>JAKJXP020000018.1:408140-558526 GCA_022225965.2 Diatrype stigma | reverse complement strand
CCCCCCAGTATTACGTACCCCCCTTTTTTTCCTTATTTTTTTTTTTTTTTTTTTTTTTTTTTTTTTTTTTTTTTTTTTTTTTTAATTACCCTCCGTAGCATCATTGCCTTCAGGCTCCGGTGGTGTTCCTCGTAGAAAGCAGCCCATTCAATCGCTGACTCCAGTTTTCCGATGCATGTAATCAACCAGGCGAGCCCGCACACCGGCCGCAGCGACGTCTGGGCCCTCGCATGCATCGTGTACTGCCTGTGCTCGCGCGACGACCTGGCGCACCTGGACCGGAACTGCCGGCCGCTCCGGAGCCGGCGCGCGGTCGGCCGCGCCGCCAAGCGGCCCGTCCTCGACATCTCCCACATCCACAGCGGCGCCTCAGGTCCCGCCTATTATTCGCCATACCTGACGCGCAGCGTGGCGTGGGCGGCCGCCCGCGACCCGGCGGACCGCCCGGACGGCTGGGAGCTGGTCGTGGAGGTCACGAGGCAGAGGGATCGCTGGGCCGCGGACCCGGCTTGCGGGGCGCGGGCGCGCGTCGATGGCGGTGGTGTGGGCGTGCTGCCGGGGTGGGCTGCGGGGACACGTGCGGTTTAAGTGAGGGGGTTTTTGCACGGGTAGGTAGGTATGCCGGTGGATACCGCGGGCTGTAATTGATAATCGGGTCGTGGTGTCGACTTTCTCTCGTGTGGCAGCTGGTGTGGTAAGGCGACTTGCATTCCCCCCCCCCCCCCGTTCGGACGCGGTATTTGAGCAGGTCGAGCAGCAGACTTGATATTTAGCTCATATTAGAGATTATTGAGAGTATCTGTTAGGCCATATTTCCGTAATCGAGGAATATCGAGCGAGGGTCATGTCCTATCGTGGCCCCCTTTCCATATCTGTATTTCAAGACTCCAGTGGTATGTCTTCGGCCTGTGTCGAAGACAGATAACATAAGGAGGAGTGTATAGACCACACCACTCTAGATACATAGCTCACCCAATAGGTATTGGAAACAGGACCTTATATACAAGCAAGCAGTGACTGGAAGTGTGTTTCGCTGAAAGTTGTGCCTCGCCATCCCAACTACCTAGTAGTGACTCATATAGTACTAGCCTTAGAGATGGTCTGCTAAATCTGTGTTACTGGGAGTGATTCATCGTGAGATTCGGGCTTAAGCGGCAAGGATATATGGGTTTCGTAATTCCATAATGGTTGCAACTTTTTACCGAACCCCTTTGTTTATTCTGGCCAGTCCAGGAGCGTATTCATCGAAACCACGTCACACCTACAAGAGTGTTCAACATCGCTTATCCAGGGGTATTGTCAAATTACATGGAACTGTTTGTTCTATATTGACAGTCCAATTTTACGGCCCTATCAAACTTTTCAGATAAGTTACAGAACACTTGAAGTTTAGCAATAGCTCCTATCCACCCGGTATTCGAGACCTTGGGTTTTACTTCGAACATACCCATCTCGAAACAACGTGAAACTCAGTCACACAATATTTGAAGGGTCTTTCGTTGCATATAACTTGGCAGCCCGTCCAAAGCAATTTTGACGCCAAATCTGCTGCTCAAGCCTCGAGCCTCAAGCCGAGTTGCTGCCGAGCAATGGCCGGTTTGAGGGCGTGCACCGTGTGGCGAGGCCAGGCTGTAAAGCAACTCCACCGCTTTGACTCCGTGGACTGAATTGAAGTGCTTTCCAGCCGTAGCATAATGTATGCTTTGTGGTATAACAAGTGGATTCAATCGCAAAGCGCTGCTTCAAGGATACGATACCATCTTCAGGCTCTCAAAGTAGGGTGGTTGGTCATGCGAGGCGAAGAAGTTCATCTTATACTCTTATTCGTCTCTAGGAAAGATCTTATACTCTTATTCGTCTCTAGGAAATATAAACATGTCTGGTTATCTTGATATGTTATAAGAACTGTGTTCTGCAAATGATGTTCAACTAATGTGTCTTAAGACTCCCAACCTTTTGAAGAATCTCCTATCACGTGAGGTCATATAAATTGTGCTGTGCATACGAAGTTCAGGCATCGGCGCCCCCTGCCTGACTAGCAGGTACCTAAGTACCTATATAGCAATCTGCATTGAAGCGGGGGGCTTGCTTGATCAGGAAGGTGAACCTACCCATCCGTCCAAGCGTTTACTGTAGGTAACTGGAGGTCTTGCCTTTTTTCCACGGGCACAATACCGCCAGAGCACAGGTAGGTGCATACTACGTATCAATATATGCATAAAGCTACTACCTACCTGTACGTAGGTGCCTTTAAAGCTTCATGTAGGTATTCATGATATCGCAAGTATGTGTCTTTCTGCTGTTCTCTGTATTGTTTGAAACCCATACTTACATGGGTGCACCGTACACCTGACCCAGCCGCATCAGCTTGTGTCGTTGCGTAGAAGCAGGAGAGGGCGCTAAAAACGACACGTAAGTAGGTACATGTAAGGACTAGGTCGTCAATCAGACGGAGCGCTGTTGACATAGCGCCGGGGCCCCGGATTCTGCTAACGTTAGGGAATCTGGGGTTCCCCACGGCGGCGGGGCCTAACGCTACCGCTATTGAATTGGTGAACTGGTGTCTCCTAATGACTAAACCGCGACAAGGCCTCAAAAACAGAAACCGTGTATATGGGCGGTGCACGTACAACCAAATCTACTACGTCAGCTATTCGAAACATCTACTTCCCAGGTGTTACTTCGAGATCGGGTAGATCCTGTAGCAAATATTGCATCTGTGTGCCTATTGCGATGTAGGGGGTGGCTCTTATATGCATAGGATGCATCCCAGAGTCCAGATGAAGGAAGGCGACACGGTCGGGGTAGCATTGATCTGCCTAGGGTACCATGGTTCCTTCCCCTTCCCGTATCCTGCCCTCATATATGTATGTGCTTCGTACCGTACAATGAGGTACATACAATGTGATTGTTATACAGCGTGGTTTGCTGGGGGGGATGTGATGTGACAGGTACAGTACATAACACCAGCGGAATATCTCTTCCAAGGTTCCTTTAATATCGGGTCTGGCATCTGGCAAGGTGCCCATTCGGTCGCTTATGCGGACGAGTTGCCAAACCTGATGTCCCAGAACCTGTGCACAACCTGAATTCCCTCAAACTTCTCCTCTTCCGACTCCAACCCTCGGCGGCAAAGCTCATCAAGGCTGTTTTCTTTCTCCCGCAGAACCGTACCCTACATCCATTGGAATTCCCTTTCAACCTCACCTCCTTCATCCTCATCCTCAGACCATCAAAATGTTCGCGGCAACGAAAGTGAGCGGTGCCATCGCCCGCCGCGGCGCTGTGCAGACGAACCGCTTCATGTCCACCACGCGTAAGTATCATTCCAGCCCCCCTCCCTTCATCACCCCATCATCACCCACAAACCCCGATGACGATTCGCCTTCGTCAATTCCGCCATCTGGCCTTTCTCTCACTGACCGCGGCGGAATTCAGCTCGAATCCCGAGTTCCATCATCAGCCAGACTCGTCAGCCCGCCGTCCGCCACAGTGGCCTGCTCTTCAACAGTGCGGCTCGCACCGGCATGCCATCCACCATTGTCCGCAATGCCATGCAATCCCGCGGGGTCGTTGTCGAGTCGACTACCATGGCCATCGTCGCCGCCGCGAAGATGCAGGGAGCTGGTCTCGCCACCGTCGGCCTCGCCGGTGCTGGTATCGGTATTGGCACCGTCTTTTCCGCCTTGATCCAGGGCGTGGCTCGTAACCCGGCCATGAGAGGTAATGAAACAAATCTCCTCACTTATACCGACTCCCCCCCTCCCACCTTGACCATCCCTTATGGCCCTTCATTAGGTATATAGCTAACCAATCCCCTTCCCCCTCTCCTCCTCAATCCTCAATAGGCCAGCTCTTCTCGTACGCTATTCTTGGCTTCGCCTTCTCCGAGGCCACTGGATTGTTCGCCCTCATGGTGGCCTTCCTGCTCCTCTACGCCTACTAGATGTGATTCACAGGTATCATACCTTGAACGGTACTCGGGAAAGAAAATATGGATGCTTGCTTGTATGAATCATAGTGTGTACTATGCGATGTGGAAAGACCTACGGTAGCTTCAGCATAGGCAATAGACCAGACCAGACCATTATTACTTACGCCTTAACCAAGCTCGTGCCATTGTGTCGCCTCGGATCGCCCACTCGATTGCGATTGTCTCGTTGGCAATTGAAGACAGGACCAAGAATGGTTGAGCAAGCTTTTAGCCAAAACTTTATGATATCTATGGAGCACCGGCCGAACTCGGGATGAACCACTGTGGGGACGATCCCTTATACACTAAAGAATTCACTCGTTTCCTTTTGTTTCACTTATCTCCCTTATCTCTCGCATTGCACTTTGGTGCCGACTCGATTCGCTACTCATTGAGGATATATGATGATCAGGGGGAAACCATGTTCGTCCTTGGTAAGAGAGACAATGGTATTTTGACTCTAAAGCCATAAACCTTCATAAGCGCTCGAAAGACGACTTGGGGCCATACCTATAGGAGGACACGCTGCACTCGATAAACTACAACTTGATTATCTTGCTTGAAGGGTCATTATATTCATCTTTTCTTTTACCGTTCTCGTCTCTTTTCTTTTCTTTTCATATTTGCTGGTATCCTTCGCAACATATATTATACTTTGTGCTATATCAATCAACTTCGCCGTATCGTTCCGTTTTACGGACAACCTTTGATTTACTAAAGTGCGCTTGGTTACTCAAGGTTAAGCGGCACTTTGTATTTCCATTACACTTAGGAAAAGTGGTCGTGAAGACCGTGGAATGAAATCATACTCTAATGCTACAAAGTTCACATAGTAACTCGTGGGAATAAAGCTCATTAGAATATCGAACGTTAAATAGAAGCAGCGTCCCAACGCAGCAGAAAAGTACAATGACCCCTGACAGTGGTGATCTAACTAGTTGATGAAGCCACCTCTACTTGGTAGACTAATCCCGCTTTACACCAATCCCCCCTACCCGGCGCAACCCCAGCACGCACACTAGACACACGAGCAGCATCCAAGCAAACATAGTCCAGAAGACGGCGCGGTATCCGACCATAAGGGCACTGGGGGAAGCTTTGTCAGCGTAATCCGAGGCATTGGTTCTCGAAGCGGCAATGACCGAGGTTACGGTCAAGCCAATGGCAGTACCCAGCTGCGCGCAGGTATTGAAGACGGCGCCACCCAAAGCCTGCATATGCATAGGGAACACATCGGAGACGACGAGCAGGCCGACAGTGAAGAGGAGGTCGCAGCTCAAAGGGGCAAATATCTTCGATGTTGAATTAGTGAAATGCGGACGAGTTTTCGACTGAGGGGTGTGGAAGACAAATCGGACCATCAGGAAGGACGGAATCTCAAACCCCTGGATGCGGCCAGCTACTTACTTGTGCAAAGAAAGCATCGTACTAGTACTGCTACTCAGGCTGGATGAAAGCCATTATGAGAGGTCCTATGGCGCTTATACCCGAGGAAATCAACATCGTCCACATAATCGGCATGTGGTTCACGAACACGTCGGTCGAGAGATTAGTTAGTGCGTCGGCGATGAGGGAAGGGAGAATCTGTAATGATGCTTGAGTCGCCGAGTGGCCTTGGACCTCTTGGAAGCTGGGAAGCGTCAGCGATGACATGGCTTCGGTCATGGGACAGCCAGAAATACAAAATGATGGGGTGTGTGCATAAGGTGGTGTCCTACAACAAACTACTAAACAGCTCCATGCAGTTGGTAACGGCGGTGGCGAGGAGAACCATGATGCAGCTGCTGGTGAAGACAGAGCTACGCCAGAGCGAGTTGGGGATAAGTGCTGTACGATTGTGCTTCACCTGGTAATGCATCCATCCGACAAACGCCGGAACAGAAATCGCGCTGATGGCCAGAAGAACAATATTTGATGCCAGACGGATGTTGTTGATATCAGCTGACAACGTCCTGCGACTGGGTCAATTCCTTGCGCTGCAGAATCGGTATAGGGATCAGACACAATGGACGGCAAAGCCCGGCACTCACGCGAAAACATATGACAAAGTCGCCAGCCCCGTGCTGGCCAGCACGGCACCCACCCAATCGATATCCGACACGAGGCGCTTCCAAACCGACGGCCGTCCGGGCCGCGAACGCGCACCGTCCGGCGGCAAAGCCCAGATACCCACGACGAACAAGGCGAAGCTGGCCGTCCCCGCGAGGTAGAAGGCGGCGCGCCAGCCGCCGGCAGCACCATCGACGAAGACGCCGCCGAGGACCAGCCCCAGCGAGAAGCCGATGGGGGCGGCGAAGCCCAAGCACGCGAAGCCCATGTTGCGGGGGCGCCCTCCCTCGACATGGCGCGCGACGAGCGAGACGGACGACGGGAAGACGACGGCGTTGGCGACGCCCTGCAGGGCGCGGAGGGCGATCAGCTGGCCGCCGGTGCGGGCCAGGCCGCAGCCCAGCGCGCACGCGGCGCCGAGGAGCGCCCCCGAAAGGTTCGCGCGCTTGGGGCCCGCGACGTCGGCCACGGACCCGGCGAGCAGCAGGCACGAGCCCGCCGTCAGGTAGAACACCGACGTGGGCCAGAGGAGGAGGCCGTCCCTCTCGAGCTGCAGCGCGGCCGCGATGGCCGGCAGGCCGACCACGACCGCGCCGCCGCTGAAGCTGCTCAGGAGCGATACGCCCATCAGCTGGGCTATGATGAGGATGCCTCGGGGTCGGGAGATGGCCGCGGTTTCTGCTTCTGGCGTCGTGCCGTCGGCCACTGCCGCCGCCGCCGCTGATCCAGCGGCAGATGCACTGGGCGGTGATGGTGATGGTGGTGCCTCTGCCGTTGCTACTGGCGGTCCATGGCTTTTACGGGACGGCGGTGTGGCGACGTAAGGGGCAGCAGCAGCGTCTAACGTGGCTGTAGCGCTGGTATGCTCGAAGGTCTGCAATTCGGTAATTGTTTGCGTCGCCATCTTTGGGAAGGGAAAGAAGAAGAAATCACCCGTATTATCAGTTCATACAGCGGTCGTGATCATTCATCAAAGCATGACAGTCAATTGGAGTCATGAAGAAAAATCCTGAACTGAAAAGGTTGGCCAAAATGCTGACTATTAGTTCATGTCCACCTAGAGGGTACCCGTCTTGAACCCGTCTATGACTATACGGTGTACCCAGGTATTAGACCAGGGGCAGGGGACTGAGTCTATAGTCCTAACGCGTTAAAGAAAGTGCCTGTTGAGTCACTCCGGGTTCAAACTGGTGTCGGGATGCGGCATGCACTATGGAGAACGCGCCCTATCTCGGAGGTGTCGGATCTTACACCCGCCCCAGCCGCCCGGGGTATTCCGGGGCTGCCGGGACAGTCCGGGCTAGCGTGGTCGTAGTGGATAGTTACCACTGATAATTTGTTGTACATACATGTGTCTCAACGTCCAATCAATGTCGACCTTCATTTTCTTCCGTTTTTCTTCTCCATAACGTTGAGTACCAGCGGCAGTATGTAAATAGGTGATGACTATGAGCTAGCCACCTACATACCTGTAGGTCATGACCGAATGCCAGCAATAGGTACAGCAATAGTCCCACGTAAAGCCCAGACTGTCGGTTGTTATTAAGAGCTCGCTAAGGTACAACAGCTACGGCATCTTCAGTCCATGCCTATTGCCCCACATTCATCATCATGATAACAACAAAGGCCCGTCGCTTGTTTCGGCCTCAGTACCTCCAGATGATTCACCAAGGCCTTCTGAAACCGCAATATTACCGTAAGGCAGGTTCCTGTTGTTACTATTCTACGAAGTTGTGGGTGAACATTCTCCTCATATGCCCTTCACATTGCATCAGTCGGAATGAAAAGGTCGATTATTAAATCTAGACTAGTTGCCCGGTTGATCTATCATCGGCTTGGATAACCTAGAGTACGTCCTAGGAGCTCCGAGTGTACAGAGGCCTAAAAGGAAAGAATATGTTGAATCTGATTGCCTATAGACAAGCGCTTGCGGCCTCCCGTGAGGATTCAGTGCAACTACTTGGAGAAGGCCATCAGATCCAAGCAACTCGACTGTCTAGGCTCAAGTACAATAACGGGAAGACCCGAAGCCAAATAATCAGATATCAGACAAGGGAGACAGCTGGGAAGATGAAGCGCAAGGCCAAGGAGGAGCTCAGCAGGGATGATACGAAGACCGTGCGAGTATCGAGCTCAAACCATGACACTCTTACTCCGGGCTCTCCACGACTACGCTCCATTGCCTCAAGCTCTGCTGCAAAACTGCCCTGTGAGTGTAATCGAAATGACTATACTCTCTATATGCTAACCCGCTCGCCATAGCTACAAAGACCCTCACTTCCCCCTCCGAAGCTAGGTTGGCATATCCAAATGGGGGTATCCGCATTACACGCACACCTGGTCGACAACAGGCTAAGAATTGTGTGAATCTGGAGGATATCATTCACAAAAAGGATCTGATATCGGCCTGCGTTTTCTCCTTTTTTATTGCCGATGAAGAGTTACTTCAGTACTTTCCCCTGTCGCATTCCTCTGGCGCCCCACCAGTAAGTCATCCTCTATAGTCACAGAATCTATCTTCAGTCCATAGACCGCCCAACTCTGACACCTGAACAGATATACATCGGCCGAGATCCAAACCCAGATATGGACAGCTCTATTTTGGAAGCATGCAGAGATGCCGGCATAGTTACTAGAGGCAGGTTGACCAACAAGCAGTTCCAAAGCATCAGTCTCCATGCTGCGCAACTCTATAAGAAGCGGTATGGGAAGAACCTGCATCCCTTTTACGCCTGGTCGCCTGGGTCCTCACATACTAAGATCCTTCTTCTTGTGTATCCGACTTTTCTGCGGCTCGTTATCACCTCTTGCAACATGATGCTCGCCGATACCGAACTTGGAGATAACCACTGGTATATCCACGACCTCCCTAAACGTCCACACCGGGAAAGCGTTAGCTCATCAGTCTTCGAGGAAAATCTCTTAGAGCATCTACAAGCCCTCAAGGTACCAGAGAAATTCCTTGATTCTATAGAGGGAATGTATGACTACTCGACGGTTAAGGTCCATCTAGTGACATCGGTTCCTGGGATCAGCGCAGGCGCCAAAGCAGAAAAGCATGGGTTGCTACGCCTCCGGCGTATCGTTCAGGACCTTGGTGTGGATCTACGTAGGAAAAAGCAGGACAACGCTCTACAACTAGAGGTATGTGCAGCATCCATTGGAAATCTGTCAGCGAAATGGCTAGACGGTTTCTATGACTGTGCTCTCGGAAGGAAGTATCTCGAAGTCATCGATGGGAACTGCGACGTTCCGGACCTAAAGCTCTTCTACCCGACAGTATCGGACGTCAGAAGTGCGGATGAGTCCGCCCAGATTGCGGCGAGCAATATAGGCTGTCACACCCGGCCTTGGACCAGCACACCAGATGCAATCAAGCGAATCTTCCACCACTACAAGTCGAAGGACGCGGGCCGGCTGTTCCACCAGAAGCTGGCCATGGCTTATAACCCTCGTGACAGCACTGCTGCACCTTACTACATCTACATTGGCTCCGCGAACCTTTCCCAGTCAGCTTGGGGTGCGTTGGAACCCGATAGACGGGGAAACGAGGCAACCTGCGACCTGAAGTTGATCAAAACTTCTAATTTCGAGTGCGGTGTTGTTATCCCCGGCGACCTGGTGAAGGATCTTCTGGAGCCAGGTACGCCGAGTTGGCAGGAGGGAATCGTGCCCTATGACCAAGCCGCTGCGCCGTACAACATACGGAAGGACAAGCCATGGAACGACCCAGCTTGGGCCATAGGCTTCCGAGATGACGACTGAGTTGGTGATGGCATCAGTCAGGATTGTAGACGGTTTTTCAGGGCCGGGTCCATCGTAATAGACATATTGAAAGACAATGAAGATTTCTGCTGATCCCGCCGACACTGGTTCTACATACGATCGTCACGTTCAGACCTTTCTAGGTATGTGATAGAACTGTCAAGATTTTCAATTTCAATTGGAATCAAGTAAACGCCACTATTGATCGAGCTACCAGGCTTGACGAGACCTACCTTATTATTGAACACCCCATCCAAGCGACTCAGTCGCAGTCTATTAACCCCGGATAAGATCGTAGGCCTATTCTACTATCACCGGCGCGAATCCGCCCACCTCAAGCGCTTCGAGCTCAGCTCCCGCGGCCTGTCGTCTTCTCCCTCCTCGTCCGTACCACTACTAACGCAACCGCTGCTTTCCTCATCGCTGTCATTGTCACCGTCACTGCCACTGTCGCTGCTATCGCGTGAAGAGTCAGCAGCAGCGGCGGCGCGCTCGTAGACGAGACGCTCGTAGGTGTCGAACTTGGCGGCGTACGCGCTCCGCAGCGAGTTCTCGCAGAAGCCCTGCAGGATCTCGCACTGCCGGACGAGGCCGCCGTCCAGGCCGCCCTCGAGCGCCAGCTCCAGCGCCCGGTCCGCCTGCGTCAGCGCCTCGTAGTACTCCCGCCGCGCCGCCGCGCGGCTCTTGCCGTCCGTGCGCCGCAGGGCGGCGTAGCACTCGCGGATGAGGATGTCGACTTTGACCTGGGGAGAGGACATCTTGTTTTATGTGTGCGGCAAAAGACGGGGAAGAGGGTGGTTGCTTGCTTGCTTCTGACTGACGCTTGGGGAGGGAGAATGATAACGAGGGATCCAATAGCCTGTTGGGTCTGTGAGGTATTCGTTCCTGTCCTGGTTGTTGCTGTCTGACGATGGGACTACAAGCGATATACGGGGGGTTTCAACAGGCCTTATATACATCGTCTGTGTCTTCTATTGAGTCTTCGATCAAGGATCTCGGGCTTTGTCTTAAGGTCTGGCTAGCATGGATACAAAGCATAGTCCCAGTTCCAGACCCCTGGATGGCTGGCATTGTATAACCAACCACGTCTCTGATCTCAAAGGGCTTTGAAGATGACAATGCAAGATGATTCAACAATGGATGAATGGCGGAAGAGCTAAAAGATTAGGGTCAGCTTATTATGACTTGTCCATTGAACGTCGGTTAGGGGTGTAACAGTCGTGGAAATCACTACCTAGCTAATTACCAGCACCCCAGGCACGAGAACACAGCTCGACGTAGGGCCTACCATCGCTTTTCAAGTCCCGTTCTGTCTGGAAACCGACAGCATTGCTAACTAAGTAACTATCAAGTGGTGTAAGTCACTTGTCCTTTTTGCCCGCCATTCCACTTATTCCAAACCAAGGTTTCGAGGCATGTACTTACGATTGCCTATTAATAGCTGGATTATCTACATGTAATGGAGTTCTCAAGCATCATTCAGCCTTGGTGCTGGAATGCGCTTACTCGCTGCCTGTATCACGTGTGACCAATCGCGACCATTATAAGACGACACAGGGGATCCTTTCCAGGGGTCAGCTCCCAATAACATCAAAACGGGAACTTCATAGCAAATAACCCTAATGGAGAATCTTCTCCAATTCAACAACAAAATAAAGGGGTAACCATCGCAGCCATGGCCCGGAAATCGCCTGTGGAGCTACTCATCGGCACAATCCGAAGCCCGAGATCAGGGGCTGATGTCTTCATTAACGAGATGTACGTACAACCAGAAGCATGTCTCTCCCCTCACCAGGAAACTATCACAGCTTGCGTCTCTTACGCCAACAATCATTGTATGAACAGGCCCTTGGTAATTCATGAAGACTTATATGCATCGTTTGGGGGTGGCTTACTCGGCCAATCGGTAACTGCAGCCGCCGCAACAGTCCCTCCCGCATTCGTAGTCTATTCAGTGCAGTCTGCGTTCCTACGCCCCGCACGGCGGGATGGCGAAATCGCGTACCATGTCGACTGCACGGCTTATGGACGGACTTATGCCACGCGGACTGTGCGCGCGACTCAGGGTGCCCACGACGACACGTCGTGTATCTACGTCGGGATCCTCTCCTTCCAGAGGTGCGACCTGCCACCCGGCAACCATTTGAAGTATAGCATCCCTATGCCTCACATTGGCGACAGTATCCGCCCTGAAAGCATCCCGAGAGCAAGGGCGCAGCAGAGAGCGATGATGGCGATCTCGGCTCGCGGAGACGGGACCTCGCCACCACTAGACGGGGGCGATGGGGATACAGCTTTCGACTGGCGACCGCTGGAAGGCCCGCCGCCGCCGCCGCCCGCAGACGAAGACGAACGGGCGCAATCGCGCCAGCAGCGGGCCTTTGTGCGATCAGCGCCCCTGTCATCGGACAGCGCCTCGGCGCATCTCGCGGCGCTGGCGTGCCTATCCGACACGTACGCGCTGGGTGCGGCCCTGGGTCACGGCGCGAACCCCGCGACGCTGGGGCCGAAGATACGGGAAGAAGTGGCGATGGGCGTCAGCCTCAACCACAACGTCTCGCTCCACGATCCGACGGCCAGGGCCGACGAGTGGCTGCTGTGCGAGCGCGATGCGTCCTGGGGCGCGGACGGCAGGGTGCTCGTCCACCAGCGGTTCTGGAGCGCGGGGACTGGCCGGCTCGTCGTGTCGGGGATGCAGGAGGGTTTGATACGGCTGAAACCTGGTAGCAGCCTCTGACTTTTTTTGATGATGTTGGTTTTTCAAGTTCTTTCTCGCATTATCCGATATCATCATGTAGTTAGGTTTTCGTAAGAGGAAAGAAAATAAGCGGTACAAAATATGTGATTATTTTTATTCCGGGATAATTCGTAGCGTCGTGAAGTTTGCGGTCGAAGTCGACGTCACGTCGTCAACTCGACAACAGCCTGGAGCTGCGTCGGTGTGGATGGACAAGGTGGTCATCGTCCCACCACTGGAATTCGTGCTCGTAAACATCGTCGGCAGCAAACTGACTTTCCACGAGAATGATGTATGCGGATTCGCCTCTTCGATAAGTCGCTGCAGCCGTACAAGTTCATCCGGACTTTTTCGTCTAAGGGGGTTAAGGGGGAATCATGCTTTGCTCCCAGCTGCGCGTCAGCTGCCAGCATCTGGTTGTCGAATAAGAAATGTTGGTATCGTCACTCCCACTGTTTTACTGCAAATTGAACTGTTCGAACAGTCCAATAAAATATTCAGAACAACGAGCACCCAGCAACAAACGAAAGCGAGGAAACATCCTGGATTCAACGCTTATAGCAGCCACTAGCAATTTGAGCGTTCGGCTCGGATCTCCATCTCCGTATTGACGCATTTACGTTTTACTTCCATTGGCGCTAGGAAGTACAGATCGGCGATTGCTAAGGGGAAATTTATGGGCTCTACATCATGCCCCCTTTAACGAAAGCAGAAAGAAAACAGGCACAAGCTGCAGAGGATGCCTTCCATCGCACATATGCATTGCAGTATGGTGAGGAGCGTTGGAAGGAAACGCTATACCCATCACTCGCCGCGCCCACGCGCTATGCTGTCCTCGTCAACCGTTATGCTATCCCCAGCATAGCCGAGGTTTTCAACGAGGGTGAAGTCGAGAAGTTGCAACCCGTCCCTCTGCCTAGACGTCCACTATCAGCAGAACTACAGTCAGACGAACTTCCCTCGTACCAATGGAACACAACAGAGGATGAAGTCCCCTTCCCGCCACCACAAGCAAACCCAACGACGGGGTTGATGACTCATTGGAATCTCGATGCTGCCTCTCTTCTTGCAGTCACAATCCTAGGTCCTCAACCTGGTGACAAGATCTTAGACCTATGCGCAGCACCAGGTGGCAAGAGTATAGCCATATCTCAACTTCTCCGGCCCAAGGACTTCAACGGCGCATCGCCCTCACTAGCAGGTGGCTGTCTGCACAGCAACGAACCCAACGCGGCGCGGCACAAGCGGCTGGCCTCTAACCTACGATCCTACCTGCCAGAGCCGCTCTTCAAGAGCGGCGAGCTGAAAGTTCTGAAGCTAGACGGCACGGAGGCCAACGCCATCCCGAGCCTACCCCTGGGTCCCGGCGGCTACGACAAGGTCCTGCTCGACGCGCCGTGCTCCAGCGAGCGGCACGTCATCCACGCGCACGCGAAGGCCCGGCAGGGCGGCCGGGCGGCCGACGAGATGGCGTCGTGGCGCTCGGGCCACTCGAAGAAGATGGCCAAGACCCAGGCCGCCCTCCTGATGGCCGCCCTCCGCGCGGTCCGGGTGGGGGGGAGCGTCCTGTACGCGACGTGCTCGCTGAGCAGCGAGGAGAACGACGGCGTGATCGAGAAGGGCTTCGAGCTTGTCCAGAAGGAGAGGAGGAAGCTGGGCGGCAGATGGGACGTCGCCGTGCGAAGCGGCGCGCTGACCGGCCTGGGCTTGGACCGGTGGGCCGAGCCGACGAAGCATGGCTGGATCGTGTTGCCGGATCATCCGGGTGGGGGGAATTGGGGTCCGCTGTTCTTTTCCCTGCTCGAAAAAGTCGCTGCGTGATGGCTCTGTATGATGGATATATAACCCTACAACTATACAGATGATAACAGCGTCTTTAAACCCGGCTTAAGAAATGGGCAAAGTACAATATGTCTGACTGAGGGACGTCGTAGCCATTTTGATGACCTGCCTGCAGTAGCACAGGCAACTAGACCGAGTTGCATTCAGCTAAGCATCATTGGGGTGGGGGAAAGGGGCATCCGTCCCGCAAGCCGGCGTCTTCCAGGGTTCTCCTTTCCCACATAAAGTTAGGGGGGCAGGACACAGCGACGGATTGACATAAAAGCTGAATGTCTGCGCTAACATCTCGTATCTTATGTGGGAAGGTGCTGGGGGAGGCAGAGGTGGCTGTCTGCCGCCTGGAACGAATGTCAACGCAGAGGGGCACCAGGCGTGGAACTGGCTTGTATAGGTGGAAGAAACAAGTATGGATTGCTAGAGGCCTATACCTAGTTCTCCAGGAAAACCTTCGAGCTTCCCGGAGCTCTAGACTGTTACCGTGGTACTTGATACGATATCCACGGATAATCAAGGTTGAAGGGCAACAAGCGTGTGTAGATGATATATGAACAGGAAACACCCTGTTCTCTTATGGTGAACATGGATGGATGCCAGGGGTCGGATGATTAAGCAGCCAAGGTTACCAGGTTGATGTCACTTTGCATAAAGTGAAGAAAAGTCTAAAGTGTAGGTAGGAGAGATGCTTCTTCGCTGCGATAAGAATGAGCAACGCCGCATATTGCATCATACCACATACCAATTCCTTATCTTGCTCGACTCGTAGCCTCCTTAGCTTAGGCTCGAATTCCTTACGTCGGGTTTAGAACAAATATTGTCGCGATATAGGGGCTATATAAGAAAGCTTGGATTACATAACCAGATGATTTGCACTTAATGGCTTGGCATATTATATATAAAAAGCTTTTCCGCTTCTTAAACTAAAAATCGCTTCTTTTTTTATATATAACTAAATTTATATCCGAATTTTTTTTTATTTATAATTTATTAAATGCGATAATTATAAGCCCAATACTTTAAGCTAATCGCGAAAATTAAATAATTATTTAGAAATTTATTTTTTATATTTAAATAATATTTATTTAATTATTTTTTCCCTGTTTTATATTCGTTTTATTTTGCATATATTCCAAATTCGCTTAAAATGACCTTTATTCTTATAAATAAAAAAGATCCTATCGAAATTAATGCCTTTATGTCCGATTAAAAAACCTATTTTAAATGGTTCGTTTTTTTATAATTTTACGTTAAAGCTTATAACATTTAAAAATACGTAAATCCAAACGGCCTAAACGTATCCGATTTTTCCATCAAAAACGAAAAGTTCGAAACTTTTTTTGCTTTTAAAAAGCGCAAAACTTAAAAAATATAAAAACTTATCGATTTTCGATTATACGCTTAAAACCATTTAAACGACGATGCAAAAAATAAAATCCCGAAACCTATTTTAAAAAATGCCCTTTTTAAAAATAACGAATTTAAAGAAATTTACGATATTAGCATTAAGCAAAATATTTTTAACCGAACGTATCGATTCGAACGTAACGCTTTTTTTTATTGCGATTAATAATTGGATTATTAAAATTATAAACAAAAATATATTTAAGTTATATATATTCCGAATTCTTTTAAAAAAACAACCTAATACCGTTTAAACGTTCGTTAAGCAATTAAAAAAAAATATGCCTTATTCGAAGCTATAATTCAATTAATCGTTAAAAAGCGGTATCGAATTATACTTATACGTATAAATAATCGCTAAATAAAATCCGAAAAATAATTTAAAAATTAATAATTCGTTTATATCGAAATTAACGCATATAAGTTTTTTAAGATTTAAGGTATATTCGTTATAAAGGATTTTTTAACTGCAATAAAAAAGCGCTTTATAATTATTTGGATTTAACGGAAATACGATAACCTAATTGCTAATAATAAAAAGGATTTATTTATTTTTACGTTTAAATAATACGTTAATTTCTTTTTTGCCTTATTCGAAAATTAAATTTTTAACCTTATACGAAAAGGAATCGGCCAATTTATAACTTTAAGGGATAATATTTCCAATAAAACTAAAGGATTTTCCAAGCAAAAAACCGACGTTATTTCGATTTGCCCTTATAAGCCCGATAAAGCCTAAGCAAAATCGGGATTAATTAAAAGGCATTATTGGCTTATAAACAAATGCATATTTCTTAATTACGCTATAATTGGTATTTATATTAATTGTTATTATAAAAAAAACGAAAAGCTTAAAGGTATTAAAAATCGCTATAAATTTCTTTAATAAAAAAGTTTATACAAAAAGATAAAAAATTCCGGATAAAGCTTTTTTTTTAGGCCTAATAACTTTAAAACGCAAGCGAAAAAATCGTTAAGTAGCCCTTAAAAAAGCGTAATTATTATTTTAATAAATCCTATGCTTTTTATTAATTCTTATGGACATTTCTTTATAATTAAACAAAAGCATTACTTTTTAATAAATAGCATTTTCCTAAATAATTATAATGCTACGCATTTAATTAATAACAAAAAATTAATTATTCCAAATAACTTTAAGCCTTTTAAGAATAAAGCAATAATTAAGGCTGGTATTAATGTAATTCCGATTTTTAGCATAGGCATTTGGATATTTCTTAAGATATTAAATGATTCGAAAAATAAAGAAACCGTAAATTCAGTTTTAAAGAATATGGCAATCGTTAAAGGGTTTTATATTAACATTATTTTAAAGGCTCGTTTTATAAAAAAAATTTCGATTTGGTATAATAATTTGGATTATTTTTTTAAATAGGAAAAAAAAACCCGGATTTTTATTTGCCTAATTTAGGCGTATTTATAATTTAGTTTTCTTTAAATATAAGTTTTTTTTTATATGAATATTTTAAACGAAATATTAATAAGTTTTAATGGCATAATAATTTCCTTAATAATCGATAAAAAAAAAGAGCATTGCGGAAATTTTTGGTAGCTTATTTGCATATTCGAACGGATTCGAAAGCTTTATAATACATGCGATTTAAGCATTTAGGTATTCGTATTTTTAAAGCGCTTATTAAAAACGTTAAAAAAATGGAAATTAATGAAACGAAAACTATCGATTATAAGCATTACGCATAAGCAAAAATTAAACGTATAATTATTCGCATTTCATTTAAAAATCGATTTTACAGATCGTTTTACCGTATTTCGTAAAATTGGTTTAAATTTTTTAGGAAATACGATAATTCCATTAATTTCATAATAATTAAAAACGAATATAATGCTACGCTTTAGGTTTTTTTTACGAAAAACCGGCAATTACAAATCGCCTTAAAGATTTAAAAAAACTTTAAAAGCTAAATATAATGCCGTTTTAGGCTCGCGATTTGTATTATCCATTAAGACAACGACATAAAAACGATTACGCTTAAGGGCTTTTTGGAATTCGAAAAATGGATATAAGAAAAAAATATCGAAAACGAACTTACGTTATTTTATACCAAAAAGCCCAATAAAGAAACAAAACGAATTGGAAATATATTATTTAAACGTATTATTACGATAATAAACTCTTTAAATCTATTTTAAAAGCTTTAATCCAAAGTTATATATATAACTGCATGGTTATATAATATAAGTCCGAATAACGCTTATTAGTTACATTCTTTTTTAAAGGTTTTCGATTAATAGTTCCGTAAGTATTTTCGCTAATATAACCCAGAAATTACGAAGTTTCTTATAGCCGATTTCTGTCTTAATTGGGGCTTTATATTTACTTATAGCTATAAAGCGTATTTTTTAAATAAAGCCAAATAAGCTTATTAAAATAAACGAACGTATAAAATTTAATTAAAAGCTTATATTAGATATTTAATAAATTACTTTATAATAAACCTTTGGAAAATTTAAATATTAAAATTAAATTAAGTTATTATTACGCGCGATATTATTTTTAATAAAAGGATCTTTTATATATCGGAAAAAAAAAGCAAAAACGTTTCCGAAAGGTATTATTTAGGAAATCGCTAATGCTTTTTATTAGCTTATAAGAATAAATCCTTATGAAACTATATTAAAAGCTTTCGATACGTAAGACCAATTAAATAAAAAGGCTTTAAAATTACAGTTAAAAAATAAACCTTTTTCCGAAAAAAAAAACATTAAATAACCAACCAATAAATCAAAATTCGGAAATAAAAGAATTCTTTTAAAATACAATTCGTAAAGAACTTTTGATTTTTTTTCCGGAATTATTTATTAATAACTACGAAACTAAAAAATTGGTCGAGGATTTAATTATTGCTTACGGCGACGTATTCGAAAATATTCCATATACGGGAAATATAAACGTTAGAAATTAGCTTATAAATATAATAAGTAATTTCGATAAAAAGCCGTTAATTACGGATTTATTTCGCTTAAATATTGTTTAAATAAATAAAGGCGATATTAATGCTGAAAATAAAAACTCCAACAAAACATAAGACTTTCGTTATATTATATCCGAAAAAAAAAATATAAAAAGCATTATTATCGTAAGAAAAAGCGAATCGGTAATTCCTATACGATCGAGCATTATTCGAAATAAAGGACGCGTAATTAAAACGAATACTTTTAATATTAAACAAATACGCGAATTTTTTTAATTAACGAAAAAAAACGTACGTTTAAATCCTAATAATAATTCGGAAGCTTTTGGCTTAAGGGTAAATGCTTTATTAAAAGTATTTATTATAACATAATCGAAAGATTTTTTATTTAAAAAACAGGAAAAAATGAATTAATGCGAATTATAAACCTTTATATTTTCGTTCGAAAATATTATTTAATATTTAAATAAAGCTTATAAAACCCTTTATTCCGTAATCGTTACGGCGATCGATTAAAAGCATGCGTTTAAAATAAACGCTATATTTAATATGTCCAAAATATATAAAAACCAATTTATTAGGCTATTATTTAAAAATTAAAGAAAACTTAATAATTATTTTTTAAGTACTTTATTTAAAAAAGATATTTATTTCGAAATACGTACGTTAATTAAAAAAGGAACGTAAAAATACCGAAAAAGGAATTACCGTTAAAATAAGCCCATACCTTTAAAATGAATATTTACTTATAAGTTTAACGAAAACGGATTTTTTATTCGGACGAAATTACGGCTTTGCGTATACGGAGATTTTTAACGAAAAAAAATTATCGAAAGCATTTATGTTGTTATTTTAGCATTTCGTACGTTTAAAACGGTAATGGCTATTATAATTAAGTTCGACCTAAAAATCCGGCAATTTAACGTCGTTATTGCTTTTTTTAATGCAAAAAAAAACGAAATACCAATAACGTACGAATTTCTTAAAAGATTTAAATAGCCCGAAATAATAATCGAACTTAAAAAAGCTTTATATGGGTTAAGGGATTTTTTTATGTTTTAATATAAGGAATTTTTTATTATTTTTAAAACGTTAGGGCTTATTCCGTTTATCGAAAACCCGTACCTTTTTATTAACGAAAACGGAACGATTTTAATGGTTTTTTTCGTAAACGATATTTTTTTGTTTTATTATAGAAATAATTAAAACGTAACAAACGATTTTAATAAAAAGCTATAAAATATTTACGAAATAAAAAATTAAGGTCCAATAATTTGGTTTTTAAAAATCCGAATAAATAAAAACCATAAAGCGAAATAAATTTATTTGGCTTATAATTAATACATAAAAGAAATCGCTATATGCTTTAAATTTAATAATAATGCTAATTCTTTTTTTATTTTTATAAGAATCGAGCTTTTTATTAAGTATAAAAAAAGCATTATTAAAAAGCAAATAAAAACATATTAAAAACGTATTGATTCGATTTTGTATATAGCGATAATAATTAAATTAAATATAACTTACGTTATTTTTACGTTTTTAAAGTTTCTTATAAATCCAGAATTAAAATATTTAACAATAATAAATCGAATAATTTCTTATTTATATAATACAAGGTTTTTAGGAATTATATATAAAAGGTTTAACAAAAAAGCATAAATATTGCTTATAATAAAAAATGCTTTCTTTATAAACGACGAAAAAATAAGGCGCTTAATAATAAGCTATATTATAACGCTTTTTGGCGGTTTTATTATATAAAAAGCAATTCGGTAAAACATAATATCGACCTTTATAATAAAAGCTAAATTGCTTGCTTTTTCGGATATAATTAAAGAAATAATAGCCCTTTAACGCTTATTTCGAAATTTCCAATTAAATTTAAAGAAATCTTAAAGAATCTTTTATAATAATTAATAAACGATTAAATTATTTATTAATAATTAAATAAAAATAAATACGAAGCTTTATTATATAAATATATAAAACATATGGCTTAAATAAAAACATAAAAAGGGATTTTTCGAAATTACTTATTTTATTATTAATTAAATGCTAATTAACGGTTTAATTAAAGCATTAAATAAGCAAAACTTTAAATACTTTAAGGCTTTGCTTAATTTTTAAAATATATAGCATATTAAGGGTCGGAATTATTAATAAAAAGCAAGAAAAATTTCATAAAGGGATTCGCCGGTTTTTATATCGAAAACCTAATTAATTCCGTAAAATATCGTATCGTAAAGCGTAAAATAAGCTTTAAAAAATATATTCCGAAAGGCAATAACGACGAAGGCATAATTATTTTTTTTTTTAGGCGAGCCTAAAAAATAGTAACCGGTAAAGTACCGGTTATCGCATTTGGGCTGCCGAAAGGGTTTTTTTCGTTTTCGTTTTTGCTTTCGTTTTTGTTTTCGTTTTTGCTTTCGCTTTTGCTTTCGTTTTCGCTTTTTTTTTCTTTTTCCTTTTTTTCGGTTTTTTTTTCTTTTTTTTTTTTTTTTCCTTTTCGTTTTCGTTCTTTTTCTTTTTCCGCTTTTCGGCAAAAGCAATTACCGGCTTTTTATTTTAATTAACGAATTAAAAGTTCGAAACGCTTTTAGTTTCGAATTAAAAAAGCAATACGTAAAGGCCACGACGTAACGCAAAAGCGTTTTAAAAATAATTAATAAAATAAGAAAAAAAATATTTATTTTTCGGCAATTACTTTTAAAGATAGCTATTATTTGGCGCGCTAAATTATAAGCGGCAATAAGGCTAAAGCAAAAAAGTTAATTTTAGAAAATTAATATTCGGATGTATGAAATAATTTACGGAACGACGCATTTATATCCGGAAATGCAGCGCTAATAATGGCGATTTTCTTTAATGGCATTTAAATATATTCCGTAAAAACGTTCGGCTAAAGCAAACCGGATGCATTTAAGGCAAAAAATGGCCCGGATCGTACCGTCGAAAAGGGACCGGGCTTTTAGCGCTTTGCCTTTATTTTTGCCTTTATTTTTATCCTTTTTATTTTTTTTTTTTGGGATATAGGCAGTATTCGGAACAGGCGGAGGGATATTCGGCGGCAAACGGCGGCGGACCAGACGACGGCGCAAGCGAAGGGTTTCGAAAGCGGCAGAAAAAAAGGCAGACGATAAAAACGAAATTAAACATAGGCGACGGCAAAAAAAAAGGCACGTAGAAATATCGGACCCTTTATTTTCCGAAAAGAAAAAAGCCTTCGAAAAAAAAGGGGCATTCGCGTTTTTTAAATCGGAAAGCGGCTCGTTATTAACGAAACCAGCTTTTTTCGATTTAAAAATAGCTCGTTATTAATAACGAAAGCGAAAGCATTAAAAAGCTGGGCCTTTAATTCGGCTTCGAACTCGGTAACGGCGACGCGAGTTTTTTCGGTAGCAGCAGTAACGCAGGTTTATTTTTTAGCAGCAGCGGCGGCAATACGTTCTTAAGCGGCGGCGGCGCGGCGAATAACGCGCTTTTGGACGGCGGCGGCGAATTCGGCGGCGGCGCGGGCGCGGTTTTTGCGGCGGATCTTTGGATTAAGTCGTTTTATTTTGTTTGTTTTAAGAAATGCAATTACGATTAATATAAAAAATACGCTTTTGCTTTAATTTTCGAATAAATTATATATCGCTTTATAAGTAATATTTAAAAAAAACCAAAAAAGGAAAACAAAATAAAATAAAAAAAGCGCTTTATTTATATTTTAATATTTATAAAGTAAATGCATATAATTAATAACGCATTATTTAAATAATTATTTATATAATAATTAAATATGCATTAATTAAATTAAGCCATTACGTATTATAATTGCATTTTATTAATTTTACGAAATTACCTTTTATTTATTTAGCAATTCGCTTTTTTTATAAATTAATATATTTACGCGCAGCTAATTTAAGAGATATATCGCAATATAAGGGCTATATAAGAAAGCTTGAATTATATAACTAAATGATTTGCATTTAATGGCTTGGCATATTATATATAAAGAGCTTTTCCGTTTCTTAAATTAAAGATTGCTTCTTTTTTTTTATATAACTAAATTTATATTTAAATTCTTCCTTACCTGTGATTTATTAAATGTGATAAATATTAAATATTAAGCTATATAACTTCTTTGTATCTTTTTAGATTCTTTCGATAATAAAAGAGTTACTTTGCTAACGGTTTAAATATGGGCATCATTGCAACAAATCGCCATAATATCATTACCCCTTCAAGATTGGCCACCAAATTGCGAGGCCCGGGCAAGATTTATTTGATAAGAGAAATGAGGGGGTGTTCGTTCGCTTTCGCGTAGCTACCTGGTGATCATAGAACATGAATGTACCTTTTCTTGTTGGATTTCCGCACCTAACCCAATTTATATGTTCTCGTGTGTTTTACATACGATGTGGTCGTCGTGTAATCGACACATATACGCCTACGCCGCACCGGCGCAGATATGTAAACACATACACCCAAACCCTACCGGCTTTCCGTAGCTCCCTTTCAGAAAAGATTGCATTTTTATAATAGCTGTATCCTGTATATTCGTGTGTGTGTGTTACACTTACTGAAACTGAGCTTAACGATTATGCCTGAATCGGACAGTGAAAAGTCTTCCATGAACCTTCAATAAGAGCCAGACTGTGTATCCTACAAACAGCCGATGGACATTTGTGTGGCGTAGTTGGATCCTTTAGGGGCGTAGCTATTTCAGAAGTATCGCATAACATATGTTGGTGTTGGTGTTGAATATTCTTTCATAGCAGTTGATAATCAGGCTCTCCTTTTCTTCGCAAAGGGACTGGAACTGGAACAACTTCAATGAAACATAGCTTGGAGAACTGACGACACACAATCGTGACATGTACACTGATTCCTATGGATATGACTACATTGTAAGTTCTCACCCCTATCCTACCAGCATACACGATATCCAGTCATCGACACAAGGGGTTCTTTCTCTTAGTTTGCCGCTCAAGACTTGACTCCGACAACAACGTCCCTAGGCTAGACACGCTACCTACTGCACAAACATAAGGAAGTTCAACTAAGTATTGAACACATACATTCTCTAGTTGGTATTAGTCACATGCGAAATTGTCAACATTCCTGAGAGACGTAGGTAGTTGGATAGCTCTCCACCTTCCCATCAAGCAAAAGTTTTCCAGATTATTATCCATGTACTGGACTCCAAATGTCAAGGGAATTTACACTCGGGAGTCATGCCTCCCAACATTGTTGCCTCTTTCTTTACCTTTCTCGAAAATTCTTCTTCTATAACCTGATGTCCTAGAGCCCGGTTCATAGTTCTATATACCGGAAATCATGATCACAGAGGCACCCAAGTCCAATGATACACGAAAGGGTATCTATTAGAACATATAACACACCAGAAATAACCTATGACCTTACCCACAGGGACTTCCAGCTGCCATTCACGATGCAAGTCGTGAGTGTCCCGGTATTTAGGTTCTCGCCACTGCCAGACTCGACTATCACCAGGGCCAACCGGTACATGGAACTGTGGACAAAGACAAGATGTAACTTCCGACCATTGCTTGACCCAGCCTGTCATGGATGATCTAACAGCATGCCTCTTGATCTCCCTTTGTTGATTGGTATTGATCTGCTATTGGAATCTCGTGAGAACTCTTTCTATCCGAGGGACTGCTAAGAATGGAGTCAATTATGGCTAGATACATCACAAACTTGCCATAGTGTCACTAGAAATGCACTTGAGACTCTTTGTCCTGCGAGGTGCCCTCTCGTGTATAAGAAGCCGACTCAAGCTTGCCATCCATCTGTTCAACGCGAGTTCCCTAGACATCCATATCACACACAGGGCGAACACTTGATATCCGAGACAATCGCAACTGCAACACCGAGTTTGTTTCCGATTTCGTTCTACAAATATTCCCTGACGAACCTTAAGCCATCACGATGCCCATTCCTCCAAGCCCACCCTCCCCTGGCCCGCCGCGCCCTGGTCCACTACCAAGACCACCACCTAGTACTGTTACACCCCCTCCAAGTCCTCCTCGAAACTGAACACCGCTATCAAGGACCACAAAGCACAGCAGCTCAGAAATTTTCAGAGCAAGAACAGGGATGGTGTACAAATTCAAGACTGACAGGAGAAGTACGAAGGAGCTTTAAGGGACGTCCGCCCAGTTTCATACCACAGGGCGTTTCTACAACACCACCTTTCGATATTGTTCCTTGTCATCACTCGATCTTCGGTCATGCCAGCTCAGTACTAAAAGCAGGCATCATCTTATCCCTTGGTGGTCATTTGGATACCCGCCCACACTCTTTTAATACTGGATGCAAGCTTATCCATTGTCGATCCTTCACCTCGGTTTTCTTTTTTGGGGGTTTTTGTTTTCATCTCGGGTTCATGGGCGTGGCTGTAGTCACCCTTTACTTGTTTTTAGTCTATCTCGAGGCGTCCGCTCGTTCCTACTCGGTACCGCTACTTTAGGGGTTTGGTGGGAGTTCCATTCATTTCTTAGGGTCGGCCGGCTTCTCAGATAGAGCAATGCATGCAACTTCCCTACGTTTTGGTGTACAAGGCCCTTCTACGAACTTACATGAGTGATAAGTGTTTGCCCACATCTAAGCTTGATATATACATTAGAGCTAGGCCCGGGGACCAACTAGATGGGTCCGGTCACGTTCAATATATAGTGGTGAACCCCCTACCCCCTACCCCCTACCCCTTTTTCCCTTTTGTGTCCTTAGTACTATTCTGTTTTTTCAATAGATTATTATCGCAGAAACCTGCAGTTCTGAGATCTTCGATTCTTGCGTCGATGGCCTATAGGAACACAATTGGCGTTGCATAAGCGGGGCTCCTTAGTGGTCAGCATCGTGCTATTAGCTACCTACAGTAGCTAACTACATTGTAGGGCATTTAGGGCAGCTCCGGGACCCGCTGGATGGTAGCACAGGGCTATTTTGATTGGTGGAGTGGGCCATGATGCTATGGGCTGTATGGATTCCCGCACTCAATGGGTTCCCACATTCTATGGGTTCCCACACTCCGGTTATCGGGATTGGAGAAAGTCTTTCGAATTTCGAAAGCTTAACTAAATCATTGGTCACGAACTTGCTGAGTCACATGTCCAACATCGAAAGCTGTTACGGCCGAATTGCACCAGTGAAACGGCGAATTGCATTCACAGACACTCTTCTTGACAAGCAGCACAACGATGGAGTCCTTCACCATTAGGACCCCGGCCTCGTCCGCCAACATTGGCCCCGGCTTCGACGTCATCGGCCTGGCCCTGTCCCTGTATCTCGAGCTAAGGGTGACGATCGATCGGTCGAAAAAGACCTCGGAGCAACCCCTAAACTGCAGGATCACGTACGAGGGTGAAGGCGACGGCGATGTCCCGCTCGACCCCTCGGCTAACCTCATCACCCGCGTGGCTCTCTACGTGCTCCGGTGTCACGACCAGCGGGCTTTCCCCATTGAGACGCACGTCCACATCGTGAACCCGATCCCCCTAGGGCGGGGTTTGGGGTCTTCCGGTGCGGCGGTCGTAGCAGGTGTCATGCTTGGAAAGCAAGTCGGCGGCCTGCATCATCTGGATGACAGGCGGTTGTTCGATTTCTGTCTGATGATTGGTAAGGCCGGTTTAGGCTATGCGATTGCCCTCTGTCCTTGCGCTCTCTTCATATCGCCGCTCTGATCTGCTAACCGACTTTCTTCTTTCCTAGAGCGGCATCCTGACAATGTGGGTGCTGCTCTGTTCGGCGGGTTCATCGGAACCTATTTGAAGCCGCTAGCCCCCGAAGATGTCGCTAGAGTCGAGATTCCTCTAAGCGAGGTACTCCCTTCTCCGGCCGGAGGTCTTGATACAGGCGAGCGTCCCCCGGAGCCGCCGCACGGGATAGGCCACCACATCAAGTTTCCCTGGGCCAAGGAGATCAAGGCTATAGCCATAATTCCCAACTTTGAAGTACCTACTGCGAAGGCGAGAGCGGTGCTGCCGACAGAATATCCTCGGCAGGACGTCGTAAGTGAACCCCAACGATGATCGCGATCAACATTGACTATCGACTAAACGATTCATTCACTAGACGTTCAACATGCAGCGGATAGCGCTGCTGCCCGTGGCTCTGGGTCAATCACCGCCCGATCCGGAGTTGATCAATCTAGCCATGCAGGACAAGCTTCACCAGCAGTACAGACAGGCGCTGATCCCAGGGTTAGGCGACATCGTGGAATCCATGTCTCCAAGCACGCAGGAGGGCTTGCTAGGCACATGCCTCTCGGGTGCGGGTCCCACGATCCTCGCGCTGGCGACGAGCCATTTTGAGGAGATCGCGGAGAAGATCATTAGCCGCTTTAGAAAGGAAAACATCGACTGCAAGTGGCTGCTCCTCGAACCAGCTGAGGGCGTCAAAGTCATCAAGCAGGCATAATTTAGCAAATTCCAAAAAGACAAACCCAGGTGGTACCGTACTGCACTTGCACTGGACACACACACGTACAACTCAATGGATCATGCTCAGAAGTGATAGGGTACAGCCAGCGGCGACAGGATACTCGCTTTAGGCTTTCGCGCTTCTTTGGATAGCTGCCTGGAAGTGGCGCATTGATGCCTACCTAGGTTATTAAAGATCAAATACCGTACGGACAAAACAACCAAACATGTGTTTTTCTATAGTTAAACGAGCTTGACGAACTAGGTACCCCGCCGACCTAGCCGTCCTGGCTAGGTAGCGCATCACAACCGCAATTAAGCATTCCCTCTCGCATGCCTGTTTTGGGGAAGAGCAGATCGCTTATGCTCAGATTTGGCTGTGCCGCCGTATGGTCTCACGTCATAGGTAGTATCATGCTATCGGTACCTAGGTATATGTATGTATATGCACGTGGGTGACAACGAGCTGCATACTCAAAAAGCAGTGAAAGCCCTGGTTGGTGGATGTCGTGATCGGCCTGGCTAGCTTCCATATCTGGCTTCGAGTGTAAACCAAAGCCGGGAAGCTGTCCTGCGGGGAGACGTACCTACAGACCTACAAATGCACCTCTCTCATCAAGCCACCAATCCGTCCCCTGAAAAGGTTGCAAGCATATATAAACCCGGGCATTATAGTACGGTAGGGTTGCAATCCGTGTGGATTGAGATCTTGTTCCTTTTCTCTTCTATTTATTCCATCAGAAACTCGTCCGAGCTTACAGCGCAAACTATCGGCCGAAAGTGGTTATTTCATATCCGGACGAGCTTTGTTGATATTCAGACAAGCCTACCAGCACCCCCCCGCTACGATGGAAGGGATGATGGAATGATGGAAAAATAGGTACATCGTATAAGGCTGAAAAAGATCCTTCTCCTCCACTTAACCCACTTCCATCGGGCTTCCCAGTCAACTCCCGTGAATATAAGACAGATGTCGGGGTGATGGATAAGCGACCTCCCTAGATGAGCATTAGCCCCCGTCCGTCCCTCCTAGCCCCATGCACGCAATCTGTTCCTTGATCGAATCGATGCACCGGCCCGGCGTCACACGTAGATGTGTGCATATGTTATGTATATTCTCTATTCATTTACTATGTATGTGTGCGTACCTACCTAGGCATGTTACTTCGGTTTGTACTATGGTATGGCGTCGGTGCGAGCATGTGAAAAAGTTGGCACGCATGGGTCGATTCGAGGGTTGATTGCGCGGAGCTCAGCTAAACATTGAGCACACCATCACCGAAGCGGTGGAAATCCTCTAAAGGAGATTGGGCGAAGTGCTTAGGTAGCGGTTAGTGCCCTCTTTCTCCTTTTCATGGTCTCGGCTACGGGAGTCTGGACGAACGGCGAGGAAGTGTGGAGTCACATCGTGGGGGCTATCAACATTGCTAGACAAGGAATCAGGGCCTACCCAGAAGCCGGCCTGGCTCAATCGTCACCTAGCAAGCATTCAGGTGTGTAGTAACTAATATATACCGAGGGGCAGTCTAATAGGCGATATTGCAATGGGTTCCTAGTTCGTAGCGCGGGGCCTTCAGCAGATCGCAGCGCTCGAAATTGTTCCCGGATAGGCCTCTGCGGCGCGGGCCCCGAGCCAAATGACATGTGCGCGCCCATAAGAAGGGGCCAACGCGCCGCTGCCGTGAGTTCCGACTCCCCCTCTTCTCCTGAATCCAATCTATCCCAAGGGCCGCACAAGCCACCACCGCTAGCTAGCCACCTAGCCATATCTTCCGTGAACGAGGCCAAGCTCTCCTCCGCCGAGAGTTTCGTCTCCCTCGTCCATAGATCCGGTGTCGTAGCACCGATAGCAGCCACCACCGCATGTACCATAACCTATCGAAGGCGTATCCTCGCACGGCGATGGCCCTGACCTTCGTGGGCGTCGCGGGCCTGGCGGTGGCCGTCGCGGCCGCGGCGGCGTCGGCCGGCATCAACGCCGACGCGGACCCCGACGACACCTGCGAGCTGGTGGCCGCGCAGACGGACATCAAGATCCTGTCGCCGCTGACGCTCGAGTACAACGAGGAGCAGACCGAGTACTGGTCGACGGCGTGCGGGGCGCTGATGCCGTCGTGCATCCTGGCCCCCTCGACCACCGACGAGGTCGCGGCCATCATGGCCACCCTGCTGGGCACCGACGAGCTCTTCGCCGTCAAGAGCGGCGGCCACAACCCCAACAACGGCTGGGCCAGCGTCGCGGACGGCCCGCTCATCTCCACCATGAACCTGAACGAGGTCATCTTCGACCCCAAGACCGAGACCGTCCGGGTCGGCCCCGGAAACCGCTGGGACGAGGTCGCGGCCGCGCTCGATGGCACGGGCTACACTGCCGTTGGAGGCAGGATCGGGAATGTGGGCGTTGGCGGGTATCTCCTGGGAGGTGAGTTGAGAGAGATCATTTGAAAACCCCCACCCCCTGCCTCCTTTTTCCCCCGAAAAGACCACATCCTTCACGGTTGGAGGGGAGGGGGGCATCTGCTCGGTTTCTTGGATCTTCTTCTAACACGGGAGGGGCAGGCGGTCTTAGTTTCCAGAGCCTGAACCACGGCTGGGCGGCGAACTCGGTGCTGGAGTACACGCTCGTGCTGCCGAACGCGACGGTCGTGGCGGTGCAGGAGGCCAACCACCCGGACCTCTTCCTCGCGCTGAAGGGCGGCGGCAACAACTTCGGCATCGTCACGTCGTTCCTGCTCAAGGCCTACCCCCAGGGCGACGTCTGGGGCGGCAATTTGTGGTTCGAGGAGAACGAGAAGACCACGCCCGCCGTGCTCCAGGCCATCCGCGACTTCACCGAGTATAACACCGACCCGAAGGCCGGGATCATCGTCACCTCTGAACGGACGCTGGCTACGCTCGTTCAGTTGTGGATTGTAAGTAGCTTTTTTTTCTTTTTTTCTTCCCCTTACTTTCTGAGATTATCCTCTACTGCGTGTTTGAACTTGGACGGAAAAGAATCCCTTTGCAAGGGTTGATATGGATACCCCGAGAGACTGGGACTTACTAATGCATGCGCAGGTGTTCCTGTTCTACGACGGCCCCGATCCGCCGGAGGAGGTGTTCAAGAACTTCACGGACGTCAAGCCGTTCCTCAACACGTGCAAGACGCAGACGATGAGCGAGCTGGTCAGCGGCAACAACTGGGCGGTGCTCAAGGGCAACGTGTACCAGATCGGGACGGAGACGGTGCCGCTGCCCAGCAGCGCGGACGGGGCGGAGATCATGAGCGCCTTCTTCGACACGTGGGCGAACGCGTCGGACGGGGCGGCGCTGATCCCGGGCACGATCGCCAGCATCGCGTTCCAGCCGGCGCCCAAGGGCCTGGCGCGGGCGGCGCGGCGGCAGGGGGGCGACCTGCTGGACCTGGACGACGACCTGGACCGGCTCGTGCTCGAGCTCAACTACAGCTTCACGTACAACTCGAGCTACGCCGAGGTCGACGACGTCATGCGCGACACGTACGGCGGGCTGCGCGAGGTCGTCCAGAACTACACCGAGGCGGGCCGCCTGCCCGCCGACGCCTACCTGCCCCTGTTCGCCAACGACGCCTTCTACGCCCAGGACTACTGGGCCCGGCTGCGGCCCGAGAGCGCCGTGCTCGCCCGCCGCGTCGCCCAGGACGTCGATCCCGACGGCGTCTTCCGGACCAGGACCGGTGGGTGGAAGCCGTGATGAGCCACCCGGGGGGAGGCCGCGGCCGAGGCAGGGATAAGGACAGGACAGGACAGGACAGCACTGGGTATTCGGGTGGGTTAAGGTTAATGAATATTGAAAGAAAAAAAAAATTGATTGTACTTGTTGTGGGGAAAATCTTATATATTCAAATATATAGATACAACTATACATAATTACTATGCATGTTATTTTCTATTTGCCGTTTAAGGTGATGGCAAGACTACACCGAGGACTTCAAAATAGCCCCGGCGTTGAGTGTAGGTAACTAGTATTTATAGGTACAAGGAAGCGTTGTTTAGTTCTTACTCTGCTCGTAGCTGGAATGTATGGAACTATACGAGGCATGGGACAAGAGACCTCGATGACCTTTCGAATTGTCATGATACCTACCAGGTACTGTACCTGTAGCAGCTATAGGCACCTTTATAGTGCAACACTGATGTGCTATTTCACCCGGTTACCCTGTTCCCCCTTCCAGCTACTTTAGCTACTATACTAGAGCCGCACTATGCTGCGGTAGGATTAGTGCGGGGGTGACGCTCGCTGGGACCCTGGGTAAGCGGAAACGTCGAAACGAAGGGCTTAGGCTAGTGCTTAGTGGCGCAGTTAGGCTTCATACCTGTATGTATGAACTGGTCTGGCGCTATTCAACTTCGTGTAGTTAACAACCTTGAAGAATTCATACTTCGCAATTCATAATCCATAGAAGCATTCTTTCTCCGAGGTACGACATTAACCAAGCGTCCCTACGCAAGCAAGCGATTTATTTCCTCTACAATCTAAGACTACCAGCCTTTCATCAGCTTTACATTGTATGATACCATGAATTTCCTAAAATCCGCGGTAGCATCTGCTATCGCACAGGGACCGCCCTTCCCTTACAGCTTCGGGGATAAGGTCGACGTCGATGCCTCCATTTGGACACTCTACAATGGCACACGACGCGAGGACGGATCCAACTGCAGCATATTCGCCTTCGATGCCGTCGCCCACAAGTCACAGTTGCCACTGGCCAAGAACGCGCTCAAGAAACTACGAACGATGCGACATCCTGGCGTGATCAAGGTCCTGGACACCGTCGAGACCGAAACCTATATCTACATCGCGACCGAGCGAGTCGTGCCCTTGCGGTGGCATGTTAGGAGGAAGAGTCTGACCCCCGAGACGATCAAATGGGGGCTTTGCAGCATTGCGCGCACCGTCAAGTTCATAAACGAGGAGGGCTCCTCCATTCACGGCAGCCTACGAGTCGCGTCCGTGTACACGTCGGAAAGCGGCGAGTGGAAATTAGGGGGCTTTGAGGTTTTGAGCAATGTGAAAGACGATGATGCTATCATATACACGTATGGTAGTCTGGTACCGGATTCGGGCAGATATACGGCGCCGGAGATTGCAAGGTCGGGCTGGGACGCCATCAAGCGCAGTCCACATACCGCGGTCGACTCCTATAACTTCGGCACCCTAGTATTCGAGGTTTTCAACGGAGACTTCAACGGAGCAGACCAGGCGGGACAAACGAAAGGTCTTCCGCCGAGCATGCACTCCAGCTACAAGCGCCTGGTGAACGCAAACCCCAAGGCAAGGATAACGGTCGGGGTCTTCCTCGAGCAGGGGCGCAGGTCGGGCGGGTTCTTCGACTCGCCGCTGATCAAGCTGACCGAGGGCATCGAGAACCTGGGCGTCAAGTCGGAAGAGGAGAAAGAGCGGTTCCTCGACGATCTCGACCAGCTGACCGACGACTTCCCCGAGGACTTCTTCAAGATGAAAGTGCTGCCGGAGCTGCTCAAGTCGGTCGAGTACGGCGGCGGCGGGCCCAAGGCCTTCGGGGTGGTCATGAAGATCTCGACCAAGCTGTCGGACGACGACTTCGCGGCGCGGGTGCAGCCCGTGGTGGTCCGGCTGTTCGCGAACCCGGACCGCGCCATCCGGGTGTGCCTGCTGGACAACCTGCCGCTGATGATCGACCGGCTGCCGGCCAAGGTCGTCAACGACAAGATCTTCCCGCAGCTGGTGTCGGGCTTCACGGACGCGGCGCCCGTGGTGCGGGAGCAGACGCTCAAATCGGTGCTCGTGCTGATCGGCAAGCTGGCCGACCGCACCATCAACGGCGAGCTGCTCCGCCACCTGGCCCGGACGGCCAACGACGAGCAGCCCGGCATCCGGACCAACACGACCATCTGCCTGGGCAAGATCGCGCGCCACCTGGGCGCCTCGTCGCGCGCCAAGGTGCTCGTCGCCGCCTTCACGCGCTCGCTGCGCGACCCCTTCGTCCACGCCCGCAGCGCCGCCCTGCTCGCCCTCGCCGCCACCGCCGAGTTCTTCACCGACGAAGACTGCGCCGCCCGCATCCTCCCCGTCGTCTGCCCCTCGCTGCTCGACAAGGAGAAGCTCGTCCGCGACCAGGCCGCCAAGGCCGTCGACGTCTACCTGCAGCGCATCCGCGCCGCCGCCGCCGCCATGCCCGACTCGGTCCTGCCGCCGCCGGTCCCGGCTTCCGAGGGCGGCAGCGCTCCGCGCATGGGGACCCCCCAGCCCGTCGGCGGCCAGGCCAATGCCTCGTCGTCTTCGTCGTCGTCTTGGGCTGGCTGGGCCATCTCGTCCTTCACCAACCAGCTGTCTTCTGCCGCGGGCCAGATGCAGACCACTGCTGCCGGCAACGGCAGCGGCACCACGCCCCCTCCGCGGAGCACCGCCTCGCCATCAACAGGGGCAGGGGCGGGGCCGGGGACCAGGACACCTTCGGGCATGTCGGCCTCGGCCTCGGCTCTGCACCGCCAGGCCGTCAGGTCGCCCGCGCCGCAGCCGGCTGCCGTATCACGGACCCCGTCGACGATCGCCGCCGATGCCTTTTTCCAAGGGGGGGCCGCCGGCGGGGAGGCAGAGGAAGATTTCGGGGACGCGTGGGGCGACATGGGTGACATGGACGACGACAACGGTGGTTCCAACGGAGGAGGTGCGGAATTCTTTGACGCACCTACTAGCGCTGCGACATCATCACCACCACCACCGTCGTCGGCAAAGGCGGTGCCCTTCGACGATGGTGCGGAACCCGATTTCGCGGGCTGGCTGGCGGCTCAGGCGCAGAAGAAGACGCCGGGAGGGAGTGGCGGTGGCGTTGGTGGTGGTAAACCACTGCCGAAGGGGCTGGCGAAGTCGAATGGGAAGACGCCAGCTAAGAAGACAACGACGACGACGGCGGGCTCGGCGAAGAAGCCGGTTGCGAAGAAGATCGATTTGAAACCGAAGGAGACGGAGGATGATGATGGATGGGGGGATGGGTGGTGAGAAAAGGGCAGATATTTTCTGCCGGTAAGCCAGGACGCAAGCGAGCGAGTGGTCTGAATTCATCGGAAGCAAGGCGTTTTTGGAGTAACATAACAACACGGCATTCAGCCTTTCTTTTTACATATACTTTGCCTTGAGATAGGACTTTGGACAGGTAAGCTATCAAGTTAGCATAGCCTCTGTGCTACTCCCTGTTTTTGTTTCTCTCCTCGGCTGGGAGTTGGAAAAGCATTGGAATACCCAAGTACGAGTACATTCAAGGGGGGGGAGCTGGGGCTGCCTAAGGTTGGGTATGCAGCAGATAGACATAATGTTGACTGATGATAGATGATGCTATTCGTTATGATAGTATATAGGATACAAGAAAACTGTCACCAATACATTAATAAACACATGCTCTATTCTATGTACGAGTGACGGTTGAGCATTCTGAGCGCTCCCATGCCTGTAGCGCATTGTGAGTTCTCGGCTTGCCGGTCCCAATCTACTGTTGTCTGGATAGAGCCCTAAGCACGCAAGAATCCCCCTTCCCCTGTCCCTGGAGTGAAACGACCAATTCTCTGCCCTGATGACAGACCCTAGGTAGTCTTCGGCAGTTGAGTAGTAGGTATCTAGGATACATGAGTTCACAACTACGATATCCTGTTCATCATCACGACCCAAAGCTATCCGCGCAATGACAAACGCCTGCTTAAAGATAGATGATTTCATGAACAAGCTTTAAAACGTTGGTAACCGCGTCGTTTATTTGCAGCTTTTTGCATTAATAAACGAAGCCAAAGCAAGCCCATATATTTGCTTTGCGTGGCTGACTTGCCTTACCTGCCCTTGATATACCTATGTAGCTTTATTAAGCATCGAGAACAACAACCGACCGGCCCCGAAACAATGAACCTTCGTACGCCACCGCTGCCATTGCGAAATCTCAAAACTGCAAAAAACATGTGGGCCGATCAGATCAGATCAGATCGGATCGGTGTGCCTTTTCCCACCGAAACGGTATAAGTGAGATAGAGAGTGGGAGGAGAGGTAGAAAGAAAGCAGCAAGCTATCTCGATTAGGAAGATACATCAGGGTAGATAAGACAATTAAGTAGACAAGAAGACTTGGCTCCCCATCTCATCTCATCTCATCTCATCTAGCCTCCGAGTAGTCGTTGAGCGCGACGCACACGGCGCCGCGGTGGTGGCCGTTGTACTGGCGGATGACCTGCTGGCTGTGCAGCTCCCACAGGCGCGCGTAATGGTCGCTGCAGGCCGTCACCAGGTACGCGCTGTCGGCGCTGAAGGCGCAGTCCCACACCCAGCGCTGGTGGCCCTGCAGGGTCGCCTCGAGTGGGAAAGGCTTGCCGGTGCCGCCGCCGCTCACCGCGCCCCCGACGCTGCTTGTGCCGCCCATGCCGCCCAGGCCGCCGAGGCTGGTCGCGCCGCCGTCCCCGAAGGCGCTGCTGCCGAACTTGGCGCCCTCTTGGAAGGCGGCTCTGCTGCTGCCGCCGGTGGGGTCGCTGCCGTTGATGCCGTTGATGTTGTTGATGTATGTGGGGATCGTCGCGGGTGCTGCTGCTGTTGTTGTTGTGGTCGCCGTCATCATCGGGCTCTCGTTGGTCGACGAGGATCCGCTCCCGCTGCCCTCCGTCGCCGAGTCCGGGTCTACGTCGACCTCCCAGATCTTGGCCGTGTGGTCGGCGCTGCACGTCGCGAGCTTCTTGACGTCGGGCGAGAGGAGGATCCGCGTGATGTATTCCTTGTGCGCGGAGAATTGGGTGACCGGGACGAGCTGGGTGCGCTCGTAGGTCTGGATGAGGGACCAGACGAAGACGTTGCCCTGTGCGTGTTGGGGATCGCGTGTCAGTATAAGTTTTACCAGCGTGTATGAAATATACAGATGATGAAGGAAAGCGGTCATAGAAGAAGGGGATACGTACTGCATTGTTAGCTGCGCACAGCAGGGAACCATCACTAGCGACCGTAACGCTGGACACGGACACGTCCTCCTCGGGGATGAGCTGGTGGGAGCAGTTGTTCTCGGCGAGGTCCCAGACGCGGACGCTGCCGCCGCGGTCGCAGCTGATGATCTCGCCCTGGTTGGGGTGGATGACGACGTCGTTGGCGGGGCTGCCGTGGCTGTAGCTGCGCTGGACGGAGCCGGAGCGGGTCTCCCAGATCTTGACGGTGCCGTCCTCGCTCGACGTCACCATCCACTTGCCCTCGCAGTGGAAGGCGACGCCGGTGATGTTGCCCGAGTGGCCCTCGAACGTCAGCAGCGGGTTCGGGTTCGTCGACTTGATGTCGAACAGCTTCACGGTGTGGTGGCCCGCGGCCGCCAGGAACCGCTTATCCGGCGAGATGCACAGCCGGTTCACCTGCGAGTCCGGGTGCTGGATCGTCCGGGAACATATCCCCGACAGAGCCTCCCAGAACCGGATCGTGTGGTCGTAGCCCGCTGTAATTGGATCGGAGGGGGTGGGGGAGGAATCGCGCCAGTTAGCCAGCAAGTCCAGTCAATCGAATCAGACACGCGAAATGCGCTGCTGCGTGTGCCTCTGGCGCTCGCGCTCGCGCTCCCTCATCATTCATTCATTCTCCGTTCCTAGCTCCTAGCTCCTAGCTACGAGGTGGAAGTAAACCAGACTCACCCGTGCAGAGAATAACAGACATATTCGCGTTTCAATGGAGTTTACCGGCCCATCTCCATGAGTTCGTAGATCGGGAATGGCACACCAAGTATCTCCGCCGTAGCTACTTCGTGGATTGGATGAGTCGACGACTTGGAGCTCGTCGGTCATGGAAGATCGAGGCTGGTTTGAGGTCCGTGACGAAAGTCCGCCTCGAGGAAGGACGTGATAAGATAAGAGCGATGGATGGAGCTGTACATACATTACCTAAGCAGCTAGGATAAGTACCTACCTAACTACGTAGTAGGTGCTGCCAAGCTCTCAAGCTAGTCTAACTTGCAGTGGGTTATTCTAACTACTGTAGTTTATGCAAATCCCGCAGTGATGCATATTGAATTATGCCACGTATTATGCAGGAGCCACCTGGCCTGCCACCTGCAATTGCCTCTGATCCTTAGTTAGGCAATCGCAACCTCCCCCTTTACAACCAAAAAGTTTCTTACATCAAAGTTTCTTTCATCAAAGTCTCTTACATCAAATCCCATCCGGGAGCCCCCAGAAGGCCCGACATCTTAAGCTCTCAACACTGGAGCTGGGCGTTTTGTCCTCAAATAGCGATCCTCCAGAAGAGGCAAGACGATCCATCTCTTCCATCTCTGTGTTATGTGATAGGGGCCTAGGGAGCCTATTTAGAGGCATGCAACGTTCACAGGCCTACCGATCTCAGCGATCGGTAGTTCGTGGAAGCCGTCATTTCCACGTCTTCCAAGGACGTATCCCCGCCGTGACGTCTCCTTATGCCAAGGTCATAAGAGCTCCAGCGTCTTTGACTGGCCGTTGCTACAAGTCCACCCGTGAGAGAACTGGCCGGACGGCTACTTGCATAAGCACCCTGTTGCACTGGCTTGCTGGTTCCGTCTTCGCCATATCTAAAGAGGGGTTACCTCGCTTTCTTTTTCCTCGGGAAATCTCCAACTACACGACATCCTGCCAGGCACGTATAGGACCATCGGCCTGATTTGCTTTCAGCTCCCTGTGTCCCAATGGAAGCCTCCCTGTCCCGATGCGTCGTCACATTGCAGAGTGCTGTCACTCGAAGTCACCCGCCTCTTGGGCCCCCTCTTGTCACTAGGTCCAACACTTCAAAGCAGCAGCTAACCGTGAGTGCCAGAACTTGGGATTTCCAGATATGATAGGTCATACGATCTTGAGATTGGGTGGGTCGGGCCAATAAAGTGGCCCCAATGGCTGGAACGGAACAGTACATTGCCAGGTAGAATTCTTCTAGAATCACGGCTACGGAGAACTACCTAAGCAGTACATCCAGGACCGCTACAAAACCATTTGTTTCCAAAACCAAGCTGCACAAGCCTCTCGTTGGTTGCCATCCGTCTGTGAAATCGGATCACCCAGTCTTCCTCGCGTTTCCATGTATTGCGCCGGGAGCTACAGCGAATCGTACTGGATGCAACATGGGCCCAGAGTAATGAGGCGTTCCATGATTTTGAAGGAATCCTGCCAGCAGGGGGGATTCCAATCCCATTATCTGATTCGTGGACCCCTCTTATGTATATGAAGCTTTGGGGGACTATGGGTCGGAAGTGACAGCGTAGGCTCAGCCTCTGGTATCGACCCGGTCCGAAGGTCTCTCGTCTAGCGATTTGAGCGCCTCTCGGTTCCGCTTCGTTGACCACTCCGATGCTGTCTACTTCCCCCATGCCCATTTCCTCCCTGGTTGGACGAGTTGCTTGATCGGTTTTGGGGGATGTAAATGTCCCTATGATCGTGGTTGCAATTCATGCAAGGCTCATATTCCACCCCGGTGCCTCTACATGCCGAGCAATTCATACACCTATCACGATTGTCAGCCTCTTGCCAAAGTGCTGACATCAGCTCTTCATACTCACTGCTTTTGGCTGCCGAGACAAACGCTGCACGTTGTTGGCAACCGCCCATCCCCCAATGCAGGGCAGAACTGTGAGTCGTAAATGTAAGCTGAATGTGCCATGGTGTTGATTGTGACCTGTTGATTGTTCGTGGACTCGAGGTCGTTGTCTCCTTGAAGTGAAGGCTTTGCTATGCTAATTCTTCGCGGAAAGCGCCCCTTCTTATATACAACTTATAGCTTGCATCGGGTTACCATCACAGGACGTTAGCCGATAGGAGGCATATGTCGTCGTCATCGCTACCGAATAGATCGGCTACCGTCTATCATTCTGACGTCGCTTCTCGAAGTACCCTCCTCGAAGTACCCTCCTCGAAGTACCCCTATACTGAATGCCATGATCAATATCACAGACCCGAGCATATCCGGCAGGTCGGATGAATGACCAGGCGCCTCGCGATGCAAGCAAAGAAGGCGACTATTGACACCGCCAGCTTGATGGATAGATGAACTTCGGGCAAGACGGTCTTGATTTGGTGCCGATTCCTTCCCGGTATCTGTATTACTCATACCGTTAGGCTATGCGGCGTATCATAGAAGGGAGCCTCTGAGGTCGAGATCGGATAGTGACATCGCTTACGGCCTTCCGATGGCCATCACGATATAGCTCTACTCCGACGAAGTTGATGCAACCAGCTGCTCCGTTCGTAGCCAATCGTCTTCCTATCTCCGCTAGAACGCCTCTCTTTCGAGTCAAAGTTGCGAGATGTGGAAGCGATCATGCGGTTATCCCTTGCTGCAAAATATACCGACACGCGCCTTGAAACCTTATGCACGTGCGGCAGCCTGCATGTGTCCGCCGCGCCGAGTCCCCTGGCGTGTGCCTACCATTGTCCTATGGGGACACGTATCTCGTGTTGCCAGGCAAATAACTTGGGAGTTTGGACGAAAGCGGTGACCGTTCTCCGACCCTATCTTGATACGATATTGTCGTAGCTTGATTACGCCGCCAGTGCCGGGCAACACCGAAAGACAGATCAGTATCCAACTTGGCTACCAGGACGATGCCCATCATGGCGCACAAAGATGCTGGTCCAAACTTGAGTCTAACCGGTCGGCATTCGCAATGATGCCGTACAGGAATATGGCATACCTGCTCCACCAGCCGATACTCAGATTCTCCCGCCCTTGTGTGATTCTTTCTCGTGCTTCAATGGACAAGGCAATTCTGGTGCCGTTATCTCGGCCTGGATAATGTGGCGCTGAAACGAGCCGATGAACAGGCTCGTAGTACCCCAAGCGACGACACATTTGTGCATAGAGTTGTACAACGGGAACCCTGCTAAGACCAACTTCAGTTCATCCTGTCAAGCCGAATGCGCCCTTCGATAATATCGCGCAATTACCTTTCAGCTAACTTCACCGCTCCAGACCTCTTTTGGTCCAACCTGAATGGTGCTTCATGAAAAGAGGCCTTCTGCAGTTACCCTTACTGCCTGTTATGTTTTCTAACAGGACAGTCCCTGTTCGACAAGACTAGCCTAGGGCTTACTCTCCTCTCAACACCATCTGATACCACATTGCCAACGAATCGTGAATCCAGTAGCCCTCTCCAGGATCACAAGTCTTATTTCTAATGACGTCAAGGGCATTATCGTGCCCAAAGCCATGTCATTGAACTGACTACGACTAGCACTCTATCGTGGAATAATGATCAGTCAGAAGACGTAGGGGCACGACCGCCACCTCTTCAATACAGCGGTAAGGAGAGCAGAAAAGAACGTCTCTATGGCGGTTGGTTGGAAAAGCAATCATCAAGCTATTATCATGGCTTGGCCTTCTGTATCTCCTGTGTGCCTATACAAACTGTCCTACTGCATCCCAGCCGATCCTATGCGCATTAGCTAATCGTATAACGACCGTTTACGATGTCTTGGTGTAAGTTCGGTATTCTATAACCCATATTATCCTGCCCAGGGTCTACTCCTAATTGCCATCGGGATGATCCTGGTCGCCTGACCTCTCAGCTCCCAATACTTGTCTGTCGTGCTCTCATAGCCCCAGTTCCTATTTGCCAGGGTGCCGCTGCCCACGATCAGGGTTATCTATTTTCATATCAGCAACGTCAGAAAGGGGTGACTATCTTGCAACAATCTAGTTCGGCTTCTACGGCTCCATGTAACAAGTCTGCATCACATATTGCGAAGTGCCTACCCAGGAAGCACACCTACTATGGTATACCCAGTAAGTTTAGGAACAGCAACAAGTTCTTTCTTAACATGGGGGGGTCCTGGCTAGTCGATTTCTAGCCTATACAGGGGTGCAGAGATACTTTGAACGATGCCCGAAAATCAGACGTAAATCGTCCATGCCTATGTGAGTATGGCGCCTTGGGTTTGGTACTTTTTGCTGTTCCAAAACTTATGCCTGATACCATAGTAGATCTTCGCTACGCCTGTATGGCGGCAATTGGAGGCAACCAAAGACCATACAGCCTAGAGTGGCTCTTGATACGTTTCTAGATACCATGGACTAGACTTAGTCTTTTTTTTTTTTTTTTTTTTTTTTTTTTTTTTTTTTTTTTTTGCCATTGTCGGGCGGTTACGGTTCATGGCGGACTCGGTATCGCCTTGTTTCAAAGACTCCTTCAAAGATAGAATAGGTTAGTTGCGCCATAACGAAGCCCTATAACACCAATATTCAAGCAATAGAAGAAACCAGAGAAGATGGGCTTGTCATCGACAGAACTTCGTAGATATTGCTTGTTACTTCATCATTAATAGATGCCGTGAGGTTATAATCCGAAATATATGGCTCGTCCGTTGAGAACGTATCTAGAATCCCCTCATAAGTATCAGCATCGAGAATGTTGAAATGAATATTCCAAAGAAAATGAAAACGGTATCAGAAGAACCAATTTCTGTCATGAATGATCCTACTGGTCCTGCTACGGTACACAGCATATGGTGTATCGAAGTCTATTCCGAGTTCATAACTACTCCCTCCCTGTCGTTCATTTTCCGCAATGGGCAGAAATGGCGAGCTATAATCGATAGGCGCGCGAAGTTCACTCGGCAGGCAATGTACTGTACGGTGGAAATACAAGTTGGTCCGCGAACCATCCGTCCTCCCATCCAGGCATTTACATCTCTTCCGTGTCTAGATCGGCTTGGTCTGGACCGTCGGATTCAACCCTACCCGGCTCCAACTTCCGGGGGCGGGTGCGGCAATGATTAACTATCACGTAACTTCTGTGTATCTCCGTCTGAGATGTTTGCCGTTTTGCCTACTCACTACGTCATGTATAAGTCTATCGGTCAGTTACCTTCACGTCCACCAAAGGCCTATGGCTCACCTTCCTCTCATGTAGTCTCCCCAAACACCTGCGATGATGCAATAGACAATGATTGTCTACCCCTAAAAGAGAAGAAGGCAAGGTTGTCCATACAGGCAAGATGAATAACTGTATTGTGGCGATACTCACGTGTATATCTGTATCAAACATTGGTCCAGGGCTTTTCAAATACAAGTGTCTTGTTATCATCAAGCAAACTCATCTGGGTGCTTGCTATAAAGCCACATATATTCTGATCGGGAGTTTGTTTGACAAGAGTTGTGTGCCCATAGTAGATACAGATCAAACTTGGAAACCGCATACATCAGCCAGGCTGCACGTTCGCGTTCAGTCTGCTAGTTGTCTCGTCATCCCTTTTATGACAAATGTATATAGGCAGTTCACCGTCCATATTACGTTCCATTAGACGCTTGCTACCATCGACTGCGCCAGCTGCACGACCCTGCTGGTGTTACTTTTGCTACCGTCTGACTGCTAGCATTACCTGGCCACAAATAGTTATCCTGTTTGAAGTGATCTAGCACGATGACCCAGAGAAGTACTACATCCATATCACCTAGTTGCAAATAATATTCAATAGCAACGAAAGTAGTACCTAGTAGACTAATGCTTGATCAGATGATACTAATGAACCAAGACCAATAGGTACTACATCTGGCCAGAAGGTGCGATCATGTCTATCTATAGCAACCAATTAGGCAGTTCAATGAAGCAATCCATTGATAGCGAGGTACGAAGGTAGCGGCCGGAAAGTCAGCAGACACTCAACTGCCAAACAGAAGTGGCTGGAGTGATCACGTTTGGCCGATATTTTGGTAGTGTTGGTGGTGTTGGGGGTGGTTGGATTATTTGAACCGTTCCGTGGCACATCTCACCGCCCTTAGGGCTCAAGCTCGGACACTGGCTGGCCAAACTCTATTGCTTTTTAAGCGTAGCTCCGGGCCATCGGGTGGTAGGAACTGAGCGGAGCCGGGGGTAGGCTAGCATCGTGAGCCGGCCGGGGTTCGTCATAATGCTCCGAGCTCCATGTCCCGAGCTCGTTGATCCATCCGATAGCACGGTGAAGATGTTTATTTTTTTCGGTTCGGTCACGACTATTTTCTCCACGATCGATCATAGTGGTTCGGGTCTGGTACCCTCATAAGCTCTGGCCAGCGCCTTTTGCGGTCCTGCGCCTCACTCTCACCACCTACCGACTGCGAAAGACGGTGGCTGGTTTTGCCTCATTATCTCTCTCCATTCCACTGAGGGTAGAGACTGTGTCGCGATATGTGCTCGTTCGACCGGTCGCCTCATCGCCCGTCATCGTTGGTTATCGGTGAAAGATTGCGGCCTGAATATCATGTCAACAACTATGGGGTTGATTTCAGTGCCTTCCATCAGAGATTAAGGGTCAGTCAGATTAGTAAATGTTTTCTTCGGACGCGAGACTATATGTCCCAGCCTTAGGCTGCAACATGAGCCAAGAGGTAGGCTAGAGCCGCAGCTCCACTCCCGGGGTGGCACTCCGGGGTTGCACTCTTGACCATCGCCAACACAACTTGAGCTTCCGAGGCTCCTGCAACACGATGTGTGTTATTCAACGTTACATGGAGGTGGCTGCCGTGTATCAGCGTCTGTTGATCGAAATCCTCATCGAATCTTAATCAGACTGCATTTGCAAAGTCGACGCTAGGGCTTCCACCTATATCGCATATGCGGTTCTATTATTAGTTTTTGCGCTGCCACGATTTGTAATGCCATATAGACAGCCGCTGATGAGTATTTGACATACCTGGTGAATTACGTTTCCATTTGCTAAGAGGTAACGTCCCTTACGGGCTACTTGGTTAGGAAGAACTGCTTGGTAATTTGAGTTGTAGTCTAGGAAGGGGCATGTTGTGGACTACATCGCAAATGACTGCCTCGGTGACCGACTCGAATAATGTTGAAATCCTGTAGATCAAGAAGGACAGCTATGGATTAATGATACGATTTTGCCCGTTAAGAAACAACTCATATATGCACCCCTTTAACCGTACGTAATGTAGTCGTTCACCATCCCAACTATATTCCTATAGGACGCTAGGTATATTCCTTCCAAATTACACCCACCTTTCGAACAGTGTGTATTGCATAGCAGGAATTCAGAACGGAGAGGGCCATCTATAATTAGACGAACCCCAAGCTCAATGTCCGGAGACCGGGGAAGCCGGGGAAATAACAATAACCATCGGACCCTGTTCACACATAGTTTCTCCACGGGGCCCCTTGATACAGGAACTCGGGTTGTTCCTCACAGAAGTGTTCTACGCGATGTGATTGCGTGATTCGGGTAGCTTTTGGCAGGCATGATTTGAGAGAGGTGCATGCCTGACGACGCGCAGGCAGGTCCGAACGCTTCTGAACAGCTTCCGAGAGCGATCAAGTCCGAAAGGCTATCTCGGGGCAGCTAACCATTAGTGTTGCGTGCGAACATCTCTATCTCCGAGTGGAGTATGCAAACGGGCGTGGCACACGAACTCGAGGCTGATCAGTATTCTTAGGTAAGGTAGTATTGTTGCCCTCCTGGTAGGACGAATGGCTCCTGAACATGGCAGAGAATCTAGTCAGACGACGTCAAGATTTGTGTTTGAAAGTATGCGATACGAGGTAGCTAGTTGATACCTGTGTGAAGTAATTCATGTCTGTAAAGTCAGCATTGACCAAATCATCAACGGAACTATCGTGAACAAGCATCGACAGACATCAACAAAGCGATCCATGCGCTAATAATCGCCATATTTCTCGATCTTATCTTGCTTGCTCTGATCCACCCGTCCATCTATGTCGCTATGCACGTTTACTTCATCCCGAACCCGACGCCCCGAAGCAAGAAGTTGACGTCGTAGGATAACTACTTCACTATAACAAAAAGCCAGCTTAACGCGAGTTCTCTTAATTAGCGCTTATGACATTCATCGTCCTCACTGCCCTCACAGGTTGACTGACCACATCACGCGAAGGATGGCGAGACGGGCTCGTTGGGTGGCTCTGACTCGTGGACCCCAGAGTGCCCACCCCTTACTCCGTCATGATATCATAAGGACCACTTATGAGCTGATAAAAAATTCTGAAAGAGAAAGTCGGGAAAAAAAGAAGAGCCCTAAGATTGCAAGCAAAAGGCGGAGAAGGCATGGCAAGCATGGCAACTTCCACCAACTGACTTGCCTGAAAAAGATTTACTAATGCCAAACGTCGACTGCACTAAAAAGGACGCGAGCTGTGAGATGGTGAGACTTATCGCGAGCCACTGGTCACGAATCCGCACACCGGTGACCGTGACGGGTCGGGCGCTTATTGCTAGCCAAGGACGGATTTGTTCTTCCTCATATCTTAATAGATTCCCAATTACGCGTCCCCCCGCCTTGTGTCCCATGGGGGAGTTCCCAGATCCGCGTCCGCACAGTCATGCGTGATTCCGGAGATCGCGGGTGTTAATGACCTGGAGTCTGACTAGTGTAGCAGGATTTGGGATAATTCTACTATGCCGCTATCACTATACCTGGGTAGTTATGTACGTAGGTCGGCAAGGACGCATGCACGCATGCTGGGCATAAATAAGCGCTCGTCAGGATTTTATAGTGGTGTTTATACCTCTCCGTGCCTCACCCACGCACACTTACACGCACACACACACCCGCATACGCATGCACACACACACCACACAGCTCTGATCAGATTGTGACATACTAGCCCATCGCAGATCAGTAATAACTAGTTCTATTTATGGGTCAGTTGCATATTCTGCATGCCGGGCCTTGACTCAGTGTGCGAACATGCAACTTCACACTTGGCATTACATACCATCGCAGGCAGTTATGAAGAAATTTTCTGCCTCATCGAGCGCATCGAGCGGACGGCCTGATATGTCGTCACTGTACATCGGCAACGAATGACAATTGCTGGAATCGTAACAGTCAGGTTACATTGCCCAATCGCTAGTCGCTCGGCCTGATAAGTGCGATAGGGAAAGATACGGAGCCGGGAGGCGTTCGTTGCCAAGGAGCCGGCTCGGCTCATGCAGTCAGTTTACATGGGAGGTATATCCGTAGTTCACTAAGTATGTATAGCGGCCTTGGCCCCCCCTTGTCAGCTTGTGGCCTCCCTCGCCCTCGTACGAAAACATAAAATTCCTCAGAGCCGCGAGCCGCCACCCGAGATATCACGCGTTTCAGTACGAAGTAATGCTAAGAGGCTAAGAGTAATGCTATGTAGAAGTAATGCAGAGGCACATGCAGAGATCAACTGGGTCCGGGTCCGTAAATACCATCCATGACTGCCCAATCCCACATCATCGTTGCCATCCTCACGGTTAGCCCGGTCGGCACCGCTGCCACTTTTGCCCATCGTTTGCTGGGCACTATAACCTGACTACGAAGGACTATATGTCCAACTAGAGGCTCCTTTGGCTCCTTTGGACCCCCAAACCTGTGGCTAGGGACGGATTCGGACAGGAGGCCCTGGCCTCGCACCAGATTGTGCACTATCACCGCATAATCGTACGTACCCTACGCCCAACCGACGTAGCAGCGTAGCAGCAATCGGTAGCAATAGGGCAAACTAACAGGGCAAGCACTCTGGTTCGCCAGCCTGGCCAACTAGCGGGATCTTGAGAGATACCGAAGGTGGGAGGGCAGGAGGGCAGCGAGCAGGAATGCGATGCCAGGACCTTTTCTCGGGTGCTTTGTGGAAACGGCAGAACACCTTTTCCAGTCCCTCGCAGCCTCTGCTTGGCTGCATCGTTGCACTAAGCATTGGGCCTGCTCCGCCGCCCCGTAGGAGGCTCCATCCCTTACTCAACCCTACCCTACCCGCCAAGCCCCAGGATCCGCCCATGATCGTCATCATGCATCCCCAGTGCCCCGGCATCCACTAGCATCCACGAGTCTCCGTCTCTCGAGGGCCCCAGAGGGCCCCAGAGGGCCCCGCTAGCAAACGTCAACAAGGGTCCGCAAGGGCCAAGGGCGGCCAAGCATCTTGTCCGCCCTTGGCTGCTTCGCTTGGCTTGGACCACATGCGAATACATCTGAACAGTGCAAATGATATATGGAGCCCTCAACACGGATTATCAGAGCTGTTGCCTCGATCAGGCAATGTTGAGAGGAACTGAGTAATTCACGGGAGGGAAGAGGATTGGCACCTCCTATGCAAACCCCCTTGGGCCCGTTGGAAATCCGCAGGAAGGCTGCAGAAAGGGACAGTCTCTGACCATAGTGAGCGAGCGGCGGGCGTGACGGGCGTGACGGAGCAAGGAATTCGACCCATGGCATTCACTGATTCATTATGTAACTTGTCTCGTCGGACCTGACGCCTCTCGTCATCCCCTCGCGCTAAAGGCAATAATAGCAGTAGACATGGCAACCTGGGGTCTCCCCTCCCTCATGCCATCCTAAGTGGGTTCAGGGTTCCCGCAAGCGTCCGGCGCAGTGGGCATTATGATGACATTGCTCGGTCGTTGCTCGGACGCACCCACACTTGGCCATCCCCGGTTGCCCCCAGGACCCTTCGTGCTCTGAAGAGCTTGCAGTCCGGCCAGCAGCAGCCAGGCTCGACGCCTTGGGATTTTAAAGTTTGACGATATAAACCACCCCGCCTTCCCCGGAATGAGGGATCTGAGACCACTCCTCGTCCCCCTCAACCCAGATCGTGAAACCCTAACCTTTCACAACAGACAAGACCCCAGAGAGCCAGTTAGAAAGGAGGAACACCGCAGACAGACTTGACTGGGCTGGCTGATAACCGTATCGACCAACACAAAAAACAACCAGCACCAGTCTCTTCACGCGTAGTCCGCGTCTCTCGTCTTTCCCTGCTGAACCACAGCCGACAAAGATCAGGATGGGACATACGAATAGTGAGGCCGGTGTGCCTCACTACTGGGGCTTCACCGGCCGCCGGGTGCAACAGATGATTACCGCCGTTGCCACCACGGATTTCTTGCTGTTCGGGTACGATCAGGGCGTCATGTCCGGTATCATCTCGGCGCCTGCCTTCGTCTCCGACTTCCCCGAGGTCGACGGTGACAGCACCTACGAGGGTTTCGTCGTCTCCATCTACGCTGTCGGTTGCTTCCTCGGTGCTTGCTTCATCCTCACGTTCGGTGACCACCTCGGTCGTCGACGGTCCATCTTCCTCGGTGCTACTATCATGATTATCGGCGTCATCATCCAGATTACCTCTATGCCTCCCGGACCCGGTGCGACCGCGCAATTCATTATAGGACGGTGTATAACAGGTATAGGTAACGGCATAAATACTTCGACGGTTCCGACATATCAGGCAGAGTAAGTTATACATCCCGATACAATCCCCGTATTGACACGCGATGCTAACATGAGGGTTTTTCCCCCTACTTCAGATGTAGTCAGTCCCACAACCGTGGAAAGCTCATCTGCATTGAGGGCGGCAACGTCGCCATCGGGACATTGATCGCGTACTGGATCGACTACGGATGCACGTACGGCCCCCAGAAGTTCGTCTGGCGTTTCCCCATCGCCTTCCAGTGCGTGTTCGCCATGGTCGTCATCATCCTGATGTTGCGCCTGCCCGAGTCGCCGCGGTGGCTCCTGACGAAAGACCGGAGCGAGGAGGCGGCCACGGTGCTGGCGGCGCTGAACGGCACGCACCGCGAAGAGGAGTACGTGCGGACGCAGATGACGGTCATCACGGACGCAATCCGGCTGTCGGGCCACTCGGGCGGTGTGACGCCCCTGAAGGACCTGTTCACCAACGGCAAGACGCAGAACTTCCGCCGCCTCATCCTCGGCGCGTCCTCGCAGATGATGCAGCAGCTGTCCGGCTGCAACGCCGTCATCTACTACTTCCCGATTCTGTTCCAGACCTCCATCGGCACCACGCACAACCTGGCGCTGCTGCTCGGCGGCATCAACATGGTCGTCTACTCCATCTTCGCCACCACGTCCTGGTTCGCCGTCGAGCGCGTCGGCCGCCGAAAGCTCTTCCTCATCGGCACCGTCGGCCAGTGCTTGTCCATGGTCCTCACGTTCGGCGCGCTGATCCCCGGAACCTCGTCGGCGGCGCGTGGCGCGGCCGTCGGCCTCTTCACCTACATCGGCTTCTTCGGCGCGACGTGGTTGCCGCTCCCCTGGCTCTACCCGGCCGAGATCAACCCGCTCAAGACGCGGGCCAAGGCCAACGCCGTCTCGACCGTGTCCAACTGGCTGTGGAACTTCTTCATCGTCATGATCACGCCGGTGCTCGTGGCCAACACGGGCACGAGTGGCTGGGGCACCTACCTCTTCTTCGCCATCCTCAACGCCATGTTCTTCCCCTTCATCTACTTCTTCTACCCCGAGACCTCCGGCCGCACCCTCGAGGAGATTGACCTCATCTTCGCCAAGGGCAAGCTCGAGAACAAGAACTACGTCACCGCCGCCAAGGAGCTGCCCCGCCTCAACGAGCACGAGGTCCACCAGAAGGCCCGCGAGTACGGCTTCCAGTCCTCCGACGAGGAGGCCCGCGCCAGCTTTTCCGAGCGCGAGGAGAAGAGCGTTAACGATGCTCCGGGCTTCTCGGCCAACGACGCCCGCGAGGGTGCTCAGGCCTAAGCCTAAGCTCTTCATGTTATTTGATTTTATTTCCTTTTTGTTTGTCGTCGTTGTGGTTGCTGTGGCAGGTTCATGATATCCGGAGAGCTGCTACCTGCCGTGTTTATCTTCTCGAGTCTTTACGGCAGGAGAACTATATCCCATCGCTTCGTTGTGGAACTGGACAAGCTCTAGTTTTGGTCGATTTACCTGCGATTGCGTTGTTTGTTGTTTGCTCTTATTTCATTGTAACGAAGTTCACATCGAACAATGGTCAACATATCTGGCATGAGAAGGGGAATGATACATCGAGTATGGCTCGATATGGAAGGGTTCGGTTTCATGATATGTTTCATGACATTGACCCGATGTACACGAAGATACCCATTGGTCTGCCAGGAGAGGTGGATCAAATATATGCTGGAAGGATGAGATGCCGGATGTTGCAGGTATATCGAAATGTTTAACGAGTCGATCCACATACCAGAAGGAGTGGGAGACGGTCTAGAAGACCATGGAGGAGGGACCTGGATGTTCTGAATTCGCTTCTTATAGAGGCTATAGAGCGTAGAACATAGAGTCTAGAGACAATGGAGTCTTAGACTAGACAAACATAAATACGATAAAATGCATTCAGCCTACTTGGTATAATGAACCTTACAGTGACTTTGAATTGCTTCCCATCAGCAGCTATGTTTTGCACATCTACTCTACGCCATTAAATGCTTCATCATTACAGATTTTTGATGTTTGTGTTTATAGTGCCGGCCGTGACTTTGCATTTGGTGGTTTTCCAACTGACAGTCGGGAATCATACTAGGCTCGTCTGGCTTGCTTGATGGTACTAACATGGCACTCACTTTCATCCTGGAGCAAGCTGAGTGCTTGGATAGCTCAATACATCCGATAAAGGATTCGAAACTGAACTCGTAACCCAGGCGTCACACAAGAGTCGACAGTGACGTAGAGGTTATTCTCCATTGGGTATACTATGTTCATCATTTACCTTGCAAAGCCCACTTTACACCGAGAGGGAAGGGGGGGGGGGGGAACGCCCCGACAAAGCAAAGAGACGATATAGGCATAATGGCTTGAGACGTTCTTCCACATATTATATATTATCTTCCAAGGCTCCTCCAGAAGCTAAATCATCAAGGACGTGATGATACGCCCTCCAATAGAGCGATCATACTGGCTAATAAACCCGACCAGGATTGGGAGAAACCATTACTTGATGTTATGAAGCTTGAAGCTTGATGAATGTGCATCCGAAAATGGCAGGTTGTGTCGGGTCAAATCATAGACTTTCACCTCACTCAAGTATATAAAGTAAATAGAAATGTAATTCATCCGATGCATAGGAGCTAAACATCCCTTCGTAAGGTACAGTAGCCGTCCATTCAGCTATCCATTTCTGGTAATGAGAGAAGAGCAAACCTGACACAAAGCGTGAAGTGTTTCGTGCACTTCATAGGGGAGGTGGCTTGTGGCACAAGTGTTCCATAAAGCAGAATTAACCCTCATTCCAGCCATCCCAATATCAAACCCCTAGTCCTCTAGCCATACGCATGCAAAAGCCGATCCTAAACATAGCTTCCTCCTTGAGTAACATGTATCGCGTAACTCCCCTATCCATTACCGTAACGCCTTTCCGAGAATGCAATTAGCTAGTGGTATGTTGCTCACACAATACTTAATCCGGAAATATGATTTTTCACGGAAACCTCGCCTCGACGGGATAATGAATGAACTATGTAAAGGTCGGCGCACTCATTATCAACGCTGAGAGCACACCGGCACCGCCAAGGGCGACGCAGGCAGCCACTTCAGCAAAGCGGCGGCGTTTTGCCGGTCGAACGGTACTTGGCTCAATAGAAGCAGTAGGGTTTCCTGCAACAGCGGTGTGGACAGAGTCTGGTACTGACTTGGGTGAGTCGATTGCCTGTTGGTGGCAAGCTGGAGCTGCCTGACCAGCAGGTTCGGACCCGACCCTGAGAGCGATCTCATGGGAACTGGCATCCACTTCGCCAGGAACATCATCGGCTTCCGCAAATGCATCGCCGAAACTCCGCTTGGAGCCTGCCTGCGCCTTGGATGTATCGCTGGACGTCGACTGGGGTTCTGTTACAACAGGTCCAATTACTCCTTCCACTGGTGGTGTGTATTTTGGATCTTGAGCTAACAGGTCTTGAATCTGGACCCTCTTCACCGTTACAGCCTCCGCCATATTCTCTCTCGCAAGCTTGCTCTGCTGGAACGTATAAGCACTAGTCATGTCCAAGTCAGGACTTTGAAGCCGGGTTCGGGACCAGAGTGCCTTTAGTGAAGCAGGACTGTTGATAAACTTGTCGCCAGAGTCAGACCATACCGAATCCTGGTGAATCGTTGTGTAAGCTGACTTTGACTCTGCAACTTTGTAGCTTGGGACGGAAAATACAGCAGGCTTCAGCGGCTCAATCGTCGGGAACGAGTTTGACGAATTGGTGGCGCCTGACTTGTTCAACATAGCTTTACGGGCCACCACAAAGGTGTTTCTAGCGGGGCTGTGTCGGCTGGGGAGCTGGCTGACTTCTTTATCTCCAGCTAGGGTCTCCCGAATTGCTGAGGTTGGCGGTGGTGACTTTGGCCGGTCCAGATTCATGAACGTGGCCCTGTTGCTCTCCCTGGCAGTGAAATACTCGAATTTTCCCGTCTTTTCACCAAGGGCCTGAGCCGTAGATGTAGTACATGAAGTGCTGAACGGGAGCGTCTTGACCATCGCGGCATCGGATGGGCTTGGCAGTCTTTGACGAGTTGCGACCGAGGAGAACGGGGCCGTGCTGGCAAGTGTGTGACTGCCAAGATCCTCAGGAGATTGCTCGACGGTTTCGTCCGATACTTTGGATGCGGGTTTTCCTGGCTCCGGCTCGGTGGGAGATGAGGGTTTAGACACCAATGACGGGGATTGGTGGCGAACAAACATCGAGTCGTCGAGTTCCTCATCGGCACATGATGCGGAATCAGAGTCATACTGAAGATCTAGTGGAAACAGTCAGAAAACATCCAGTAGACCGAAGTATATGGCGGGAGATTCACACACCTTCATCTTCTTCTTCATCTTCAAAATCATCCATCATGCCATCCATCACATCATATTCCTCCCCAAGCTCTGAAGAAACTGAATCTTGATCTGCTGCGTCGCTATCTTGGCTTGTAGTGTCGTTTTTAGACTCAACTGATACGATAGATTGGTCATCTTCATCTTCATCTGTTAGGTTACTGTCCAACTCTTCGGTGCTGAGTCTTGGTGATTCAGAGCCTGACATGCTGGAAGCCTCATATCCGGGAGCGGTAAAGCGAATCCCGTCTGACACAAGGGAGGCCCTTCCGATAGCTTTAGCTTCGTAATCTTCCGACTCTGCCATCTCAGAGAGATGAGCTTCGGATCCATAACTTTCTGTGGCTTTTGCCGTATGAGGTCCAGATGTAACGACATCTTGGGGCTTGGTATGAAATCTCTCATCAAATGCTTGCCAAGGAACGTTAGATGAGGATAGCGATGTGTCTACGTTTATAGATTGCGGCTGACTTGGCGGGAATGGGGTGGATTGACGTCTTGTTCGAAGTTCGTCTTCCTCTTCAGACCCCGATGCCTCAGGCTCTGATGTCAAGTCTATTAGATCAGAGTCTGCAGCGTTTCGAATCGTAGCACTCGACTGGTGCATGCTGGAAAGACCTTGCGCCCAGGAGGTCTCGACATCGTCTCGGGTGAGATCTATCATTGAGGCCTTTCCAGCGGCTATGGAAGACGGGGACAGAGGACAAGGTGGATGCTGTGGTAGGGGTACAATTTCTTCCTCAACGATGCTATCGCCATCACTAATGAGGTCTTCGTCATCAAAATCATCCTCTGGTACGGAGACAGAAAAGCAACGAGCAGAGACCGTTGAAGTCTTGTTTGGCTGCTGGGGGTTGTTAATGCTAGAATATGATCAGTATGCGATTACTCTATTGGGTAGTTGCTTACTTACCGGTCCATGGTCTCTTCAACGAGAAAATCCACGCAACAAGGTGGGAAGGTCTCCTTAGCTCGATAAATGTCGATGCCAAATCTCAGAGTATCGCCTGACTCGACCTTGACTATCTGTCCCGGTTCAAGCTTGTTCTCATTTCCTAGGCCGTCGCTGCTGTCGCCGTGTTTGTGGAAGGTGCCGTGAAGCGAGCCAATATCCTTGATATAGACGGTCTAGGACGGATGCATGATTAGTACCTGTATGCTACCCCGGGAAAGAAACTTGGTGCAACTGGGGGAAGGTTACCTTCGGGGTCGTGTTGAAATCGACAGTAAGCTCGGCATGGCCACGGGACATAACCGGGCTATCGAACCAAGCATTATCTGCGGCAGCAACGAATCCTTTAGAGGAAACCTTAGACGCACGGCCAATGGGAATCATAGGGTTGTTTCGGGTAAAAGTTAGTCGACGCTCTGGCTCAACAAAATGAGGACCTGGGGCACGAGCAGCTAGAACTGCGACGACTATAAAGCGATTAGAGGAGGCCCATCTAGCACACGAATGCAACCCAGTAGTATCATGATATATTAGGCATACCTTGATCCTCCTTATCGGAGGTGGCTGAGCCAGCGGACGCCATGTTCTTGCTGGACTCGGAGCGAAGTAGCGAATGTACACGTTCGTTGGTTGATGTAGGATATTCAGAAGCCGGTTTCCAGATGAAGCACTCGAGTAACCTTCTCCGAAGGATAGATGGGGTTATCGGAAAGGTGGAAATGGGCGGAGGGGAAGTCTTAGGCAACGGGCGACTTCAAGTGGGGGCCACAAAGTCACTGGAATGGCGACATTGAAGGGGCGGGAGACCCGGGAATTGGGAGAGGGACTTAGGTATGTAGGCAGTACTCAATCAGACAGACTTGAGAAAGGAAAGACGATTAAAGTATAGTAGGGTAGAGCGGTGAACCAAGGCCGCAACCAAACAACGGGTGAGGCGTTGGTGTTGATGAAGAAGGGAATTTGTGAAGTGGAAGATCGGTAGGCACGCAGCAAATGCAATGTAAGAAGGTTCTGAAGGTTTGGAGGGTTGAAGGTTAAATGTTGGTGGTGGTGGTGGTTGCCTCGAATATCGACGAGGGAGAGGAGGGGAAGGAGCTTCTAAGGTTCTCGGCCGTCAGTCAGTGCCAGTGCCGGTGCGCTGAAAGTTGCAGGTACAGTAAGAAGTACGTAAAGAACGTCCAAGGCACTTTCTGCCTATCACAGCCTGGAGGCATATATGTCACGTAGATACACATCTACCCCCCCGAGAGTCATATACAGCTACCCAATCAGCCATTGTAGGCCACAGGTGGGATGAGCTACGCCCTACGCATTTAGCTACCTAGGGCTGCTAGATAGCTACCTACCTAGGCAACGGAATTCCTATATATGTGTTTGACTCGAGGTGTAGATTTCCGCGATTTAGAGATAGGCAAGCCGGTCGAGAACATTGTTGCTACCTATCTTCAAGATGGCAGGTACCTACATACGCAGCTACATCCAGCCCAGGCAGTTGGCATATGATAGGTATTCGAAGTGCCTAAGTGCAGCTTCGTACATACAATATATCAAATCGAACTGAACCTTGGAACCTTGAAGGTGGGGCTGAAAGCGTGTCAGAGAGCACCTGAGCGGGCAAAGGGGGGTTTCCGATGCTACTACGTATGTAAGTTCCTTGGGGCTTGATAATAACGTGATAACTGCCTTATCAGTGGGGGAGTCTGGGGTGCCGGCTTGTGCATGTGAAGCGAACGAGCGTCATCGACTAGTCTACCTACCGAGCATCTTAATTTAGCTTACTGCAATGGCCTTGCTTTAATTAAGAGCTCTGTCATTATTTCATACCTGTCTGTTACCATGAAGACAATAGGGACTCTAGTTCCTAAAGGTTTCTACGCGGTGGACAAAGACAGAGCTTCATGTTACCTAATTGCTACTCTTCATCCTTCAATTATCCTTCAGGCATGAATAATCGGACCTTCCTTGATAGCTAGGTCCCTAGATATCTTAGGTATGTGTATAGGTGGTTAGGTAGCTCCAACGGCACACGTAGGCGATAATGGCCACTAAGTGCATGCAATGCGATAAGCCTATTAGGCTTCTTTGGCGGGGTTAGACAAACCAGCCTGTAGGTAGCTACCAACCTACTAGGTATGCCCCGCCTTGCCCGCCATCCATCTCCAATACCCACCCATTATGTACCCGAGACTGTCAAAAAGATGTGTTGGAGATTTGACATCATTGTAGGTGCCTAAGTAGTCAATATACCGTATGTTGCTTAGTAGAGTTATGTGAAAAAAAATCATGGTATTGGATTGGTAGTAGAACGAAAATAGTGCCAGTGCTAAAGTCTGGATTGGTTTATATCTCATGCTACCACCGTCCATCGGACTGGCAGGTAGCAGGTCGTCGGACTATGCTTACTATACCCCCAACTATCTCACCCAAACGGGGCGTAAGGGCTGCTGTGCTTGGATTAACACCAATCAGATTATCTAGAGACTTGCTTGCTTGACTGTACATGCGTGTAGCCCGCACCGTCCTTAACGCCAAGTGAAAGTGTTAATCCATCTAGAAGACCAAGTTAGGTGTTCTCCAAGCTTCCCGCCCAGAAAATCATACCTACCTATATATAAGCACATACATAGGTAGGGAGACAACTTATTGAAATATAGGTATGCGGTAGTTATCTCCCTAGTACCTAGGTAACTACAAGGTAGGTAGGTACCTACCAAGTGAGTGGTCTCACGGTCTTACCAGCATGGTCTTACCGGGCGACTCGGGTAACGAGAGTTACATGAGTGTCTCACGAGAGTGGCGATCCTGGTTATTCGAGGTCAACCCTCATTAGCTTAGCTAAAAACATCGGTGTAGATGAGCATAGCCTCACAAGAATGATATGCTTAAACCGGAAGGGCCTTTAAGACTACAAGTGAGCAGGTAAATAATCTTATTTGATATCGAAATCTAGGGCCTCTGGGCCGGAGATCTGGAGTCTCGACCGAACCTCTTTGTACCGAATCTTGGGGTGCTCAAGGGAGAGAGGAGGCCAGGGAGTTTATAGAAGTGGTCACTGATAGACACTGCATGCTCCGATTAGCTCATTGATTTACTATAGGTCTTTTCCCCATCAAGTTTAGAGCCACTTTATCCTGGACCACCGGGTCCTAAATCAACCGTGTTTTATCTAGCGGGCAGGCGGAAAATCGTACGGACACGGTCTGGGGAAAAAGTCCCCGCCTTTGACCTCATCAGCCAGCCTGTCAGCTCATTCTGGCTCCTGGAGGAGGGGCTGAGGGGTCTTCTAAGGAGGGCTTGTGACAATGATGTGTTTGCATCATGCTGGCAAGCAGACTGGCAGACAGGCGACAGTGCCCTAGGTAGTCTGCACATACAGTGAAGGAGAAAGCCAACGATACAGCATAACTTGTTTCGTAAACTACATACACACACAATACGTAGATAGGCAACCAGTAAATATCCAAATCTTCGTAAATAACCTAACCATTGAATGCACAGATATGGGTTTTTCTGTATGCCGGTAGGTATAACTTGGTGCATGTCGCCGTTATGTCCGAAACTATTGACGGTCATAGTTTCACAGAGCAAGTACATAGTACCTACTTGAAGGGAGTTAACTCGGACTTTCCTTCATGTCCCAGCTAGTTAATTAATAATGGGAAGCCGTGTCCAACCTCCAATTACAAAGGCGGCAAAATTAGTCGTACGTCTAAACAAAACACATAAATAATAGACAACGTCATTTTCGTTTCCCTGCTCTTTGCTGCAATACAAAGGAAGTTCCGTACATACACCTACTATTTCCCCTAACCAATTGTTCTGAATAGGAACAATATCATTCTCCTTTCCTTCATTCAACCCATCCTGTTTTGTCAAGGTAGTATACCTTGCATGTGGCTTATAGCTTAACAACAAGAGTCAAATTCTATAAAATTGGCTTAGTCGTCTCGACTCATCCCCATGGAATTCGCTCAGACATCAATACATCGAAATCATAGAGATACAGCGACCTGATACCAGCTTCACCTCTCCCAGATAGACTATTGCACCGAAACCGAACTTCGACATCGCTTTTAGAGAGCCAAACGAGAGACATATACCCAAAAACACCATGAGAGACCTGCGCAAAAAGATCCTCCTCGAGAGCGGCAAGACCGTCTCCAAGAAGGCCCGCTCGCGACCGGAGTCGACCCGTGGGTCGGCGGCAGGATCACCAGCACCGTCTCGCGGCGGGTCGCGAGCCACCAGCCGGTACGCGTCGGAAGAAGAGGACATCAGCGATTCCGAGTACGACGACAGCATTGACAGTTCATCCGTCCTGAACTCCGACGATGGCGAAGATAATGTGACCGCTTCGTGGACAGACAGGTTGCAGGACCGTATTACCGAGATACTCGATCGCAAGCGCAGCAGCGCAAAGGGAAGAGAGACAAGCCTAAATGCCTACGCGCACTTGATCCGGTATCACTACGCGGCAGAGCAGGTCGAGAACCACTGGGGCGAGCTTATTCCCGCGCTGCTGAGGAGCATACGCGGCGGTGCCAACTATGAGGAGACGGTCGCGGCGCTGAAAGCGCTCACGCTGACGATCTTGTCGACGCAATCTGAGACAGTCTACGACCAGGTGTGGTCGAGCCTGAAAGGCGCATGTGAAAATTCGGATGAAGAGTCCGTCAAGGTTGAGGCGATTGATGCCATGGGTGTCGCGACTATGTGCGGTGGAGGCTCAGTCGAGGCGGCTGAGGACGTCCTCGACTTCCTGCTCGAGATTGTGGAGAGTGATGGGCACAACGTCGAGGCCCCCGACAATGGCCGCGTCGTCGCCGCCGCCCTAACCACCTGGGGCTTCGTGGCCAGTCACCTCGAAGACCTGCAGGCGCAGAGCGAACAGGCGCTTGAGGCATTCACCGAACAGCTCGACAGCACCGATGTCGCCGTGCAAATCGCGGCTGGTACCAACATCGCGCTGATCTTCGAGGCAGCGCGCGAGTACGAGGAGGGAGAGGGAGGCGAGGAGGCCGACGGCACCGCCGGCGGTAACGGGGGCTCGTTGACGTCGTGGAACCTGCAGTACGACCAGCACCGGCTCGTGCAGCGCATGACGGCGCTGGTGCGCGAGTCGTCCAAAGCAGTGTCGAAGAAGGACCGCAAGCAGCTGCACGCGAGCTTCAACAGCGTGTTGACGTCGCTGGAGCGGGGCAAGGGCCCGGGCTACTCGACGGCGCGGCGGCAGGCCAGCAACCCGCACACCGGGGGCTCGCGCGTCGACTTCAACGACGGCGAGTTCCGCGAGTACGGCTACCGCGAGCGCATCCGCGTCCACAACATCAGCATGCTCGTCGACACCTGGTCGCTCTCGACCCGCGTCGAGCTGCTCCGCTCCGTCCTCGGCGGCGGTCTCGCCGCCCACTACCTCGAAAACCCCGCCGTCCGCGACCTGCTCAGCAGCGCCCAGGTCCAGCTCGTCTCGGCGCCGAGGAAAGGCGGCGATGAGTACACGTCCTCGCCGAAGAAGAGCCGCGGACCGAAGGCCGGTAGGAGTGTGGCAGGTCTCTAATCAGATGAGGTCAAATGAGATGGGACGGGAGGGGACGGGAAGGATCAACGACAAGCTGAGACCTTTTGTGACGTCTTCATTTGCAGATAAGATTGAGACGACATGGTGAACCGCGTTCTTATTCAGCTGGTCTGATTAAGGACCCATCGGAAGCTATAGCGCATCCCTATCTAGTTCACCCCTGACACCTCATCTTGTTTTCTCTTTGTCTCTGCGTTGAATTTGCTATCAAGGGATACCCGGTCAGGACTGGAGTGAGATTCGAATTGTGAGCGGGCCAGGAGGGCACACAAAACACACATGGAGTATTATCATTATTACGCGGTATACGCAAATAGTAGTCATATTTACAGATGATCGTCATAGCATCCATATTCAAAACTACCACCATCGCCATCTTCTCCAGTCAATATGCCATTTTTTGTGATACCGTGAGATTGACTGCTCGAAATGAAAGTGCCGCCATCGTGATACTAGCCAAACCGGCTAACTGCAGCTGCCTCGCGTTTCTCTTGTGCGAGGCGGCGACGCCTGATGTTTCCTCTTCTTCCTTGGAGTTGACGGCAATCATGCATTTCTAGTCTAAGTAGTTATGTACACAGACATATCTGGAGGAAATGATTTTAGTTTACCAGTTCAGGCTTATTCGTGTTCCTGACCGCTGTCATTTCTGACATTCCCGGTTTCATCGTCGACGAGACATGATATGCTATGCATAGATGAACACACGGGAGTAGACGAATAGAGCCTGAAGCGTACCTAGGCATTCACCATATCTTTTTTATTGGCCAACTGTTCCTTAGGATTCATCCTATATGATCCAATCCAGTATGATTACCCACAAGCAAATATATCATAAATACGGTCGACTTGGCCAAGTAAGGTAGGTAAGAACCTATCCACATCACTTGCCCATATAGCTCTTGAGTGTGGCCGAAGTGGTCATTCATGTTTTCATATGGGGATGAGTGAGTGGGTTCTAGTGCTGCACTGCATCAGCAAGTTTGGGGTCTGCCCTATGTATCGCACCTAGTACCTGCCTTCGTACGTAGTAGGCAGTATATGCGAGTGAGAGGGCATTTGTGCGCCCACTCATGCACGTAATTACACAGATGTACGCAAAAGGTGCGCGCATGTGCGTACGTGCGTCTGTGGTGCGTATGGCCGGGCGAGAACTGCAGGTAACTAGACTACCTAGGTATGTATGCTGGCCGTAGGTAGTTCGGGTCTTAGACTTTTACTTGGAGGCTAGGGGACACTGCCGGACGATCATCGAATTGTACCTAGCTCGCTCTGTGTCTGGGCGGAAGTGAGTGTGTGCCTTAGACATGCATACCTACGAAGTACATAGCACTCTGTGACTACTAGTTAGGTGTACAAGGCAACTATGCAGGTTTATATATGACAATGAGATACTAGGTAACTTAGGTACCTAACACATGTCGAGCCATTGCTGCTATAGACAACAGTTGCGAAAAGGCTCGAAGGCGTGCCTCGATCCCGCTACCCGAGAAGTCCGCCGTTCTGGGGGCGTGGAATATAGGTACATATGGAGTTCCGGACCAGTTGAGTTGCGGGCAGGTTTTACATATGCAACTTGGAAGCTTCTGGCTCCGGCTCTAAAGGTGCGCGGGGGGATGAGCCAGCACAGCCCTTTGCCACCTGGCTACCTATTTATGTACGTAGTAGTATCTAGTCATTCACTGCGTATGACATGGTGCTTGGATTTCGAACGATTTGGGGGCCGTGAGCGTGATCGTGATGGTGTTCTACATATATGCCTGATATCGGAGGCGGAAGCTAGTTTTTGAATTTCGGGTGGAACCTTTTAAGGACACTGCCAGACTGAGAAGCGATTGGTGGGCACCTCGAAGTTGCAATACCTCAAGTCGGACCGTCCTGTCCTGTCCTCGAGTTTGCTCCGGAGGCGCTTGCGAGAGCTTGATTCGTTACTCGGTAACAAACTACCTACCTGAGAAATGTTACCCCTTAGAGAAGCCCCTCTTTGGGTTGTTGACGCTTTATGGGCCATCGATCCGTGCCGTCTCGTCGGTTGGGGAGCTGGGCAGCTGGGGAGGAGAAGCCACCGGGGGAGAAGGGCATCCCAGGCTTTAAAGTTCGTTAGTTGCTTGTCAGGCATGTCTAGCTTGCCTAGCCTGCCCTTTGCCTGCCCGATCTCGAAGATGGACGGTGATATTCCTCGATTAGTGGGGTTGCCCAGAGCCTGTCACCCAGTCACCGTGCCAAAAACGCTTGAGCCAACTCGAGGGACCCGCCGTCCCCAGTTTACGACAATTCGTGCCCTGTATCAATATTGTGAGTTTACGGGTTTCAGACTCCCCGCACCTTGATTGGAGACCTTGTCCGATTACCTGCTACCCGAACTTCTCCAGGAATTCAACGGAATAGCAGGAGCAAGGAGCACATATGTATGTGTGAATGGGAAATGGCCTCATAAGAGACTCATAAGAGGCCACGCAACTCACAAGCTAGTTAAGTACATGCTCAGATATGCAATGCCGGATCGAAGAATGATGGAAGCATGGTGCCTTCCGAGGGGCCCTACGCACGCCACCACTTCCGCATCAGCGTCAGCGTCGGGCTGAACTGGGCTGCACAGCTCTTACGAACCAAGGTCACTAGGTGCTCACTAACTTATAGCTGGCCTAGACAGAACTTGGAAACAAGACCACCAATTGGACCACCGTCATCCCGCGCTTCAAGTCCTACCTAGAGTCCTGGAGTCCGTTCCTACCTACCTACTAGTTAGGTACGTTAGTAGTAGAATGCAACTCCCTGCCTGCCCTGCTACACCTGCAGCCCACGTCCCTCTAGAAAGGGCGCTCTATTGTGTGATTGGCGGATACCGTCAAGCATGGCCAACGCATCATCCAGACCCCAGCCCCGTTCTACGGCTGTACGGGTTTACCAACCAGCCATTTTTTATGTACAATTGACTAGAGATATAGCAAGGCTCATAAAGCTCATCGACGCATTTTCCTCTCGTGATTAAACTTGACATAAATGCATACATAAGTACATATTGTCTACATATTGTGCATAGTTACTGGTAACTGCCAGTACGACTACATCGTACTTCCAAGGTTATTATACATCACACATTCCCTCGTGTGGTAACCTGCCATTTGACGAGTGTGTCCACTGCCGACTGTTTTTCGGTGGCACTCGTAGATGTGATTGGCATTGAGGGGAACTGCAACCGCTGCTGCTGGTGAACTTCACTTTTATTTTATTTTATTATCTTTTATCTTGTTATCCTTCTTTTCGTCGGTAATAGTTGGTACAGTAGCAAGGCGCACCGGGGTCCTCCTCGATTTCTGATTCTGAAATGCGATCCGTCAGCATTCAATCCCACCTCCCTCCCTACTAGACGCTACGTTAGAGGGATACATACACCTGCTGCTATACTACCCACCCACCACCCACCACCCGCTATCCCACCCATACACATATAGGTGCGCAAACACAAACGCACAAACTCCCTTATCCAGTCATACGTACGTATATTTCTCGAATTCACCCTATTCATTCTGCAATCGAGGAAACCTTCTGGCGTCTTCCCCTAGTGCCATCCAAACAATACGGGGTGCGCATGTATTATCTGTTTGCTGCGCCGTAGACTCGGCGCACTTGGTGTCAACAAGGAGAGACCTGCCTGGTGATAAGCTCAACCCGGAACTGTTGCCCAAAGAAGAGACACAGGACAAGCCTCACCGAGACAGGCGATAGGAGACAGGAGACAGGATACCGTCCAGCCTTTCCTGCCCGACTTACCTACAGGCTACAGATAGTATGATTTCTCTCATACTACGTATGCACCTACAGTGATTCTGGGCTAATTCGCCCCCCCCATTGTGCATGCAATCTCCTAACCGGGAAAAGGCGTTCAAGGTTTCCTTCCGCCAATGGCTTTTGTTTGGTCCACCTGCTAACCCGACCCGAACCTCCAGCCACCTCCCCCGCGACCGCTTTTTCACAACAATTTTTCCCTCCTTCCCCTCTGCAACTGTCAATGTCTTAATCCGTAACTGGTTTATTGACGACATTATCCTGCAAGACCTTGTCCCTTGCAGGTCTTCGTTTCTCTGTCGCCGAGGTCCGCGGCCGAATCCGAGCTGGAAGTCAGCTTGGTTTGGTAGCCGGAACTTGGTAAACAAATCCGAGCGAGGGGGCTGGCTCTTGGTCACTGTGGGATACGGCCAGGAGAGATCCTCCCACGACACGCGTGAAGACGCAACCCCACGTGCTTGGAACTGTCTGTTACAGGATAGCGATGGGCGCCGACTTGAAAAAAGCACCTCCTTTACCCGCCCCAACAGAATCCGAATCCTTCATAACGCCAACGCCTACCGAGCTAGCTACCGATATATCCAAACCTGTGGAAGACGACCGTTCGTCATACTCACTTCCTGACGACGGCACTCCCGTCACCATCAAGACCCGCGGGCATCGTCCCAATAAATCTCAGACCTCTTTGCTGATAGAGTACTTCGAGGGTGGAAAGAACGGCCAGGGAGGCTCTTCTGAGCGGAGACCTAGTGTCCGTGTGCGGCTGACGCCCTCTAAATTACACGGGAAGAACGACCGCATCCAGATCACCGAGACGAGAAGTTCGAGAAAAGCTTCGTATAGGAAAGCAAACGCTAGTCCTGCTGGCAGGAGTGAATTAGACATGACGGACCCCGAAGACGCAAGAAGTATGAATTCGTACGCCTCGGCTACCGAGGAGTCAAATGTCTCCCGCAACCCAATTGAGGTTGAGATCGACTCAAGTGCACGTCGCCGCAACAGGAAAGTGTCGAGTCCGCTCATTCCCGCTGCCGATAGCAAGGTATCTTCCTACGTGCCCGCAGGGGACATGTCTGATATATCCGTCATTCCCACCGACAGCTTTTTAGATGGCGCTGCTGGAAACAAAGATACAACAGCACCGCGGGACGAGAAACGTACCAGAAGTCCCTTACGGTCAGACCCTCGAGGTGCCAGCGCGCTTGGTGTTGCTGGTGTAGCCGAAAAGTTGAACCGCAGGTCCCGGGATGAAAAGGAAAATGCCGACAAACCAACCAAACAGGAGCGAAGAGTTAAAGCCAGAAGCCGAGCGAACAGTATCGGCGAGAAGGAGGCATCAGAAGCCAGGAGCTCTGCAAGACGCAAATCTAGAGGGAGTACCAAGGAGTCTATGGTCTCTGCTGCCGACTCTAGTGTCCTCTCAGCCCACAGTCACCGATCATACGATTCATATTCTTCTTCCAAGGTCTCTATCAACAACCCAAGATTGCTGGAGACCGTTGAAGATGCCATCAGGCGGCTTATACTCCCTGAACTAGACGCGATCAAGAGGGAACGTAGCCAACGGGACAGCAAAACCAGCAGCAAAAATCGCGATTCGCTTCAACGCGACTCACTTTCTAGCCTCACATCAGCCTCACGAGACGACTTACCCGTCACCACTAAACGGAAATCCGCTGATACGACACAGTCCACCAAATCAACCAAAGACCGGCGGAACAGGGAGGCTAGAAACGAGATATCCCCTCAAAGCAGTATTGACGAGGTCTCTACCGTTGAGGAGGAGATCCGTGATGACGACCATACCCCACGGCGCGACCGTGCCAGGCTTCAAGATGTAGCCATGGGTGCTACGGGTGCTGCGGCTGTCGATGCCGCTTTGAGGTCCAAGTCTAGAGTTGATGAAAAGAGGCAAAGACGGCGGAGACGAGCTGATAACCCCAAGCGGGATCACCATGAAACATACCAAGATGATTTCGGTGACGCGGAGCACGAGGTTGTTCCACCTATGCCTCTGTCTAGTGAGATTAACCCCTCCGAAATGACGAGAACATCCATCTTGTCAGCCGATACGGAAAGGCCACACTCGGCAAGCGAAGAGATGACACCAGTTAGAGAGGTCCCTCGGGGTGTCGCATCTGCGGAGTCCATGCACGATACGCCAACGCCTACTAGATCACCCGCGCAGACTCTTCAACAGCTGGGGACTCAGCATGCTAATATATCCCATGGGGATCTCAAGGCTCTTCCTCGCAAGGGCGCCTCGGGTTACCAGGAGGGGGAGACTGATGAATATAGTCGACAACATCTCGACCCTGTCCGAGATGAGTATGATGAGTATGATGATGAGGGCCATCTAGCCGAACCTGGAATGTACGAAGATGAGGAGGACCCGAACCACTCGTTCTTTGGTCACCAAGATGTACCTGCTCCTTTGCGATACGTTCCATATCAACAGGAGAGACGTGGTCTCAGCCCCATTCAGAGCGTATCTGGGTTCACTGAAGGAGAAAGCGATATCCAAGGCCACCGTGACTCCCGGATCACGCAGACCGCCAGTGAGCTCTCCTCGCCAGATAAATCAACCCACCACGATCGCGGGTTTGGCGACGAAGAAAGCAGTGTGATGAGTTCAGGATTGGACTATAGGAACACAACATACACAGAAGACAGCGAACTAGACCGCGTGGCCTCCGGACAAGCTGTTCGTAACGTCAGCGGCAATGCTCAGATGGTGCATCAGAATTATGGACCTGAATCCGCAGTAGCCTCGCTGATTGAAGGCTCCATGCTCGACCCTTCTTTACTAAGCGGTTCGGCAGGCGGTGCTCACACCTACGGCAACTCACCACTTTCATATGATGAAGCTGGGAGAGCAACCGGTTCTAGAGATGTTGATCCCACCAAGCGGTCCACCGAAAAGCACCGGCAATCCCCTGCACCATCTCAAGAGCGGCCTGCATCAGCATCTCGCGAGGTTCTTGAATATGATATCAATGAATATGGACAGAAGGTGCCCCTAACCAAAGAGCGTCAATCTCCAACTGTTTCGGAAGCTGCCATCACAGCTGCTGCCCTCGGACGAGCAGCAGCAGCCGCCCTGAAGCGACAGAACGCAGTCCACCACTCCCCAAGCCGCGAGAAGAACAACGAAGAGTTCGTTGGCGATGGCGTATCTCGAAACCGTTCGTTCAAGGAAAGAGCGAAGGATCGCTACATGCCCGATGCGAGACCACGTCACAGTGTCGACCGTCTTTCCGACTACGATCAGCCCAAAATGGGGGTTAGTGGCCTCCCAGACACGGACCATCCAATGCCCGAGATCGGTTATGGATACGACGAACACGGTGACCTGCGTACTCCAGAGCCTGGGACACCAACTGGGCAGAATGCACATCAATATGACCGAGCTGTCACGCCTAAGGCAAGCCGAAGCAACGCACACGGTAACAATATGACAGACTCTGCCGCAGCTGCTACAATCGCAGCAGTAGGGGCAATGGCCGCCTCACATAGTCGACAGCCGAGCCAAGAACATGATATTGAATGGCAGCGAACCTCGAGCGAACGGAAGCGAGACACACTCGTCACCAATCCATATGAGGGCACTAGCCCCATTGCAAACCTCCCTGGCCTCGAAGGAAATATACTCAATTCTGGCGGCTTTGGAACAGATTCTTATCGGGGTGGGTTTCACACTGGAAGCCCCGGTCTTGGTGGTGGCGATGAGGGCTACATATCAGCGGCCCCGAATGAAGGAGGTAACTTCAAGGGTAAGGGGATTGGTCTCAATGAGCAACAGACCATCAGCAATGCCGACGACCCGTTCTATTCGGCCAAGCACGGGAGACATCTTAGCGGCATGTCTCAGGGCTTGGGATCGCCACTCTATGAAGGGGCTACTGGGACTGGCATCGACAGGATTCAATCGAAGGACATCATTGCTTTGATGGAACATGTAAGTACCTGATACAGGTGACGAAGAGTTTGACTCATGTACTAACATCCAAACAGCTCATGGTCCGCGATGCACAGCGCAGTGCTAGAGACACCGAAATCCTGGTGACGCTCGTCAGGTCTGCTGCCGAGATGCGCAACTCCTTTGACGACATCAAGAGGATTCTAGCCGATACAGAAGAGCAGATCATTATGGAGACGAACGAGAACACGGAAAAGACCGTCAAGCGCCATCTTGGTGGTCCGCGACCGTTGCCAGGAAGTAGCGGCCGGTCCATCCAGGGAGGCTCACAGGCCGGCACATTAGATGATATGCCTGCTAAGAAGCGAAGCTTCCTCCGCCGGGCGCTTCAAGGTCTTAGCGCCAAGGGAACCAGCGATCTTGCCAGAATAGAGGATATGCTCAACCAGCTTCTTACTGATGTCGACGACCTTAAGCACCAGCCCGGAGTACCTGGCAATGATATGACCCCACGGTCGCCATCTGGCATGAACATCCAGCCTGATCTTTCGTACGAGCAGGACAAGGGATATGAACCGGAAGGCCATGCTGGGACATCCACTGCTAGCCACGCGAGCCAGTCTGGACATCTGTCGATCCCTCAACCACGGGGGCCTTCATCGACAAACAAAGGCTACGAGCGCAAGGTCTCAGACCATCGCATCAGCACCGTGCCCGAGGATAATGAAGACGATTTTGAGGAGAGCTATAATACGGCGGCTAACCAGTTCTCACCTCGGGGAGGCAGGGCGACTCCTGGTGGGAGCGTTGCGCGCGGTGGCTCAGTACCCCTCGGTACACCACCACAGACAGCCACACAGCAAAATACATCCCACAGCCAAGAGAACACCCCTCGCACCGATGAGAGCAAGAAGCATAAGTCCCGAGGCTCCTCAAGCTTCTTCCCGAAGATCTCGCGCTGGTCAGAAACTACTACCTCGAGCATAGGCAAAGTTTTCCGTGGCAGTGGAAATTCCCGCAAGCAGGAGGAATACACACAACCTTCGCATTCGCGCTCCGGCTCCCAATTGGGGGATTACGATTATCAGCAAAATGACCTGTACGGAGAGGACAAATTGCACACGGGCTTCTCTACACAAGATCTGCCAGCTACGTCGATGAGCCAGCCCAACACCCCCACGGTCCAGGCCTCTGCTCCTCAGGCCACGTATACCCCCGAAGATCCCAAGTTCAAGGCGCATCGGAACTCGCTGAACCTCCAACACCCGCAGCCACGCCCTGGTCAAACGGAGCGTTTTAGAACTGCTCTAGAATACTCGGCCCAGGATTACGACTCGCCTATGTCCCCGCGATCAGCTGACTGGGCCGGTTCGGCGACGTCGCTTCATCGATTCCCTGCCCAGAACACCCAACGCTACAGCGACAACAGTGCTATGCACTCCGGCCACGGCGGTGAGGAGTATAACTGGAATGATGCGTCCTCGCCAGCGGCGCAAGGACCGCCGCGACCACCGAAGGAGCCGCTTGACAGCCCGTTGAACCTAACGTCCGAGATGACGCCGCCCCAGCATGCTCGCGTGAGCCAGCTCCAAGAGAAGAGACACAGCCCCCTTCCCTTCCACAGTGTCGAGAGTGGCTATGGTACCGGCTCGGCCACGCACGCCGCCAGCTACCGCTCCCCCAGTCCGAAGCCGGAGAATAAAAACCTCAGCGCCGCATTGGGAGTTCCAACCCGAAGGCCCAGCGGGCCTAGGGCGATGACCCCTTCCAATGAAGATGCGGAGGAGAGGAGACGAAAGCGAGGTTAGTACCATTGCCATACCACTAGAATATTCAATCTCAATAGTTCTCGCGGCTAACAACTATTTAGACACATTCGGCTCAGTAGCAAGCCCGCGGTCGGCAGCGAGTCCCCGCAGCCCGCGATCCTCCGTAGTCAGCCAGGAATCCGAGACATTCTAGGAGAACCACGCTCGTCGATACCTTGAAGTTGATCTCCCGCCATCTTCGCCCTTTGAGGTTGAATTCACTCTGCCACGACCATGATAATGACGAACGACTTTGCCTTGGGATTTATTTTTCTCGTTCAACCATTGCATTATCCCCAGCACACCTGTCGCGGCTGCTGGGTAGCCTTTTTTACTTAGACTACAAGATATTTTAATGCCGGCCTCGTTGGTCTTTTTCGCCTTGGAATAGGGCTTTCATATTTCCCCGGCATATCACGACTTACTACTGGTTTTCGGTGTGTTGCATCTATCTCTTGGTAGTCAAGATATGCGCTATGGGCACACGACTGCAATTTCAAGGATATTCCTATAGAAACAGGGTTCACACGGGCAAAACGAGGGGAAAATACGAACGAAAATAGGAGAAGAGGCCAAAAGGGGTTGTTGACGAAGTGTTGCATGATGACCGAAGCTAGCTTAGCAGACGAAAAAGCAAGCAAGCAAACGCGAGAAAACGGATCTAGGCATGAAACAGCAAGCAAGCAAGCGAACCACGGTTTGATTTGAGTTTTTATCTTTCTCTTCACCGACAGTCATGAAATGCACGTATTCGTGCATGGGATGTTGGTCGATTTGTATATCGATGGCTAATATTTCCTGTCGTTTCGAGGCAGTCCGGTAAATTTGCGTTCAGGGGTGAGGGTTTACGTTTCTTGCCCGGCTTTTCACCAATTCTTTTTATTTTCTCGGAAACGGAAGGCTTTGTTTTTGTATGTAGGGAGGGGAAGGTCAGGAGGGAGATACCAGATACCAACTATGATGCCTTTTGCTTGTGCACTACTACATGGACTACCTATGTATGATTATAATGGCGATGTCGGTGATGTGTGTGTGTGTGTGTTCTGGCTCGAGAATACCAATAACCACAACCCCGCCCCCTATTTCTTCGCTCCATTGATGGTTCTACCCCCAAACTCCTAAAAATCAAACGAGTTGAGCAATTAAACTGGAATGTTATCATGCCGGTTCCTAAACATGTAGAACCCCAGAGAAAAGCTAGGGCTACTGATATAAGCTAGGGCTACTGATATGTGCCAGGTTAAGGACTTCGTTAAGGGCCCCGTCAAATCGAATACTTGACCTTATGGAAGTGACTAGGTGAATGGTGTAGGCTAGCAGTTAGGCTTACACATACCGATAGAAGCCATTATGTATACTAGGACTACCATTAGTTATATAATGAAGAGATCACCAGAGATTCTAACAATCACATACAGCAGACTCGGTTTATGACATTACCATCGCCCCTGAATATATGACCACTGCTGTCTCTTACCCAGTTAGACCTCCTTCACTCGCCTCCATGGTCCGACCAGCCGTAAAACTCCAGCATGCCAACTATCTCGCAACACTGCCTGATCATAGACTGTAGGTAGATGGCACACGGAGGAACGCTTCGCCCGTATTACTTCGCAAGCCCGGTGTCCTAGGTCTGATGTTCAAAGCCCAACGAGGTGCGGATGAAGATAGTCTTTATCATGCGTTAGTCCAAGTTTGCACACATTCATCAGGCTGTCTCGCCAGACAAAAATAGATGAACGTCCCTTCTTCGATATATCAGCTTGTTTACTAGGTATGCACGAGCATCGTAATTGCAGCTAAATGGCTGTTTATTCACACATGTCTCTGCAAGCCGGCAATGTGGACTTGTCGAGGAGAGTTATCGCTGGAAGATATTTATATATATATACATTGAAGTTTGAAGTTTATCGTAACACCATCTGTTGACCTATCCTACAGCACTTCAGCGGATGTCAGGCTATGTCGTATGACATAGCGATTGCGCACCCAAGAAACCGTTACACTACAGGATCGAGCCTGCTCTGAACACCTTAGTGCAGGCGGGTCTTGAGCTGGCGGCGCTGCTGGTTGCGGCGCTTGCGGCGTCCGGCACAGGTGGCCTTCGTTGGAGTCGCCGACTTTGACGACGCGGTCGATGTCGCTGCGGCCGACTCGCTGGCAACGGGCTCTGGGGTGGTGGCCGCGCTGCTGGAAGAAGCGGCGGTGGTGGGCGCGGCTGAGGGGGCAGTGGTAGCCTCCGACGTCGCAACGGCAGAAGAGGTGGGAGCGACGGCGCTTGAAGCGGAGGTCGTCGGCTCCGCGGCGGCACCGGTGCTAGACGCAGCGGTCGTGGGCGCCGGGGCGGTCGCGGTCGCATCGCCCGAAGAGCCCGAGCCCGAGCCGAAGCTAGGCATGGCCGGGCCAGGCATGGGGTACGTCGGCTTCGTCTCGTCGTTGTAGATGTTGTAGTTGATGCCGGCTTCGGTCTCCGTGTAGAGCGCGGTGCCGAGCGTGCCCTCGGGCGCCTCGGTGCCGGACCCCGTGATCTTGAGGTTGATGCACTGGGGGTACATCTGGGTCTTGCCGACGGTGCCGCCCTCGTGCAGGGCGATCAGCTCGTGGCGCAGGACGTAGTTGCCGGGCTTGATGCTGGCCGGGATGGGCGTCGTCCAGGTGAGGTCGGTGTCGAGCAGGGTGTCGTCGGCCCACTTGCCGGGCTGGCCGGCGCCGGCGCCCAGCTCGAGCTGGCCCTCGGCCTGGATCTTGAAGAACTTGAGCGTGCTCTTGTCGACGGTGCTGCAGTCGGAGTCGCCGCACGAGGCCAGGTAGTCGATGACCGGCCCGTGGTGCGAGTCGGGCCACTGGTTCCACGTGATGGATACGTTGGACCCGGCGGTCACGGGCGCCGTGAGCGCCGCGTTGGTCGCGTCCAGGTGGCAGATGATGTCCGCCGAGCCCACCGCCGACGAGAGCACGAACCCGTTGTCCGTCGCCCCGTTGCTCCACGTGATGCTGTCCGGCTGCGGCCCGTACGGCGCGCTCGTCGGGTCGAACCCCGTGTACGACACCCCGTCCGCCACGACCTTGGAGACGTGGCCGTGGGCCGAGACCGAGGCCGCGCCGGCGAGGGCTGCCAGGATGGTGGATTTTCTGAAGGAAGCCATTTTGTCTTTTTTTCTTCTTTCTTCTTCTTGAACCTTCTCTTTACTTTCTTTGTGTCTTAACAGATATAGTTCGGTATAGCGATGGACGGTCACGATAAGCAACAACTTCGAGTATAGTAGACGAGGTTTGTTCGCTTTGGGGGGCCGACTGGCGGTAGAGAATGAAGTTTGACGTCAAGTCAGGATGAACGAGTGGGAAAAGAAGAACTAGTCTTCGTGAGAGCTAGGCTTTGAAAAGAAGGGTCCTGTAAAGAGTGGAAAATGAATGGATGCTGTTGACCTGCGATCGTCTTGGGGAGGGAAGAGAGGGAACGGTACAAAGCATCGTGATGGGAGAGGTGGTTTTATGTCTTCGTAAGCGACCCTCATAGGGGGGGATGCCTACAACCCATGAGGCGCCCCCTTCCAAGCCGACCTCCATCGGTGCTCATTGGCGGATTCAGTTGCATGAGGCTATCGCCAATGTGCCGAACGGGCTTTACGGCGTAGCGGCCCCACCCAAAGCTAGTTATATGAAACGTAGGAACGAAGCGGGAGTCTGGACCAACAGTAGTGGATACCAACGATCCACTGATATTCGATCCAGATACTCGGACCGCGACTTCTATCAGATCTGTTTGCTCTTCACCCTTCAGCTCTTGTAGATCGTTCGTCGATCAACCCGTTAGCACTGCAAATCGACTATAATGTAACTTTGGATGACCCAACCAATGTGCAACATGACACGAGACTCGTTCTGTGTTGCAGGATTGCAAGTCCAAAGACCTACATAGTAATTCAAACCTCGCCAGGCTAGGATTCCAGACGGTTCCCTTCCTAGAGGATCCTAAGTGGATTCAGGCCGTTAGCTGCTTCAGTTGACATGTCGCTAGATTTCCGAATGGGTAACCAGCCCGAGGGATCAAGGCCGGTTGGCGTGTTTTGCATCTGTGATGATAGGGGGTCATGCGTTACCTTGGCCATTCTGACCAATCATATTTGACCGCCGTTGGGAATAGGGAAACACCACGCGCCCCTTGCATATATTTCACACTACCTACCATAGGTACCTAGGTATCATCTCATATACCCCAACTCCAAGGTTGTCAAATTGGCTTGATACGTGCTAGAACTATCACTTTTGGCGCTAGGTACCGCGCGGTTGAAACAATTGTTACGATCGAGCTCGGTAAACGCGGAGAAACAGGAATCATATATTCTGAAAATGGTATCGCTGAAAATAACAGAATAGAACCTAAGAACCTAGAAGGAGATCATGTTAGTGTCCGAGTTGATCGTCTTGTCAGCTGAGGCTGGAAAATGAAAATCCCCTGCTGCCCCTGCAATATGATTTGACAGGGATATTGGACAAGGATATTGGACATAGGAACTGAATATGGGTCGGTCGGCACGAGCTGCGCCGACATTGACGAACGCGCGACTTGGTTCACTCGATTCTAATGAGATAATTCCAAGTTATGTGGTTGGAATATTAGAAGTTATGCAAACATCAATAATAGCAAGAGACCCTCCAATATATAGTATACTAAGATCTATAGTCTGGTACAAATGTAAAGAAAACGTGCGCCTATAGCTACCCCTACCAATTCAATCACTTAGCTCGAGAGTTATCTTGGGACCATTTTGTTGGTAACGTCTCTCCCATTGTTGTCGACTTCTCTACCATCGCCAGCACTGATCATATCATCGCTTTCACCACCAGCTCATCCTCGCATTATACCAGACATTGGCTATAATAACCGGGGTCAATGATAGCTGGTCATTCATAGACGACGTTGGAAGTAGTAGAGACGTGTGGGGGGCACGTCAAACTGCCTTGAAAGCTGAAAGGGCGTCCACGGGGATGGGCAAGGACAGAAATAACGAAAAATGAGAATGGCTTGCTGGACGAGACACTTTCGAGCTGTCCAGCTGTGACTAAGTTCAGCTCACCACCGCCTTGGAACCCGATGATCGCGAAGTCCTTCCAGGTTAGATCCGCTTTGCCCTCGATAGCATGCGACGGCAATGCGCCCCCTTACCGGGCGCGCCCTCGGTATCGATTCCGTGGAGAAGCCAACGTTGCTTGACCCCTCCTTAGGCATCTCCCAGAAGAAAGCAGCGCCGGCGAACTCCGACTCGGCCACGATGAGCTCTAGCTTGGCGCTGCATTCGACCTGGGTCCCGATTTGCCACTTGTCCGAGCTCGACTCCGTCCACGACTCGCTCTCCGTCCAGGTCGGCCACGTGCTCATGGTGAATGTGGTCGGCGTGCCGTTGCGCCGTTTAAAGTGGTGGACGGTGTCGAGAACGACCGGCTCTAAGCCTCGCTCTCTGTTCAATCAAAAGCAATCCGTACCTATTGAAAGCGGGTGTCTAGGAGCAAAAGAATGTATTGTGTAGAGCCTGCTGTATACTGCTTCTGGTGGCTAGGCCCTGGGGACCTAGCCCCCCTTTATATAGACAAAAGCCGGAAAAAACTGGTCCATTCTCGGTCCATTCTAGCCCCGTATCACTATGAGTGGTCCGACTCTTGGAATCCGGGGACATGTACTTGTTTGAAGCCATGCCATCGAGAGACTCGAAGTTGGGGGTGAAACTCATATTGCCATAGGAAACTCTCTCGGCTGGCTGTGTCGCGGATATCCATTGCGGATGAGGGGCCAAGAGACAACTTCCACCAGCCTCGTCCCTGTCATTACCGTCGCTGCCGTCGCCGTCGCCATCATCATCGTCATCGCCGTCAAATTTTTGTAGTTTGGTGTTCATTCTCTAGCTTCATTCCAGCGATAGACCTTTTAGGTTTCCTGTCCTGCCAAAAGGTATAGAGTCGCCCTCGCCTGGTCGGTGAACGCTTAGCAATGCTTGTGCCACCTACAGACCGAGAGCTTGATCCAGTTGCTTTCCTTTTCAGGAACCAGCTACACTGACACAGGAGACTTCTGGATGCTTCAAAGCGCAAGCCAGATCCGGCCGGGCCTCAACACAAATCTCCGATTAATATTATCCGTATGATCTTGTATTGACTGAAGCTACACGTGCGGCTAGACTGTCCAGTATCTTTATTTGATCATGGAAACTAGGGTAGCTCTTAGCCTATATAGCCATCTTGCGAAAATCAAGATCCAATAGGAACTTGATGGAGATACTCTAGAACTGAGGCGTACCTCAAGGGGTATGATCGGTCTTTTTTGTCTCCAGAGCTCTAGGAGAGAATATAGACATACTAAATATGTGTATAACAATTCCTACCCAGATTTCGACGGCGCTTCTCCGAGAGATTGAGGGGTGCATGGAACCGTAAGAGTAGGCTGAGCTTATGACATACAAAAACTACCAGTGAATAAGCTCAATCAATGTGCGAAGACGGCATTCTATCATGCTCGGTATTTTCTACTCTAGAAGCAATACTGGTCTGTTCATCACATTGCACCTAACAACAGAACAGGGAGGATATCTTCATTTATTGTTAACTTCATGCAATGGGGGCGAGAATAACAACCATCTGCGATAGGTAGAGGCATGCACATTGACATGGTTCGGGGAGAGCGTTGCGTAGATGTATCGGACTGGCTATGGCCAATCAAGAGTACTGGGTACCCAGTTTAGAGCTTGATTTACGGTGATATATCGATGGGATATATCAGTACTTGCTATCCTTCAAAGGAATTGATGGCAACCCGAATACGATCTTGAACACCGAATTGATGGCAACCCGAATACGATCTTGAACACCATGAGGGAATGCACCCGGTCGAACGGACCGTTCATCGCCCCCTCAACCGGAGTTGATCATTCCGCAGAGAAGAACTACCACAGAAGTCTGAAAGGCGTGGGGTTCTGGGTAATATACTCAATATATCCTATAGTGTCATTGCCCACGACCTCAATTAGCCGCTCTAACAATGCTGTCAACGATCCTCCTCCGTGCAAAGCCCCGTCGGGTGAGCCGTGAGGTCGAGTTCCGGAAACACATATAAAATGTGTATCTTGCCAAGTTTGAAAGATCGAGAGCCATCACACCATTCTCCGTTCGATATCAGCAATCCACAGCATTCCTCTTGAAGCTACCCACCATGATTGTTGGCAGAATTGTCACGCTTGCGGCGCTGGCCGGCTCGGCCGCGGCCCAGAATGCTACGCTGCGGTACATGCCGTTCGGCGACTCCATCACCGAGATCATCTGCTGGCGCGCGAAGCTGTGGGAGAAGCTGCAGGACACGGAGTGGGCCACCGTGGACTTCGTCGGGTCTGGCAAGGGGGAGAACAACTGCGGAGACTCCACATACGACCGTGACAACGAGGGCCACTCGGGCTTCCTGGCGATCGACATCGCCAACAAGCAGCAGCTTGTGGGATGGCTGGCCACGAACCCAGCTGATGTCATCACCATGCATCTTGGCACCAACGACATCGTCCAGCAGAACAAGCCGGTGGCTGATATCATCGCGGCCTTCACGACGTTGGTAGGAGTGATGAGAGACAGCAACCCGAACACGAAGATTGTCGTAAGTATATTGACTCAGTCTTTACTCCAGTCTGTTCTTCTGTCATTTCTTCCTCGAAGGTTCAGGGGGAGGAGGCCTTGTACATTTTCTCGAATGGGGCTAAAGGTTTCCTGAACAGGTCGCTCAGATTATCCCAATGGGCTTTGGCAACTTCAACACCCAAATACAGAGCTTGAACTCCGCTATCATTCCCTGGGCGGAGGGTCTGAACACCACAGAGTCTCCTATCTGGGTCGTCGACCAATTCACGGGGTTCAGTGGCACCACTGACCTCCGCGATGGTGTCCACCCCAACGACTCCGGTGATACTAAGATGATGAACGTCTGGTACCCAGCAGTCGTCAACGCTTTCCAGGTGGCCCAGGCAGAGAAGAATGCCGCTGCCGCTGCAGCATCCAACCAGGTTGAAGTTCCGTTCACGGCATAGAGCCTGTCTGGGAGGTCGTTGCGGGATCTTTTCTGTTTTGGAACGCAACAATGTCATGTACCGTTTCGCGTTGTCCGTAGAGGTATTTGACGGAAGGTAGCTGGCTCTATACTATAAAGTATGACCACCATACATATCTTAGCTGTATTGGACACCGTTACAATATCTTCCCGGGACAAGTGATTCGTCATGCGGCATATTGATTCAAGGCTCGCAGTTAGAAAGTAAATCTTGAATATGTGTTAAAAGTATCGACCGTCGTTGCGGAATGAGGGTTTAACTTTCCGTACACAGGAAAAGAGTCTAGACTAGTACTCATGTAATAAATGCCAGTCAGCATATTTATTTATGATATGATAGGCTAGGTCAAAAAGGGCGCATAGAAAGCGAGGCTCATGTATAGGATGCTAGACGCCCGGCACTACATTTTCAGGAGCAACAAGGCACCGCATTCAAGCCGGAGCCGTCCAAGGCGTTGCAAGATCTCCCTTGTGGGGCTTGATGGCCTTGGGGGTCGCGACATAGTCGAAGTGCCCCATAAGGGGGAACATGTTGATATCCTGGGGTCCTCGGATCATAGAACCATTTATGCTCATGAAACTGTGAGGGAAACCGAGCTCGAAGTCGTATCCCTTCTCGATCTCCTGGATGTCTTCAGGAGTAAGTTCGAGACTGAGGGCCTCGATGTTGGCTTTCAGGTGCTCGACTTTGCGACCCCCTAGGACGGGAACTACGTAAGGAGCCTAGAGCAGGGTATCAATGCCATACACAATACCTGGGTTAAGTGGTAGGATGGGTATCACTCACCTTTTGAAGGACATATGCCAAAGCAACACTGGTGATGGGGACGTTGTGGCGCGTGGCGACAGCGTCCAAGACTTTAGACACCTGTTCCTCGCGACCAATCAACAGCGGTGGAGGCGCATTTCGGGCACGGCTGTCCTCCGTGCCGGGAGACTTGAAGTACCCGCCGCCAAGAACACCGAATGGCTGGAACGCCATTCCTTCGGCCTGGCACATGGGGATGACCTCCCGCTCCAAGTCCCGCTCTTGGGCAGAATAGCGGCCCTGATAAATCGAGAAAGGGCGGAGGCCATTCTGTCGGGCATACATGTTGGCCTTGGTGACAATCCAGGCGGGCGAGTCGCTGATACCGAGGTACAGGACCTTGCCCTGATTGATAAGGCCATTCAGGAAGTGCATCAGTTCAGGGATCTCGGTTGCGTAGTCCCAAAAGTGAACGTAAAGCTGGAAAGAATGGGGGTTAGAGAGATAGATGACAAGCGTCGAATGGATTTTGGACAATAAAGCACATACGATGTCCACATAGTCAGTCTGCAGAGCCTCCAGACTGTTCTGAATCGACACATGTAACGACTTCGCACCCGTTCCACCATAGTTGCTCTGCTGGACGGGATGACCGGACTTGAGGCTCATGGTATACTTAGTGGCAATGACCATCTCGGGTCGGCGACCGGTCTTCTGCATCCACTCGCCGATCCACCTCTCGCTTTCACCGGCCTGGTAGCTGTTGGCGGTATCTATGAAGTTGCCGCCCAGATCATAGAAGGTGTCGAACAGCGCGAACGCCATTTCCTTGGTGCATTCCCCCATGCCGTAGGACCAAGCGTTCCCAATGCCTTCAAAAGTAAAATAAGTCAGACAATCAGTTTACGGAGAAGCTAACAGGGGACGGGGGTTCAGCGGAACATACTCATGCCTCCCAAGCAGAGGGGGCTGACACGGATTGATGCCGATGGAGCCAGAAGGCGGTGTCTGGCAAGAAGACTCTTGGGAGGAGCAGGAGGTTGGAAAGCCATGTTGTCGAGTTCGGTAAAGAGGTGTTATTGATAGATTATGATCTAGGTGCTGTAGAAGTGAAGAGTCGATGATATCGAGGAGTGTCAAAGGTTGTAAGTTGGCAAGCTCGAGTCTCTTTTATAACATTCATCTTTGTGTTCGAGTCGTATCCAAGACTCTATAGCACTCGAGCCAACGCCGGAGCAACAAGCTTAAACCCGGGTCGATCGACGCTGAAGCCATCACTAGGCAGCATACCTTAGCATCTCAGATATCGTAGTATCGACTACCCTTTCCTTATGGCCGACTGATTTGCTTTACTCGAAACTGATATTAACCTAGATGTTGTTCATTCCTCGTCTAATAATATTACAAATCAACAAGAGGCTATCCGGGGTGGGGCGGACTTCGGACAAGTGGGTGCAGGCTTAACTCCAGCTTATGGGAATGTGGGCGTCTACCTACCGAAGCTTTTGAGGATATTGATTTATGGCTAGTGAACTGTTCTGAGCGATACTGTAATCTAACCAGGATGCATGAAGCTGAGCTGGCCTGATTTACCTACCACTTACCAGTCATAGGGGGGAGGGGGAAGTAGCACGAATAATAGTGGGCCATGCCCCTATTCCGATCAAAGAACCAAAGCCCCTTTGATGATGTCAATTGTTAAAGGTGTAATATAACAACATACCCCAAAACATTTGTACTGTATTTTCGGATGTTGTTATCAGTCAGTTGTGGTGGTGAGAAGTGTAGCTCGTAAAGCTGATGGTTTAAATATAGATACAATTCTTAGCTTTGGAAGCTTGTTTCAAGGGCTGCGGCGGTCGTGAATGCTAAATGGTCCATCATGACACTCATTTTAAATGAGACAGTTCGGATTCGACCCAAGAACCTTCTACTTCCCAGTTGGGATGCCATTTATGGCCGACACTCCAATCGGCAAGAGCCATCTCGACGGCGGTGGCAGCGATGGCCACGGCCACGGCCACGGTCACGGCCACGGGACATCAGTGCATCCCGCGTGGTACAGCGCTCTGTGGAGTATGTCGGGAGCTATAACACTCCCGTGGAACGCAGAGCTTCGTCCAACTCACGAAGGTCACAACGCTTTCGGAGGAGCTGACGGGGCCTGAAGGAGGCGCCTATACGAATGAGGTCAACCTGTTCACCCGAGACTGGAGGCAAGCCTGGTGGGGCCCCAACTTCGATGCGCTGCTCGCGACGAAGAGGAAGTACGACCCGTATGGTCTCCTGAACTGTTGGTAGCGTGTTGGCTTCGAGGACAGCGATGCATCAAACCAACGCTTCAGATGCCACGGAAAGGTGCAGGAGCACGTGTACGCAGCTCTCCGGTAGCCCAAAGTTGAGACTGTCCCACGGCAGAAAAGGCTGAAATATCACTATGAGAGAATGCTATATTTCTGAGTACCTTTTTGCAGAGTGCCTACATAGCTAGGCTGCCTACCTAGGTAGGTAGGTGAAGCCGAACACAAGGTCGAGGAGGCATACAATTGGAGAATCCTTCCCAACCGGGATTATGATGCTGTTGTTGATACGATCATGTACAATCCAGACTTCCAAATTAATACAGAGGTACCGACCTCCTACCTACGACTTTACCCCAGTTTTCATACGCCCCGCCGACCCACTCGTGATCATAGCCCGGATACTTATGACGTGATGCTTAGTTACCCTGTACTTACGTACTTGTGCATACCTGTGGGATTCTCAGGCACTGAGTACGTAACATCCGAGATTATGTACCTAGCATGCTTCCAGGTTGCCGGATGCCGGCAGCATACTAGACTCCCTACGAAGGTCGCGGCCAAAAGTAAGTAGCCATGATAAGACTACTCCACAGTACGCCACAGAGTACAGTAACATACAGTGTTCAGCACTAATGCCCCCGGAAGCTTTTCTTCCAAAGGGGGCTTAGTTGATGTGCTTCAGCGAATGAAGCGCTAGCATTACCTGTATTACAGCGTATTAGGCCTAAACACAGTCAAGCTTGAAGATTTGCCATACTGTCCCAAGCCGTACCTGAGGCTACTTACTTTTGGCCGCGACCTTCGTATAGTATAGGTACATGTAGTTAAGGTACTACCAGTATACTAATTAAGGTACTATATCAAGAGTATCAAAAGACGCACCTCAGGACGAAGGCTCGAACAGTCAAGTAAAGTTAGCATTATTGATTCACCTGCACCCCTAAACAGACAAGCCAAGAATATACCCTGGCTACGTACTTATCCGCTTCCACCCACTGCCACTGGTCCGCGCCATCTGGGTGAACATTGAACACCGCCATCTCCACCACCGCTAGCCAGCTACCCCGCACGAGCCGAACAACGCCGAAACGACAGCAATGGCGGAAGAAGCAAGCGTGTTCGCCGCCGGAGCCCCGGAGGACACCGCTCCGGCCGTGGCGGCGGTCTCGAGCACCACGCTCGCCATCGCCGGACTGATGGTCGACATCTACGGGCTAGCGGAGCTGCCGGCCACCGCGACATCCATCTCGTGTCTGTGGCTGCACCACCCGCGACTGAAGAAGAAGGAAGACATGGCAGAGACGGCGAACCTCGCTCTGTCGGCGCACAACCACCGGCAACAGCAGACGAGCAGCAGCAGCAGCAGCAACAATCCCCGCGGCCTCATCGCCGTCGCGTTCGACCAGCGCAACCACGGCACACGCGAGGTCGACTCGCGCGCCAACCAGTCCTGGAACCGCGGCAACGCCACCCACGCCCAGGACATGCTCGGGACCGTGTCGGGCACCGTCAGCGATACCGTGCACCTCATCGATGTCCTGGAGGGCCACCTGTTCGGCGCGGGCGACGGGCCCGGGGCGCTCCCCACGCCGTCGCCGCTCCCTGCCGGCGGTGACGGTGCCGGTGATGCAGAGGCGAGCCAGCGGCAGTCGCGGCGGCGGCAGATCGACCAGCATCTTGTTTTAGGGATCAGCCTGGGCGGGCACAGCACCTGGCAGCTGCTTTTCGCGGACCCGAGGGTCACGGCGGGCGTCATCGTGATCGGGTGCCCAGACTACATGCGTAAGTTCCCTACCTAGTCTAATCTAGTCCCTTTAATCGCAAGTGGATGTCGGAGAAAGAAGACCCCGCCCCCCTTACCCGAGTCCTAGGATGTAGAGAACGCCATGCTGACCGGGCACTGTTGGAAAAACGAAACGACAGGCCTCCTCAAGGACCGCGCGCGCAAGTCGAAGCTCCCGACGTACACGGGCGACGAGGGCGCCTCGTTCCTGGGCAGCAAGGACTTCCCGGAGGCGCTGGTGCGGGCGTGCCAGAAGTACGACCCGAAGGGGATCCTGTTCGGGGCCGGCGAGGTGGCGCCGATCCCCACGACGGCGGCCGAGCACGAGCGCCTGCGGCCGCTGCTGGACGCCAAGGTCCGCGGCAAGCGGTTCCAGATCCTGTCGGGCGGGGCCGACAAGCTCGTGCCCTACGCCGTCGCCACGCCGTTCCTCGAGTTCTTCAAGGACGCCGTGGACACGTGGTACCGCGACGGCGACGTCTACGTGGAGGACAATGTTTACGCCGGGGTGGGCCACGCGTTCGACATCGCGATGAAGAAGGATGCCGTGCGGTTCATTGTGGATACTGTTGCCCTGGCGGACGAGAAGAACAAGGGGGCTTCGGCGAAGATATAATTAGACAGGGGGTTCAATAGTCTTTTAAATAGACGCATGATCATATAATACTATACTACGGGCTGCGAGACCACCAGGGCTGCCGCGCGCCTTGACTGAGGTATTCCTGGCCGTCTTCGTAGACCTCCGATAGCACACCGCTCCGCTTTCGCTCCTCGTCACTGCGGAATAGGAGCTGCGAGGTTCCCCACGGATTCCGTTTCCTCCGCTTGCCCGACAAAGTCTCTCCCTTCCCGTGAGGATCTTCCATCCACTGCGTGGCTGCCTGTGCCACGCCCTTCGCCGCCGCCTCGTTGGTCCCATCGACCATACCGGGCGGGTCGATCCCGACGAAAGCGACGCGGTCCAGGGGGAACCCGATGGCGCCGCAGTGGCAGTCGACGAGCCGCTCGCGCTTGAACGCGTGGCTCACGATCGTGAGGCGCGCGGGCCACGCGCCCCCGTGGTCCCGCCAGAACTGGACCAGGGAGAAGAGCACGTTGGCGTAGGAGTCTAGCGCGCGCTCTTCGCAGACCACTCTGGAGGCTGCCGCCGCCGCCTCGGGGATGAGGCCGAAGAAGGCGTTCGCGGCCGCGAGGTTGGCGTAGCTCTTCGCTTCTGACAATTGGGTCTCCGCCCTTGTTGGCCCCCTGGTGTAGTAGACTATAGTCAGAAATGCATGTAACGGAACTGGGTAGGTTTCGAGCATCGGAGCTTTCCGTTGGCGAAGATCAGGGTGTACGACATATCAAAGAGTGAGAAAAAAAAAGGGGTGGGGGGGGAATGCTGCAATGATAGACGGAAAGCAGAAGCAATAGCGACATACCCGGAGAACATCAACAATGCCTTCTCATCATCTCTTAATTCGCGAAGTCCTGCCTTGATGTGCTCGATGAAGGTGGGGGTTTCACCACTTTGGAAACCGGCAATGAGCCACTCGTTTTCATCAAAACCACGACTGGGCCCACCTTTCCAGATCCCATGGCAACAAACGATGATCAGGTGGTTGTTTGCCGACGACATATTTTATATGTTTTTGTTTACTTATGCTTGGTTGAAGAGAGTTTGGTGGGAAACGCGGGCATGGTCCTGTTGAGGTTCTCAATCGACATATGCATAGTTGCGCTTAGCGCATAACCCCGTGATCGCGTTCATAGTAAGTGCCTACCTAATACTAGAGCATTTCATACCGACGGGGTGAGTTTATTTTATTTCAAGATTTGTGCTTGTATTTATTCTGTCGTAGATCTCAATGCCCTTAGTATATCTGAGACTAAATAGAGGCTACCCGCAATGACAAGAGGCCCCTCGTTGGACGTGCGAGTTGCCCACTCAAGTGCAGACTGGACGTTTGCCTGTGCATCGAACAGAGAGGCGGCCGCAACACCGTAGTCACTGGCCATACCGAGTATACTGGCTGTCCCCATCGGCTTGACCCAGGGCATTCCATCAACCGGGCCGAACTCAACAGACGCAGCGTTATCTTGAGGGCGTAATAAGAGGCCTAAGATATTCGTGAGGTCTTTGCCGTCGGAAGCTGCAAGAACGTAAGTCACCGGCTTGTCGCCAGTTCTCAGGTTTTTGTCAATATAAGCTGCAAGAACCTCGGCCGACTGGGGATTATGGGCCCCGTCGAGGAGCACAGGATTCTTTCTCCCGGTAAGACTTCCAATGCCAATGGACTGCAGTCGGCCCGGCCACACCGTATCTCCGATGGCCTGAGCTAGTATTCTTGTGTCATTGGCATGCTGAGGATATACTAGTCGAAAGGCTTCGTGTGCAGACGCAAGATTTTGGCGCTGATGGGGCTCTAGCTTGTCCTGGATTTCACGTACCAGCTCGCTAGATTCCGGCCCTGTAAATTTGACCGGTGTCCCGCTGGCAGTGCTGTGTTCCTTGATAGTGTCTAGTACGGACTTAGGATTGCTACCATCTACGACACAAGGCACCCCTGCTCGCATGATTCCTGCTTTCTGGAGAGTGATCTCTTCCAGGGTGGTGCCTAGGAACGACTGGTGGTCAAGCCCGATCTTAGAGATTACTGTGACAGACTTTTGCTTCAGGACGTTGGTTGCGTCAAGTCTGCCGCCGAGGCCTACTTCGATGACCCCGACCTCGATCTTCTCCGCCTCGAAAATTTCGAAAGCAGTAGCGGTCAGGAGTTCGAACTCGCTCGCTCCGAGGCCTTGGTCTTCATTCCTCTTCTTGACCATGTCCTCGAAATGGCGGAATTTGGCTTCAGACACAGCCCCATCACCAACTGTGATACAGTCCCACCTGTCGACTAGGTGCGGAGAAGTAAACCTGCCGCAAGTGATGCCCTTGGCGCGAAGCATGGCTGTCAGGTAGGCACATATCGAACCCTTCCCGTTTGTTCCAGCAACATGTATGGCTTTCCATGTCTGCGGCGTATGCTTCAACAGAGCGGCTATACGCGCCAGACCTAGATCAATCATGGTGCTTGCTACACCGGTCTCCTTGTCAGAGGTAGTGTGCCTCTTGGCACTGCTAGAGGTGCCTGTGTGAAGGTGAATTGTCAAGTCATGAAACTAGGAGGCACAATCTTGTTGGTGTTTGTGGATGTGTTGTGCTGTGCTGTGCTGTTTGTTGATATAATGAGTCACAACTTCAAAGAGGTCTACTCACACGTAGTTGCCTTGGCCTTCCTACATCTGATGCTAGTGATACCTGGGTATAGTTAGGCAGATCTCAGCCTGTCAATCTCTATGAAGTCGTTGGTAGGCTGACAACTAGAGTCCCCCAACCCACTAGCAAGGCATGGGTCTGTTTACCTAATGTACCTAGGTATTCAGGGCCCGTTTCGAGGAAGTTTGGATATCTGGAAGTATATAGTAGATAAAAAGCTGTTAAGAAAATACTCTTATTACGATGTTAGAGACAAGGAAGATCAGTAGTCAGTGACTGGATACCCTAGCAGCTGCGCAGTATTTCCAGAACATCAAAAGATTGAGAGCGGGGCAGGGAAGAAACAGGGATCTTGGGACACACGGGCACGCGGGCACGCGGGCACACGGGCCAATCGATGCCGCGCATGGCTCGGGCTTGCATTACGGCGGGGACATGGGGATGGCTGGGATGGGGCCAGACTGCCAGAGTAGAAGAACAGCCAGAGAGGGAGACCCAACCATGGGGGCAGGAGGAGCAAGGAGGAGCAACTAAAGCAATGCGACAGGTGCAGCCCCGTCGACCGGCCAAAAGCATTCGTTAACCCCTTCCCCTTCAGCCCTTGAGATACTCCGACTTGTTTTTTTCCTCCACCATCAATCGAATCATCAATCAATCAACCAACCTTAACTTTCATCATCTTGAATTCGACCAACTTCAACCGGTTTGCCCCCGCAATACCACCAGTGAATAGGTATTTCAACTGGGTTGCACACGGTCGCATCGTCGAAATACGACTTTACTCTTTTTTTCTCTTTCTTTCTTTCCTTCCGGTCGCTAATTTCCAGCATTGCGCCTTGACATCATTTCCATGTCCTAAGCTGGTGGCGGTTGCACTGCACGGCTTACCTACATAGTTCACCATTCACACTCCCGGTCGCCAGATCCCTGGAGTTGTTGCTACCTGATTGTCGACCTTCCTGGTTCTACTATCCGTGTGCACACAGACTCACATAACACGCGCCCACGCGACCGCTGCATCTCATCTCCAATCGCATCCCGCTGCGCTCACCTTCACCACATCCAACAAGTTTCACATCTGCCAATAGGAACATTAAAATGGGCCTTCCGTAAGTTGACATCTCCTAGCCATCTTCTAGTTACTGGGTTCATCACACATACATCCGTGCCTACTGTACCATGACGCGCCCTTATCGGTATCGCGTATTGCAATAGTAGACTCTAAAAGCGTGCAATCTTAATCAATCCCAAGAGATGTAATGTTATGTTTTTAAGCAACTGCAGATAACAATATAAATCGCAAATCCTCATAATATGGCATTGAACTTATCCGTTTCCCTGCAGGTTGTTCGTTGCCCCTGTCGAGTCCGACATCCCTTCCAAGCCTGGCGCAAAGAATCCTGCGGACCCCGCGCAATCACGATCACCGATCCGCCGTGCGCCGCGATCACCTCACCACCGCTCCGAGCGCCGACGCCAGCTTCATGAGACCCGTGAGCATCGCCTCCGCTTGCTCTCGGTGCTTGAAGACCACGACAACAGCAACAACTCTCAGGGTCTGGTTAACTCCAGACTTCTTGACACCAGAGCTCTTGCAGAAGATGCTTCCTCCGCCGCGCATTCAGAAGAGTTAGAGAATCTCATCCGTGAGCGTCGAAGACGAAGAAGGCTGGAAAGACATGACACTATCCAGGTTGATAGATCCCAATCTACTGGTGATCATGAACTTCGCAGATCGGATTCCCGTTCCCGCCCGTCCTATATAGAGTGGACCACCGATCTCTTGCCCCTCGATTCTCCGGCAGAAGAGTCAGATGACACCCCCATAATCCAGCCAATCCGCCAAGCCGTAAGTACTCCATACCTCATCTAGGTGCAGTCATTGAGGCTAGGCCGTGTAACCTGCAAGCAAAAACCCCCTAAAAACATATCCGCTGACCAGGTATAGTGGCGCCAGACTGGAGGAGTATCTACGCCCCCATATACCATGTCTCGTGGCGGCGACCCGCCCCCCTATCATATAGGCGTGGGCAGACGTCCTTCTCCATTGGCCCGAGATTCAGAAGGGTATCGCGCACGTATCTCTCCGCGAGGGCTTGAGTTAGTACCCCGTCTGCCAGCTCGTTACATACGACAAGGCCAGCATGTCCGATATGTAGATGGTTTGGGCGATCGTGACCGAAGCCTCACCCCGGATGATAGTGCATGGGATACTTTACAGTCCACTATGACGCCTGACCCGCAGCCTCCGAGTGTCGGCTCCTCTTTCGCTTCTACAACAGCCTCGGCAGCAGCTTCCCGGAACACCTCTGCAAACACGTCTGTGAATACGTCGATGACAAACCCGGATGAAGAGACCGAGCCTCCATGCGATCATGAGTTTGACGAGAGCGAAAACGACGAAGACGCAGAGCTTCGACGTACGGCATCCTCTCGAAGACCTACCCCCCCTGGCCGACGATCATATGCCGATGTCGCGGCTGACCTGATGTTTGAACCGACCGCGCGCGAGGAGGGAAACGACCGTCCAGACTGGCTCTCCGGTATGCATAGAATCGTCCGAGGGCTTGCCTCGAGACAGGACATCCCTGATGAATGGTGGGCTGAGGCAGGCCTCAACCGGTCGATGAGATACGAAGATTCTATTTAGGCGGCTGGCGTTACTGGAAGATATGGATATAGCTATTCGATGGCATGAGGCGTTGCAGGTGTCTATTGAAGGTTGTTTCGGGATCACAAAAATCATGATTTTCATGTTGGCTGGAGGATGGGGGACTTTGCCAACTAGGAGGTATAGGTATACCTTGCCAAGGTGGCTTTAAGGTGCTGTATCATAAGTGTACGACATATTCCTAATCAGCTCAGGGGTTAGCCCTACATAGGCATTGCTGTTTACAGCAAGCCAGCCAGGATCTGAGATTTCGATATCTCTGGCTCGAGCTAGAATTCGACATTATTTGAGTTCTACCCCCGACTAGTTCTGGTGAAGTTGCTTTTGTAAGAGATTATAAGGCGGGACAGTAATTGTGTCTTCTGCAGGCTAAAACGTCGGTTTTGTCTGACTTGTAGCTCTGGAGCTTGGGCCTATGATTCGGCCATCATGCTTCACGAGTGGTTGCGACACTCAGTAGCCATTCACTCCGGCTTCCAAGACCCTTGTCTCCTCCCTCATACTCACCGATGGAAGGGGGCGTCAGGGATAATGGAGGATGATATATTAACTTCGCCGACTTCCAGGGGCGAGCTTATATGCTGCTGCAGAAGACCCCTATCCCGATCACCCTTTATTACCTACCTAGGTATTATTACAGCATGTTGCGTTGTCATGTTACCTACCTATCAGAGATAGCTTATCGCGATAAGATGAGATACCTACATAGTAGTACCTATATACTGTATGTACATAGCATCACTAAAATTCCAAGCTTCAAGTTGGAACCTTAGCAGCTTAGGCACCTGGCACCCGCGTCTAGACACCCTGGACCCCCAAGCGTTGACACTAGAGCAGATTGGGACTCGTGCCTGGATCTAATAGATGCACTACCGGACGTGCCTATCACATCACACCGGCACATTAATAGCATGCCCCAGGTGGCAGGTGGTCAGCACATTGGAACATTCGCAGCAGAAGAAGCTTAGCGCTCCCTTCTGAACCTCTTCCGAACGTCCAATCCCACTCGAAGCTTGTGTGGTGCCCTGGTGCCCTGGCGCCCTGAAAGCCTGAAGCTGTTAGTTGATGCAAGCAGCGTCTCCTTGCGTTACAACCCCGCGATGTCGAAAGATCCCCTACTTACCCAGTATCCGGACTGCCCAGACACACCAGACGCACCACGCACCAGACGCACCAGACACACCACATTAGGGGAAAAAAGAAAATAAGCTTGAAGAAGAACCACACGGCACCACCACGCACAGAACAGGACAGTTCATCGACATCACCGGAAAAGCACGAACGAGACGAGACGCCACTGGCCCCAATGCCAAATATCCCAAATATACGGTGTCAACTATCAAATCTACGCCGTGCTGCTGCTGCTAACCAGATCATTGACCATTGATCGTTGATCATCAGTACATACTACCAATAGACGACAAGGAGGACTCTGGCTTGAAGGTCCAGCCAGGTCAGGTCAGGCAGGGTCCCAGCTAACAACTAACTGGAGTCTGACTGGAGCCATCTTTATCCTTGTTCTCGATCTTCTGAATTGGAGCCCAATCTAGTGGCCTTTTCTCTCCGTCCTTCGATATCACAGTCACTCATTGTAACCTCCCTCGCATGGGTACAACCACCGACCTTTCCTTTCTCCGGTGTTGCGACACATAGTTGGCAAATTCCGTTTGTCTTCCTGGTCCACGGGAGCTATTGCGCTAAGCTGGAGAGACCCTCCAACCTATGCCTTAGCTCTTGACTCTCCAGGCTCGCATCAGGGACAGAGTGACGCTGTGGACAGATGTTGGTTACAGGAAAGCATCAGCTGGAATGAGAGCACCGACTCTATTTCACACCGCCAACCACGCGTGCCCCGTCCCCGCTCTCCATCTGACCCTCTTCGTTGTCACCGACAAAATCGAATAGACGCCGCTCGCTCCGTTCTCACGTTGTCGTCTCTGCTGGACGATCCAACCTGCATGCAAGAGAAGGCCAACTGCCCAAACCCGATCCGATCCGATCCGATCCGATTCGATCCCACCAGCGAATATGGCGCCTAGTTCTGCAGCGAATACCCCTGGCTCTTCTTCAAGTGATCGTCACTATCAAGCTTCGAATGGCAGGAGACCCTCCGTAATAGCCACCAGACATGACAGAACGCCGAACACACCTAGGAAGAATAGCAGCGGCCGTGACAAGGCAGTGCAGGATCCTGGTCTAAGGGACTATGTATGTCCAAACTCTCAGGGAGAAACTACCTTTCGCAAACCCGTAGCTCGAGGAGGTCAGCTGACCAAAGTTATGTCATAGCGTCTAGGAGAATGCCTGGGCAAAGGAGCTTTCGGCTCCGTGTATAAAGCCATTCACTGGGGCACAGGCGAGGCTGTGGCTGTAAAGCAGATCAAGCTGAGCAATCTGCCGAAGAGCGAGCTGCGCATGATCGAGGTATACTTGCATCGAACCCCTGGTTGGAAACATAACTGAGTCAGCTAACATGGAAAATAGGCTGAAATTGATCTGTTGAAAAACCTGAACGTAAGCAGCCCCTATTCGCTACAATTTTCGACAAGTTTCGACAAGAGGCACCACGTCTTCCTCAGACTAATACCCAAATTCTTTCTAGCATGACAACATTGTCAAATACATAGGTTTTGTCAAATCGGTGGATTGCCTCAATATTGTTCTAGAGTCAGTCACGCCCTTGATAGCATGCTGAGTGGGTAAGCTGACATGCCCAGATACTGTGAAAACGGTTCTTTACACTCAATATGCAAGGCATACGGGAAGTTCCCTGAGAACCTCGTAGGGGTCTACATGACACAGGTTCTCCAGGGTCTCCAGTATTTGCATGACCAAGGTGTAATACACAGAGACATCAAAGGCGCCAATATCCTGACGACCAAGGATGGCAAAGTGAAACTCGCAGACTTCGGTGTGTCCACGAGCACACTCGCCGGCCCAGATAAGGAAGCCCAGGTAGTTGGGACCCCATATTGGATGGCTCCGGAGATCATCGAATTATCTGGCGCAACACCCGCTTCTGACATCTGGAGCTTGGGTTGCACAGTCATTGAACTGCTACAAGGCAAGCCTCCATATTATCATCTTCAGGCGATGCCGGCTCTCTTCGCCATCGTTAACGACGACCACCCCCCGCTTCCTGAAGGCGTGTCTTCGGTCTGTAGCACTCATCTCCCGGCTTCTTTCCTAGACATTTGATGCTAGGTACTAACATCTGTCTAGGCTGCCCGCGACTTCTTGATGCAATGTTTCCAGAAGGATCCGAATCTGCGTGTTTCCGCCAAGAAGCTTCTGAAACACAACTGGATCGTAGGCTGTAGAAGAAGCGATGCTCCGGTGGCCAAGGCTTCAGCCAACTTCAACCAAGCTGTGGAAGAAGTCAAGCAATGGAACAAGGCACTGACGTCCTCGGAAGGTAACCTCAGGGCCTTGTCAGGGTCCGAAACGGGAGGTGCCTTGCACAACGGCCATCCTTCACGCTTAGCTGGCCAAGATCAGTCGAGATCGGCCACATCTACCCCTGCCAAAGGACCTTTCACATTAGCTAAGCCTAGGCCAACTGCAGAGGACTTCCGGTCTCCTGAGCTCGCCGGTAGGTTGACCCGTAAACGGCTTCTCCGGTTCAAGGAGAACGATTCTAATCGGCGGGCAGATGACGATAATTGGGACGATGACTTCGCAACCGCCATCTCGCCTAGCGCCTTGCAGTTGCCTCATATCAAGCCCCAGGATCACTTTGGTGGCCTGCTTTCGGCTGATAGGCTCAAGGCTTTTGCCTCCATTGACAGTTCCCGAGACATCGCTACCAGTTGGGACAATGATCTGGATGGTGAACTGGTAACCATGAAGAGGGTCCAGCCATATCAGGAGGATGAATCCCAAGAGAAGACCATACGGCCAAACTGGAAGTCTTCGGCGAGGCCCGAGAAGAATGAAAATTTGAAGCCTCCGCAACCTTCAAAATCATCTCCCCGAAAGCGATCGGGTGGTCATCACCGACAAAAGTCTTCCCAAGCCAAGAACGCCGTGCCGACTCACAAGTTTGAGCTGCCGGCAAGGCCTGACCTAGCATACAAGGAACAGTCGGTGGAGGACTACTCGGATGTTTTTGATGACAGCGAGAGCATCTTCAACCAGAGATTAGGCCTAAATAAAAAGGTGAGTATAATCGCGTCTGAACTGTCAATGCGTATGACTAATACTTCCGTTCTCAAAGCCCGACACGCCCCAGCTATTCCATCCTTCGGATCTCACCAGTCTCCCGCGCTCTACACAGTCGCCCACATCCAGTAGCTTGAGACGGCAGCATTCCTCGCGGCCTTCGGTACTCCCTGATAGACCCATGCATAGGTCCAAATCAACCATCGAGATCCAGAAGTTCGCGGAGGATGAGGAAGACGAAGATTTCTCTGACATCTTTGGACCGGGCGAGAATCTCACCGAGCGGGAGGAGAGCGATCGAGGGTCCGAAGACGGCAATAGTAACCTTATGATCCTGTCTAAACTATCGAACAACTCTTGGTTAGGCGACGACGACGACGAAGACGATCCCTTCGCCTCCATGGACCCGGGCTGGGATGAGATGGACCTGGAGGCCAACATCGCGCGTGATCGACATGCTCGTCTTGCGGAAAAGGTCGAAGAACTCGTTCGTTCTCTGAAAACTACAGAGGGAGAGGACATGCTTCTTGTCCTCTCGGACGATTTGGTAGGTGCACTTGGATTCTCGGACGTAAGGACTTTTTAAAGACTGATACCGCGCACAGTTGGCCCTGTTATGGGAGCACACAGAAGTCAAGCACTTGATCATAAGTTCTCATGGGCTTCTCCCTATTCTTGAGATATTGGAGCCATGTACTTTGAAGAGCAAGCAGCTTATGATTCTGCAACTTCTCAAAGTCGTCAACTCGGTATGTTTCTACGCACCTATGACCTTCGCTTTGTAACTAACCATGGAACAGATCATCTTGGACGATGTTGAGCTCCAAGAGAACCTCTGTTTCGTTGGTGGTATTCCTATCATTACCAAATTTGCCGCGAGGCAGTACTCGAACGAGATTCGTCTCGAAGCAGCGGCCTTTGTTAGACAAATGTACCAAACCTCGACTTTGACACTGCAGATGTTCGTCAGCGCTGGTGGTCTGAATGTCTTAGTCGAGTTTTTGGATGAAGACTATGATACAGCAAGTGACCTAGTGCTTATCGGAGTCAACGGCATCTGGAACGTCTTCGAGCTTCAGGTGAGAAAATCCCCATCTGGTTTATGGGAACAAATACTGATGTTCCTGGTCTGCAGGGCCCTACTCCCAAGAACGACTTCTGTAGGATCTTCTCCAGAAGCAAGATCCTCGACCCACTTGCTTTAGTCCTTCACCGGGTTCTTGACGAGGACACGGAGAACGAACTGACGCAGTTGATTGAAGGGCGCATCGTTAACATCTTCTACCTGTTCTCGCAAGCGGAGAACTATGTTAAGGAGATGGTCGCAGACCGACAGGTGCTGAAGAGTAAGTTTCCATAGGCTTTAGATCCGTTTGCAACCTAGGCTAACCGTTCATTAGGTGTGCTGAAAGCTCTTCGGCGGATGACGCCCCAACATCAGATCACGATGCTCAAGTTCATCAAGAACCTCTCCATGCTAACAACGACGCTTGAAGCTCTTCATTCCGCAGATGCCATTGACTTCTTGATCGAGCTACTGAGCGCGAGTATGAGAAAAGGCCACCCGCATTTCCGGGAAATCTCCAACCAAGTGCTAAACACGATGTTCAATCTATGCCGACTCAGCAAGGACCGCCAGGAGTATGCAGCGGTCAATGGCATTATCCCACTTTTGATGAAGATCATGAGAACCGAGAGACCACCAAAGGAGTTCGCGTTGCCCATTCTCTGTGACATGGCTCATTCTGGTAGTAAAGGGCGCCGATTCCTGTGGCAAAATGAGGGCTTAGATTTCTACGTGTCACTTCTTTCGGATCAGTATTGGCAAGTCACGGCTATGGACGCCATTTTCGTCTGGTAAGTGCTTCGTATTCCTTGATATTGCAATATCGACTGACCGAACTTCTCTAGGCTCCAAGAAGAGACTGCAAAAGTCGAGGTGCACTTACTCGATTCTGACTTCACAGGGGAGATAATCGCTTGCTTCAATACACCGAAAATCAATGCATTTGATCCGAACCTTCTAGAACCACTGCTGAAGGTGCTTCGACTATCGCCTTCGTTAGCGGCATCGCTTGCAACTTCAGAGATGTACTCCGGCATAGCACAGAAGCTCATACACAAAAAGGCTGTCGTGCGCCTAAACCTCCTCCGCCTGGTCCGAAATATCTTGGATGCGCGAGAGAACGACTACTTCAATAGCCCGGGTGCGCAGCTCAGATCGCTTCTGGGTGGAATCCAGAATCTTGCAGACAAGGATTCTGCAGTCCTGGTTCGCAATCTGGCCTCCGAGCTTGTCAAGTCACATATCGAGGGGACCCCAGACCGCCGTAATAGCGTCCCCTCGTTGTCGTCAAGTGTTTCTAGCTCTAGCCGCTCCCGGTCCAGCACTCGACGTATTTATACGCCGCCCTCACTTCAACACGCAGCATCCACGCCAATCACGCCCACCCAAGTACATTCCCGCCCCTCCCTACAATCGTACCCTTCAGCGGCAGCTGCGGCCTTGATGGAGGTCGCGTCGAGCCAAAGCCCGAAGCGCTCCTCGGCTGCCATAGCTAGAGAGCGCGACAACCTCGGACTTGCCTACCGCCCGCGAAGTAAAGACGGCCTTGTCTACCGGCCAGGGAGCAGGGAGGGCGGGGGCTCGGCGATACCTGTGAGCACAGGCGGTGGAAGTTCGAGTGGCCTATCTCGGCGTCCAAGCGCCGACGCCCAACAACAGCCATCCGTAGGCAATGACCATAGCAACAGCGGCAGCGGTAACTCTAGGGGCGCCGGAAAGGTCCGCTTATCGCGGTCCTCTCTTGCCATGCGACCGAGCCTGAACGCCATGCGCAGTAGTGGCGAGAACCTGCTCTCTAACAAAGAGAACGTGGCGAGCGTTTCTGAGCGGGCCCCGCCGCTACAGGGGCCCTTCGGTGATTCCCCCGTTGAGGACCTTGCCAGTAACAACAATGGGGGTGGTTTGCAGCCAGCAGGATTGATGACACCCAAGCAGCCGAGAGAGCGGCGGAGAAGTCGCGCCCCATCCAGCGACACAAGCAGCCGGAAATGGGGTGCGTAAAGCGCTGTCCACATCTCGACTGGGTAGTCATCGTATCATGGAGATGGTCATGGCTCGGTTTTCATCCGATATCGACCATATGATCCCATGCAAGACCTGACGCACAAGACCCATTCTCATCCCTATCAGCGATAGATGTATGGTTTGTCAGGTTGGCGGTGAAGATACAGGTAATGCAGTCACCTAGTTAATAAACGGGTCGAGGGAGGGGGGTTTTGAGGAGACGACAGTTTAAACGACGAACGATGATATATGATGTGATAAAAGAGTCCAATGAGGGAAGGGATGGATCAACGAATGGATGAGCCCATGAGGAAATGAAGAGATGAAGCAAGCATGTGCCCACTGCCTTTCATAGGCACCGATGCATGCATTATGCATCTCATATCGGAATTCAAAAGCGGGTGGTATCGAGGGATGAAAGGGGAAGGGGGATTGATAGATGGATCGGACGGGATTCAAGGCATACCTAGCATTCCAACCGTCTGATAGTTCTCTCCTTTGTTCTTGTTTGTTACTTGGGGCTGGCCGTCGGGCTGTCCCTCCTTTTTTATAGGTGCGGATGCGAGTCAACTGACTTGACTAGACTAGAGGGACTGTCCTATCCTGTCCGCTCTCGGTGGTCAATAGTTACCTGGCCCCTGGCCCTCAGCCCTACTTAGAGGTTTTTTGTTTTTCTCATGTAGCATCGCATTGGTACGGCATGGCAAGCCACCCCTATCTGGCTAGGAGTTTGGAACGGAGTTGAAAATTACTTCTTTTTTTGCCTAAATTAATCATCTCCTTCGCACGCTCTCCTTCTCTGATTACATGAACCTGGCTTTCTGGTTTTTCTAATAATTCCTTTTTCCCTTCTCTCATATCTCTATTCGTATCTCGAATTCTTTAGTTACTCTCAGCTGGTTACTCTTCATATCACATAGAGCAAATTCACTACCAGACTGGGTTGTGTTCTCGTACTGTTCGTTCATCTGTGGCTGGATGCCTTTTGGCAGGGTTCCAGGGATATAGGCAGGGGTCGTGGATATATTGGGAAACATTACTAAGATTCCCCTATCAATACTTGAACAGTGATCTCTTCAGGGTCAATACCCGCCTATCAGTAAATACATTAGATGCGTTTACCATGACGCCATGAAGTTGTGGGATTGTATACTGAAGTGGCAAAACTTGTCATTATGTCGTTATCCTGATCACTATCCTTACATAGTCATATCACGTCTCCTATTTCCCGCAACATCGTTTCATATTGATCAGATTTATTTGACTCAATACACTACTACTTTTACCCAACCACCATATCCTTTGGTAATAATATCTAGGCTTATTTGACATGGATTACACGCCTCCAGTGAGACGCGATCACTCGGATGGAAATGACGCGTACACGTAGGAGCACTATTCTCCGTTTCTCTTTCGACCTTTAATGTCCCGGCCATGATCCATCGAACGTGCCATTGCTACCTCTTGTCCTAGTAGCTGACACTGGTAAAGCTAAAGTTTCACTGTATATCTCCTGTAGTCATACGACCTTGGACATATACATGGGGCAACATTCGCGACTGATGAGTACCTCAATTTAGACTTTTCAGGGGTAAAGAGGCCTAGACCCTATCATGCGAGGTTCATACCCATGAAGTAGCCTCATGCGGCTACCTATAAACGAGTCCGAGCTTATCGACATTTGATGTTCGTAGCACTCACGCTCGGGATGTTTGTTGAATGCGTTAATCTCGTATCCAACCTAGTTATCCGCCAAGAAACAGGCTGCGCACCAAAGCCCCTTACTTGATTGTATCGTATGGAACGATTTTGGCCCGTTTGGTTTGATGCCGACGGAGTGTTGATGTACTCCAGTTTTGGGATGAGATTTCAAACTGCTGTTGACATCGGGCTTATTCAATCATTGGTAGGATTACGGACAATACATCGATCAGAGACTTCCAGCTGCCATGTAAGTCATCCACTGTCAGACAAACAGACCGAAAACCATGGCAGTCCGTTGACGAGAATCAACCCAACGCCAGGATTTCTATCCTCTGCTGAAATGAATCATAAATCAGAAAACGTCGGCCGACATTTCCAATGAATTAGCCATGATCTTACGCTTACATACCACCTTTACCGTGCACAAGTTGCTCAGTCATCGGGTTGGCAAGGACTAATCGCCCCTTGCTTCTTGATATGCTTACTTCTTGATTTGTTCGAGCTAGAACAAACAATTGCAATACATGAACACGTAGATCACGTCGGAAGTCAACCGAACCGGATTTTTGCCCTTTCATGCATGAAATCGGGCCAAGGTAGCATTTTACGTGATCACTGCAGGTCGAGACAGCCTCAAGAAAGGCGGGCGAATTGCACTTTGATGGAAACAGCTATCTAACCATGGTTTTTAACAGGTCCGATGCGCCAACCTTTGTTTGGTTGCAACATGCCGTTCTCACAAGACTTCCTCGGCTACGAGAATCCATTGCGACTTCTTGCCTTCTACGGTTACCTGACCCGTAAAGTATGTTTTACTGACTCATGGCGTCTTGTTCCCCGTCCTGTCCTTTCCGAATCCCCAGCCTGCGTCTTGTAAAGACCGGTTCATCATGGCAAACTTGGCAGATCCTTCAATGGCTAGCCTATGGGAACGTCCGATTCCCACGACCGTCTCTCATGTTTCATGCTCTTTTTCGTTCGAAGGCGTTTCACCGTGCCGTGCCGTGGCGTCTGATGTGTTTGTTCATCTTCCCGCCTGTCTGTCTCAGACAGCCTGCCGAATGGTCTGACATCATCTTTTTCCGCGCAGAATAAAACCCCGCTCCTCTTCAACCAGATCCCACATCCCGCTCGCTCTCCTTTGCATGCGGCTCACGTAATCAATATGCTGTGTCCTTTGAGACTTTTTCGAACTCTTTTTCCCGTCTGGTTGTCTTTTCAGGATGACCGCCTTCACGCACCATCATCAACGTCTTCGGTATATTGCGCTGTGGCTTGAGCTGTACGATCCTTCGGCGGCCGCCAGGGCTTGTTAAATCCTTGGCGTCAGGCAGGAACAGATCGGCTTCTGACGCATTCATATCACTGCTGAGATGCAAGTGCTTATGTGACAGCGGCGTCTCCGCGGTGCTATATATGTCTTGTTTGCCTTTTTGCATTCGCAGCTGAACCTTAGACGGTCTTGGCCTTTTATCTTGGCATGTTTTTACGTGTCGGCATGAATTGAGTTTTACTTATTGGAGATGCGTAAGTCCGCATGCTGAATGGTGGATCTTGTTCTTGATTGGTGCTGTTATAGTCTACGACTTAACAACGAGCTGTATGCGGCGGTGTATCAATAGTTCAAGACATTATGAAACGGGTAAGAACATGACGAAAATGAGGTTGTCTCATACCAAATGTTAGAAAGGAAGTCCTGGTTACCCTCACCTTTAAGGTAACCTTTAGCCGGTAGAGCATATTGGCTTAGGTATGGTGTAGGTGATATGTAATGTTACGATACGTGACTCATTAAGATGTTAAGCTCGAGGAAAATATGGTGAAAAGTGGATGAGTACGCAATAATAGACGATGATCCGGTAAAGGGCGATGATATTACATGTTCTCTTCAATATTCTAGCGTTACTCATATTTCCTTTATACGTTTTCAGGTTGACTATAAGGCTGAATACATTATGATCAACCAATTTACCAAATCTTCGTAACATAGAGTCGTGACCAACCCCCTTTATTGTTGATTCGATTAGAATAGTGGAATACGATGATTGTTTATACATTCGAGCAAGGATATTCCTGTTAGAAATACTGTAACGTTGGTTGCACGCTATTCCCGCCATATCCAGATTCATCCATATCTGATTACTCATCGTACGATTTCCTCAAAGTGTGAGACCCTTAGAGTAACAAAGTGATATCATCGCATGTGACCGTGTAAGAGCTTACGTACTCAAACACCCCACGGCCGTTGATTAAGCGACGAGCCACTGTGACCGTTACCGTATGCAAGCCGAAGAGCGCACGAAAGACCAGTGTTACACTCGCTTGGAACCCAAGCCTGCCTGCATAACTACCTGAAGCCCGGTGCAGTGCATCGATTGCATCTGCGGAGCTACATCGATCTGTCCTGGCCACGTTTACTGGATTACAATTGGTGTAGGGCTGCAGCAATGCAAGCAGCTGTGCTTTTCGGCATGCCTTAGACGTGGTCGTTAAGCTCTAGTATGGATGATATCGAAGCAGCGGGTTTCATCAAGACGGCCTAGTTGTACCAACTTGCTAGCTGTCGGTGTAGGATTTCCACTACCGACGCCCATAAGCTGCAGGTACCCATTCAGTACGGTGTCGTGTGACCGGTTCGCCACACTATGTGGCAGCAGTGCTCTATATGTCCGTCTAGTTTATGCTTTACGCCCGGGCACCAGCCACATGTGCGAATGGTCCCACCTGTCTCGTGCATATTGTATTGCCGTTATTCCCGGATGGTGATGACGACTTGCCTGTTTACGGAATTACGAAGGTTTTGATAATATTGGTCTTCAACCCAGCTCCTCTAGAAATAGAACCAGTGCTGGTCTCGCCGTCGTAAATGAGGATAGTCCATCAACCTTGTAACCTCGAAGGTAGACAGTTCACGTATTTGATGAATGTTAGTCTTAATGACGGCTAGTTCTACTATGCAACGGGCCGCAGGTTGTTTACATAATGTGTTTTAGGACCGTGGTACCTGTTAACCATGATTAAAAGTTTACTGTAAGTAACAAAATTGAACGACGTTCAGTGCCTACCTCCCTGGTACAAGATGTACTACGCTCGGGAGATCTCCATTGCTAATATTAGCATATTCTCCAAGTTTGCCCCGTCCTTTGGGTGGCCATTAAACCAGGATAGGTAGCGGGTGCGGAGCGGGATTCGGTAGTGCACTACTCATAGGGCAGCTCTTGTTTTTATTCGCAGCTGTAGTACCAGCGATGGACCCATCGTTAGATCGTGGTGAATCGTGAACTCCAGATTCTTAGCCACTTAATTACTACATAGATCAAGTCATGGAGTTTCAGATCTCCTGCGCCACATGCTTCGGCATGAGGGGGTGGAGTCTCTACATGAGTATTGGTATTTAACAGTAATAAGGCGAAGCGGGGTGGGATACACAAGGGCACAGTACCCACGACTGCGTATAGAAACGGCTTTGACGGGTTAAATACATGGTATCGATCCCAGCGGCGGCGGGGAAGCAGATCTAGTAGTAGCATCTCTTGTCAGCAGGTGGGCAGGATTATTAAGCCCTTGTTTAGTTAGTTCGTTAACTACCTGGAGATTTAGAGTTGGCATCTATTTTTGGTGAACCCTGCCAGAACCTATCAGACTCTTGGGAATACCAATTCGATGGTCGGGATATCCCTGTTTATGTAAAATTGCTAGGATCAAGAGATCGACAGCTGAGTGGACTAGCTGCTAGCTTCCACGCTACGAATTCGCCTTACTCCAGCGTCAGCTCCAGCGTCAGCTGTCGCAGTTAAGCCTTCCGGACTTTTCAGCTTAAACCCACAGCCGTACAATGTACATAGTAAGGAGACCCGCCCTATAGGCTTCAGATGAATCAGCGCTTAAATTCTTAGCTCGCAGCCTGAGCTTCTTTCTTCGGATCCCGGTACTATCTAGTGACTGCGTTGGACAAATCGCATCGTCTTTTCTCGAGCTTAAGTGCTGACCGGCCGACGGCAGCCACGTTGAGATGGGAGGATGTGGATGTGGACGTGGATGTGGACGTGGCGCATTCAACTATTTTCGAAATCATCACTAAAGAGGCCCTCAGGGGTGAGGGTATAACTATGAAACAGCAGGCGCTAACTAAATAGTTAGTCAATAAGAACGTCGATAATGTGGAACGGCCGGGGATTTTTCTGATTCGTCCTATACACCTGAGTACCTTTTCTGGAGTCGAAATTACAACGTGGGATCTTAGTTGGGTTAGTTCCCCCAATGGGTTCTGTTTGACCTGTTTTCCCGAGAGGAAAGCAATTGACCGGTCGTCAAGCCAGTGTGATTGGCCTGCCGGATAAACAGCGTGGGCTCCCCACGCCACCTACTAAGGTAGCCCTAGGTAGCGAAAAGACATGCAGGTAACAGCCGACACAACCTATGGGGAGGCCCACAGAAATCCAGCTCTGCAGAATTTGATCCTGCACAAACCGGGTAATGGCAACATGACGCCTGACAGTTGTCACCCACGGTTCTGGAGGCGTTCTGGAGGCTGCAACCTGCAGAAGCGATTGCAGAAGCGAGGGGGGCGATGTTACAGAAGCAAGCCGAGACTTGAATTTTCGCGATACGTAGCAAGAACCTGCATACCAGATGCCGTAGTCGGCTGAATTGCAGGATGTCAGGATTCGGCGACTGTAGGGAATAGCTCGTAGACACAACTTGACTGGCCGACTCTCGAAGCTATCGTACGAGTATGAAGAACTAGATTCATGACGATATTACAATCAATAATACGCTATCAACTTTTCTCGAGATGGAAGGATTGGCATCGCTACATTCATGAATGACACCGAAATAATGCTTTTCTCGGGGCCTCGGCTAGAAAATGCCATGAATCGGAAAAGCGAGGATTGGTTTATGTGAATGACAGTAAATCGAAGCGGAATATAGACGAGCCGTGATCTTAGTATCTGACTAGGTATTAGCGCAGATACCTACTAGACGTATGGTTCTGGAATCGAACTTCCTGTGATGTCTGATCAAATATCATTCTGTACTCGAGAACAATATTGGGGAGTTCTGAGATATTAATAAGAGATTGTCTTCACATGTCAATTGTTGCCAATGGCCTTGTAGAAATAAAATACCACTGGCTTTTTTTCCCTTGGGGTCGGATGTATAGAAGTAGTCTGGTTATGTAATTATCCCAACGTTGAGAAAGTGGGCCAGGCTTTTATACCACTCTTACCACCATCCTAGGTCGATGATGCACAGGAGCAACGAGGCCAGGTGAGCTGACATCCGGACCGGTGAACCACAACTACCGGACCTGCCGCCGTCCGTCCCCGTGGGTCAATTATATGTTTACCAACTTATGTGTTAGGCATGTGATTTTGTTGCAATGAGTGTTTACACCAGATAGACTCATCCAGAGGATGAAATTGAACTAGGAAGTTGGAAACAACCAGGTGTTCATGTTCATGTTCATGTTCATGTTCTTCTTCCTGACTCTCACATAGGAGATAGACCAAAGCTCAGCGATGACAAGATAACAACTACGGGGTTTATAGCTATCCTCCCCACCGGCCAATGAGAAGCAAGCATCTTGTAACTGCATATCACTTTGTATCTGAAATCCGAGCAAATTCGTATTTGATGATTTGCATGTGATCGCGCATGTCGCCGGCTGAAGGCAGGGCTAGACAATGCCATTCCTGGCATTGCTGCCATCACCTCAGGATTTCAGGATGACAGGTGCAGCTTCTTTTCCAATGATGATGCGTCGATTATAGGCAGGAGTGCCAAGACGTCGCCCGCAGCGAATCTGGGCCCGGCTTATACAAGATTCTTGGCCCGAATAGGAAACACACTAGGCCAGAAATCTTATACCCACCCAATTCCGACCGGCGGACAACATGTTGACCCGTATCAAAGACTCCAGGCCAGTGGTCTCATTGCTCATTCTCATTACAGACGGCTATCGATTCGGCTGACCCCAAGCCCGAGCTGCATTTGCCGGCCGGTTCCTGGACACCACAGTTTTGACCTGTCCCAACATGGTAGCACGGTACATGAAATTACTATACAGTGAACATCGGTACTGCATCTTGCTCAGAAAGCTCTAACCGGGACACCCGAAATAGTACAGGCTTCCTAGCTTAGCCTTGTTTGTTGAGCTGGAGGTGGGCTCCCAAAGGTCGAGATGGGACAGACTGCGTTGCATCCAGATGGACCGTTTCCTCGTGATGGATGCCGCGTTCAGGAACATAAAAGGGGCTGCTTAACCCCGCGAATATCGTTATAGCTATCATCACTCCTCAACAGATCTAATCAGCTACTCACTCCTTCGTCATCAGGAACTATCTGACCCGATATATATACACTATATACTCTCGCTCTTGCACATTCCACTAACTCCGTGCTACTGGCCCTTCTCTGATTACACTCACTTAAGAGATCAACCCCCTACCGCACGCATTACATAATATACCTACAGACACAATGGCTGGTTCGTGGACCCAAATGCTTTCGCCCACCTACGTGGTGCACATAATAGCGAAGCTGCTAGGCCAGACCAAGATGGGTGAAGCCAACGGTTCCCTCACAATCACGGATAACCGGACAGGAAGACAATACACCATTCCCATCAACCGAAACACAGTCAAGGCTACCGACTTCCGACGCATCACGGCCGCTGGCCTCGGTGCCGACCCCGCTGAGATGGTCGAGTCCGGCCTGAAAGTCTTCGACCGGGGCTACCTCAACACAGCATGCATGGAGTCGAACATCACCTTCATCGATGGCAAGCGCGGCTACATCCAGTACCGGGACTACTCCATCGACCACCTCTTCAAGAACAACGACTTCGAGGAGGTGGCCCACCTGGTCATGTTCGGCAAGCTGCCCTCGCCCGCGGAGAAGATGACCTTCCGCCGAGCGCTTGCCAAGGGGATGGAGGCCCCCCAGAGCGTCATCGACGTCATCCAGGCCTTCCCCAAGGACTCGCTGACCTTCCCCATGATCTTGGCCGGTCTGTCGGCCTATGCCGGCGCAGACCCCGGGACCGAGGCGACCCACCACCAGGGTCGTGCTTACTACCTTGGTAACATGAAGGAGGTTGACGCTGCTATCATCCGCACGCTCGCAGCCCTGGCGACTGTGATTGCCATCACCTACTGCCACAAGCGGGGTCGCAAGTTCACGCCCGCCGATCCCAACGGGTCCTTCGTCGCCAACACGCTGCTGATGATGGGCTTCACCAAGGACGGCAAGGCCGACCCGGAGATCGAGGCCTGCTTCGAGCGGCTGTGGATCCTGTACGCCGACCACGAGATGACCAACTCGACGGCGGCGGTGCTGCACGCGGCGTCGACGCTGACGGACCCGATCTCGTCGCTGGTGTCGGGCATCGTGTCGGCGTACGGGCCGCTGCACGGCGGAGCCATCGACCTGGCGTACAAGGGGTTCGAGGAGGTGGGCACGGTGGAGAACGTGCAGACGCTGATCTCGGACGTGAAGGCGAAGAAGCAGCGGCTGTTCGGGTACGGGCACCGGATCTACAAGACGGTGGACCCGCGCAGCAAGTTCATCCGGGCGATGATCGCGGAGAAGCAGGGGCTCGTGGACCAGAACCCGCTGCTGCGGGTGGCGTTCGAGATCGACCGCATCGCCAACGAGGACCCCTACTTCACCCAGCGCAACCTCAAGGCCAACGCCGACCTGTACGGCTGCTTCCTCTACACCGCCCTCGGCTTCGAGACCGACATCATCATCGCCATGGCCTGCCTGTCCCGGACGCCGGGCGCCATGGCCCACTGGCGCGAGTCCATGCAGCAGGGACCCATGCTGTGGCGGCCGCTGCAGGTCTTCACCGGCAACGTGGCGCCGCCCGCGGCCCGGAGCTAGATTCGAGAGTTCGCCCCGAGCAACAAACAACACGTGACATACGTCCATAAATACACACATCATCCATCAATCCGTCCATCCATCTATACATACGCATACGCACACTCATACGCTTAACTACACGCACCAAAATTCCTTTTGTCCAGTCATCTTATTAGTGTACAATTGTGGGATTAGGAGCGATACCAGGAGCGGGGACTCGTTTACTTCACGACTTACTGTTACATACATACATACCACGGGATTGAAGGAAGACGGGCAGAGCAGGCTCAAGACCTTAGCAGCTGTCTAGGTGCATCTTTGTTGGGGCTGCGGCCACTTACGGCATCGCCTGGCTTAGGTACTTTACCTATCTAGTCCAGGGTGGGCTAGTTGTGGCTGCGGCTGGCGGGCGCTTGTTGGTGGTGTGGGTGTGGGTGTGGGTGTAGGTGTGTGTTAAACCGCTTGGGGAAACACACTGCTTACATCATAGGTACCTGTGTGCCTATACACACACACCACCCAAGCCACCCGCCTGCCACCGATGAAATCTATACCTAGGGGGGTTTGGCTGGTCTGGCACAAAACGGCTGGGGGACAGGGGTGGAGGAGTTTGCTTCGTGGCTACGAGGGGAGTGTTCATATACTCTTTCTTATATGGCTTCGGACGATTTTAACATAGAACATCATTTTAAGGCGTTGGGCAGGGCACTCGGGAAGCATTTGTATATATCTTTACCAAAATAAGACAACCACTTCGAACTATACCTTTATTATCTCTACACTTCATATGCCTCTCTGTGATTTGGTAGAACAAAGGTCCCATGATTCATATCCCACATACACTAGTTAGTAAATACCTGACTACCGACTTAGCTCTCTGGACCTTTTGTTTCTTTCCCCTCTCGGCTGTAAATGCCTAAGCTATGATATGCATACACGAGGGGTGCATGCCAAGTAGTAAGTAGCGATCTGCCACAGCCCTATATCGTTGTGTGTGGCAGAGAGAACCAGTCGGTTGCGGCCGAGCTGACAGGAGAAATACACGGGCTGCACATATAAGCAGCGCAAGGGAGACGGAAGAGCACTCCGGCAGACGGGAGATATACGATATATACATAAACAGTAGACCGACAGTTACCAACCTGATGAGGCTCTACGGCGCATGGCTATACCAGACTGAGACGAAGACAGGATCTGCGATCACATAGCTGCTTGTTTGCGAAGTGATACATGCAACAGGCAGAACGTAGAATGTAACTTGAAAGTGCACGTACGACGCAAAGTATGACCAACTGCACAGTAACCAGCATCGGGATAACGCTTCGTATGGCACCTAGTTGCATCCTACGGCAAAACAGATACAGATATGTCCTCGGGCGCGGAGATCTAAGCTGGGTGCGCGGGTGATAAGAGGGATGGCAGGTGAGGAGGGAGGAGGGTAGTGGGTAAGGCAAAGTACGAAGTAAGCAAAGCAGTCAAGGGACGAGAACAGGTAGGGTGCCATTGCAAAACCCGAGGTGCTGTTCTGGCCTACTTTGCGCCTACGTAGGTAGTTATTAACACACACACTCACACTCACTCGCTCACTCACTCACTTCCGGACACTCACACTTACACACACTTACACGCATGCACATACCCAAGCAACTGGACTGCACACTGAACGAAAGCGAAAACGATGAGGGCTACATAGTACAGGTAAAGACCCTTCAGAGCTTCAACCCTTACAGCGCGGCCAGGAAGGTGCAGATCGAATGCAACCCTAGTACCTAGGTAGGTAGTAAGTATGACCTCTGGCTCTGCTGGCTGCCCTGGCAGGATTGACGTCTAGTCCCCGTATCCCTCCATCCCTGCAGATGAGCATGGCGAAGTGAATGAACAACTGAATGAATGAATAAATGAATAAATGAAGGATAAATGAATGAATGAATGGATGGATGAAGCCCGTGGTCGGGGCGGGGGTGGGGCCGCTGGAAGTTCTCGAAAATAATCAGATCCTTCCTTTCAGATTCGCTCGCTCGCCAAATGCCATGCCATGCCATGTTGTGTCGTGTTCCAGATGCGCAAATGCATGGTGTCAGACATCCCATGATTCTTCGAGACTCGAGCAATTACCAAATGCTGATAAGAGCCACCTTCAAGCTGAAATAAGCTGATCCATCATCCTGCTAAAAGCCTACCTAGTCTAAGGGTGGGGCGGTAAACGTTACCTACTGCATCGAGTCATCAACCCTTAGCTTGAGCTATACTAAGGTCCAGGGAAATGCGCTACGAGCAACCCCTGCCTGTCGGGCCCTGTCGGTCCCTGCCTCCCCTGTAATAGATGACTACGCTAAGACCCTTAGTTAGCATGGATTGCTCACCAATGATCCATTTGAGCTCTTGTCCAAGCCACACTTCGGCCGCTATAGTCTTAGCACCTTAGTATGCATATACTCGTACTATGTACCTAGGTACCTAGGTAGTATACACCTGGGCACATACTAAGTACGCACATACTAAGTACGCATGCTCGTAGACATCTATAATATCTATAATATCTGTGGGTATGCCAGTACGCATGCTCATATAACTATATCTACCACTGCCTGCGTAGCTGTCACATGTGAGGTGAGGTCAACAGAGACATCTTGAGCGTGCTTACCCCCTTACACATACCAACATCTACTACATACCTCCAGCTACATGCAGTGTTGCACTTCCAAGACTTCCACTGCGTACGGGTGCTCCTCTAACCAACTCGATATATTGGACCGGACATATCTTGAGATATATTCTCCCTGCTTTTCCCTTCTTTCCCCAATCATTTAGATGCCATATAGCAGCACGGGTCAATAATAGCAGCTCACAACAGCTCTCTTTGCCTTACTCTTGCACTGCATTGCATCAGCGACATACATATTACCCACAATGACTTCCTCCTTACCAGAAAACCAGGAGACTGCCCCTCCTTTGCTCTCCAAGACTTGCCAGAACTGTTACCACCTGAAGATACGGTGCGATCGTACCCAGCCGGGTCCCACATGTGATCGGTGCCGGCGTCTGGGGAAGAACTGTGTCTACCGGCCAGCTCGACGGCGGTATAAGTCTGCTAGACGGGATGGGTAAAAGACCCTGATGATTGCCATCCACGATTTTGTGAAAAGCCCGTGCTAACCCACACGTTTGAAGACGCATCGAAGCCCTGGAGTCCAAGATCGATGAACTGATGCGGTCACGGGCCTCGTCTCCGGCGAACGATACCAGCATCGCACCCGAAACCACGCGGGAGCGCTCGCTCTCGAGCTCCTCCCCTGGATCGAGCAACGGCGCCGTGCTGGGCGGTGGCCCCAGATCTAGCGGCGATGTCATCGAAGACGGCTTCCTCACCATGGAGCGGGCGAACCACCTCGTGGGCATATATAAGACCACACTAACCACTCATTTCCCTTTCGTCGTCATCCCCCCACAGACCTCCGCAGAGACCCTGAGACACGAAAGGCCGTTCCTGTTTCTAGCCGTTCTGGCGGCTTCTTCTTTTCATGATATGCCGCTACAGAGGATATTGGGTGGTGTCTTGAAACAGACCGTCAACGATCGGATGATCCAAGGCGCTACATCTTCCTTCGAGTTTCTTCAAGGGCTGCTAGTGTTCCTCGCATGGTACCTACCTCCATACAGTTCTTGTTCTTTCCGAGCTGGGCCAGTTTGCTAATGATCTCCTCAGGAGCCATTTCCACCCAAAACCTCGCCGCTACTCACAGTTCTTGCAGCTCGCAATCAGCATAGTGTCCGATTTGCGGCTCGACAGGAAACCCATAGGCAGTTGGGAGAACCATGTAGGCAGCCGATTGCACGATCCCAATATGCAGCGGAATGCACCTCCTGAATGGGGCTCGGATGAGAAGAGAGCACTAGCGGGATGCTTTTACCTATCTTCCACGTAAGCTACTTTCTGGTGCCGAAAAAGCCCGAATGGAGACACGTTCTAACCCCGTTCTTTCGAATCGACAGGGTCTCTAAGCTACTCCAAAAGCTCAATGCTTTTCCGTATACGAGATACTTGGAAGAGTGCTGCGTTTCCCTGTGCGAGCAGTACGAGTACCCATCAGACGAGCACCTCTACTACATCATACGGCTCCAGCGCATCATGGAGGCGATCGAGTACATGACTCAGCAACACACGAACGGCCCGACAGCCCGGGCAGCCGTTCTGGATCTGCGATCGCAGCTAGAATCGTTCCGCAACCACTTACCATTCGATCTGAGTGATAACCGTAAGTCCTTTTTGCCTGCCTGCCGGCCTGATTGTCAAATCCCATATCTTCATGTATCTATCTATCTGCCTGGCCTTCTCTCACGTAAGCCGGGCGGGACTGATAAGGAGGAAAGTATGTGGTGTGATGTGGTATGGTATGGTGTGCTGACAAGCTTTATACCCCTTCTAGAGCCGCTATTCATGCAATACCACACGGCGGAGATGTACCTCTGCCAAGCGGCGTCCTTTTCCAAGACGACGGCGCAGCTGCTGGACGCGGACGCGGCCGCCATGCACGCGGAGCTGCTCTCGTCCGGCATCACCGCCGCCAAGTCCCTGCTCGACTACTACCTGCAGCTGCCCGTCTACGCCGACATGGCCTTCAACAACTCCGAGTGGATCCAGATCAGCTTCGCCATCACCGTGTCGTCACGGCTCGCCATCACTACCGCCGCCGCCGCCGCATCCTCCTCCGCCACAAATCCCCAGCAGCAGCAGCAGACAGCCGGCGCCCTGCGCCAGACCCCCTCCCTCGACCTCTCCAGCATCCTCCGCCACCTGTCCCTGCGCATCGGCGCCCTCGTCACCCAGCAGGTGGACGCGCGGGGCGGCCGCGACATCTTCTACGACTACGAGCAGCGCGTGCGGCGGATGCAGGCGTGGTACGAGCGCTGCTTTGGCAGCGGCGAGGCCCCGATCGTCGCTCCTCGGAAGCGGTCGTCCATAAAGGTAGAACACCAACACCACCAACACCAGCACCACCAGCAGCCCATCACATCCGCGCCCCAGCAGCAACACGGCATGACCATGACGGGCGTCTTATCAGCGCCGCCCTTCACCCACGACGCGCTAGGCCTGCTATCGCAGCCGCCGTCGGGCGCCACGACCCCGGTGAACCTGTACCCCGCAGTCGCGGCGGCGGAACCCGCGCAGTCGTACTTCCCGAACCTGGCCGGGGGCGCCGACCCCTGCGGCGTGTGGTCGGCCGACTCGTCCCAGGCCAACACGCCCGACATGAAGATGACCGAGCTCTTTCCCGAGCTCGACTACATCTTCTGCGACTGGCTGTCCCCGCCGATCGAGACCTAGAACTTTCCCGATTGATTGATTGATTGATTTCGCCTTCCTTCGCGTGGGGTTTCATGGTTCAGGGTTCAGGGGTTAAGGGGGGTTCAAGGACAGGGGTGGCGCTATTGTGTGGGTGGGTTATGTGGGTCGCGTCATGGGCTTGTGGGGGGTGGGGATGAACGGGATGAACAAAGCAACGGTTGCACCCGATGATGGATGGATGGATGGATGGACGGGTGGATGACCAAGACGACGGACGACGAAGAAGACGACGATTACGACGCGCAAACTGCCCTTCTCCCCTATCCGGGCGGGGGTGAATGAAGCTCGGGAGCGAGGAACATCCCCTTGTTTAGCGGGCTTGCATGGTACTACTACCCTAGTAACATGCAACAACAACAATAACAACGCTTTCTTGCATTTTCTCTTCTTGCACTTTTAACGTTGCCGCTGGGTTCGAGCTGAGGCGGAGGCGGGGTGTATAGCCAAGAACCAGGAAGAGCGAGCACGGAGCACCTGGAACGGCTTACTGACGTGCAGAAGCCGCTAAAACCGTTGCAGAGAGTCGGCCCGCCTCCCTGTTCTGCACTGTCCTTTCCCTTCCGGGTCTAGCTTCGACGCGGGTGGAGACTTCAGCTCGCAACCTGGAAGTCGATCGAGGCGGGCTGGACTTGGACTTGAACATGGGCTCTTTACATGCCTCATCTCAATCACTAAGGGGATTGGGCTGCGCCGTATTTCTTGATCTTGATTTTCTTACAGGCTCATCCAGAGCCTCTTACCCCAGTCCTTTGCTAGGTACTTTTTTCCTTTGTTTTTGACTCCGATGAGGCACGGATAGGGCTTGGCTTTTTGGCTATTCCCCGGTTGAGAATTTCGGGATTTTCAGACAGAGAAAGGGATCTACGGACACATCCCTGGGCACTACATGACGTCGAAGGCTTTGCTTTCATTGGACAGGAGTTTTTGGGGCAAAGGCGTTCAGGATACGCGGGACGAAAGAGGCCTCTGGGCGGACTCTAACTGTTACTATAAGGCGTTTCGTTTCGGGATCGAGCTTCTGGTTTAGGTTTAAGGTTCCATCCTCATGGCTTGCTTGGCTGTCATTCCTGTTTTCTTTTCGGCTCCCTGTCTTTTCTTTGTTTTCTTCCTCTGCAGCGGGAAGGTCTCACCTGTGCCCAGGGAAAAAAACAAAAAATGGGATGGGTTACATTGGCTCGGCTGTATGTATTACTGGTAACTGGAAACAAGGACCCTAGGTATGCGAATGCCAGGCAGGCTGTGGCTGGCTGGCTGACGGAGGGAGGTTAACGCCGGGTGGCAGGCGGCGGGAGATACCAGAGCAAACCATTTTATTCTACTTTATCTGTTATTTTATTATGTTCCCAAAGGGAACTTCCACAATCCTGTGATCCGTCTTCTCAAAGAGACCTTGCATATCGTCCCATACATTTCAAGATTTAATCACGCTAACGATAACGAGTAGTCGAACTGCGCCAATGGGAATGATCAATCTGGAAAATATACGAGACAGTGTAGTTTGGAACTGTCACCAGGTAAATGTTACCCTTCTCTGCTTCCGTGCAGAGGAGTTTGCCGCAGATCCCCTCCCCCGGGACCCCATATCCACCTTTGCCTGTTGACCCCGGACCCTCGACAGGCATCTACGGGGCCGAACATCGATCTGCCAAGACACGTGCGGACGACTGCGTATCCAGTTATTAAAGGATCCTTAACTACGTAGATCATAACTCCGACGCCTGGGCTATAGTAGTAATATGCCATCGGGATCGATCTTGATGATTACCTAGTTTGAAGTATAAAGATATCCATCTGATGTGCCCCCCTGGTAATTACGCACATAGCACTATGCCGCGAAAAGAAAGAGGTGACCTTAAAATAATAATGATACAACCCCGTATTGATCGACTACGTATCAAGTAATTATTATCAGATGCTGGCATTATAATATGATCAGTACCTAACTGCCGAACGGGTTTCACAACATTATGCCACAGGCAAGGTGCCCGAGTTTCTAAGGATCGCATCGAGGGGACATGGCTGATCCCGCCGTGCTATTGGCGGCTTTGCCAGATGATTAATCTTCCGTAACGCCACCACCAACTCTACGAGCTCGGCGGTCATCAATCCAATACCAGGCTGTTGAAGGGATGGGTGGGCTTGCGGGAGCTCCGGTATCTTGGCAGAGGGTGGGAAGCAGGGAGCTAAGACGAACCGCATCGCGGGAGTCAAAGTGTGATTTTGGGTAGGGAAATCTCAACTGCCCCCTCATCTGAAGCCTCTGCTGTATTACCTTGTTCGTCCTTTTGTTCTTTGTGCATGATCTTCGGGCTCGGGCTCGATAACCGGTGGCTACCTCGACCGCATGTTCTGTTGCTACGTTGCTGGCCCGGTGGCCTGGCTTCCCTGTTGATGGGACACTGAGGCACCAGGCTGCGACGCTAGGAAAGAGCGAGCGGATAAACGAATGCAACGAGACGCGACGGCATGGCATGGCATGGCATGGCAGGGCGTGGCAGGGCAGGGCAGGGCAGGGCAGGGCAGGGCAGGACATATCGGCGGGGTCCCACGTGCAGGATTCGGGGACCCGTAGTTTCCTCGTAGGATTGCTTCTGCTCCCCTCCCCCCTCTCCCCTCTTTACCTTCTTTGGGTTGCTCTCTCTGCAAGCACGCATCTGCGACATGATGTTATGGCGTGGCGAATATCCCACTCATCCCGATAAGGGTCTGTAGGGCTGCGTGGCTGGGGGTAAAAGGGGACGCTAGAAGCGGATGCAGAAGACGAGGAGGGTGTCGCAGACCGGTAATTAGTCCATTAACCTACGAAGCTCTCAGACAACGCAAACCCATCTTCGGCAGGGTCCCGAACCCGTCGCCAAGTTGAGTTTGAACAAAGAACTAGCCAGCTCCCGCCAAGACCCTTGTCCGTGTCCGTGTCCGATCTCGACGATGGTGATTACTTAAGCTTCACGGGGCCGCTTGGGAATGACAAGGCCGCGCAAGCAATCCCTGGCGTGAGGTATTCTTCCTCTGTCTCTCGCTTGGCCTTGCGCGTGTGTGGCCAATAGGCGCGGGCGCGCCAAGAAAATGGGTCTGTGTATATACCTGCTGGGCTGCTGAGCCTCTTGCCCTCGCTCGCCTTCTCCCCGAGGAGAGCAAATCGCTGTCTATGTAGTAAGCGCGCCCGCTCATGCCAGTAAGCCGGAATCGAATCCTGGCGTCAGCGCGGACCACCATCACCAATCCCACCGCGCACACATGGCCGTCCTTTTGGCGGTCATTGCGATTTTTCTTCTTCCTTTTTATACTTACGCGGAGGAAGATACAGTTGTGAGATGATGATGATGATGAGCCAAGACAGTTTACGAGACAGGCCAGACACGCACACATCTCACAATTTATTCCCGTCTTTCCAAGAAAGAAATAATAAAGTCCGACTGAACCTAGCGACTGATGAATAATGGATTTGAGCAGCCCCTCTACGAAGCGGTCATCAGTCTTGCATGACTCTTGGGCCTACTCACCTATCTATCTATCCTGATTCGCTGGAGGTGTTCGATGAGGCTTGGCTGCTTCTGCAGCACTGCCTGCGCCGCACCCTTCTAGCTGGCAAACTTGTCTTTTGCTGACCTTGTTCTGTTTCAGCTCGACGAATGGAGGGACAAGAACAAGCTTCCTTATCTTGCGGCCAGTCTAAGCTTCGACTACCTATTTGCCCGCGCTTGCCCGTAGGATCGATGCGGTGGGTTACGGTACGGCTTGGTGATTAGTGTGATGTAGGTGTGGTGTGGTATATAGTGCGGCGCGGTCGATAAACTCCAGACAACCCGAATCTCCGGCTGCCAACTGTATCCAAGGATAGCAAACGCCGAGCAGGCTATTTCTGTTGTCTGTCGACAGCCTAACACACTAGTCCACCACTTAGTTGGATAACGGCAGGCTTAGATCTCACTCTCGGGGGGTAAGATCTCATGTTGGGGGCGAGAGATTTCTGGGTTTTACGTCGATAATGCAATAGTACCACAAACGTGTCCTGGCCTGGCCATGGCTTCGGGATCGGATAGAAGCTTGGTAGCTGCAGTGATCGCTTTCGTATATGTCGCAAGGATTGGCATTGATGATTGAGCGCACATTGCAACAAACAGGTAATCCCGTCGAAAATCGGCGTCGCTAATGCTTCGGAAGCAACAGCGCTGTTTAACTTGACATAAGCGCCGTAAGGCTCGGTTAGATAGAGAAGATAAGTGACATCGAATAGAGCAAAGGGGTTTTACGTGTCCCAAGGGATCGTTTGGTTCATGGGAGCTTGTGTTCCCCTATATCGTCGTGAAGAGCATATGGGAAAGGGGTATAATATAGCCGATGGCGACTTCGACGGCCTTCTTATAGTCGAAGCTGAATGATATCTAGACGCCCAGTGTAGCGATTCCAGCTGCTTATTCCAATAGAATCACCCCAACAACAACCACAATGCAGAGTAATGTTGGTGCCACGAGCTTACTCTGCCGCGGCGTATCGAGATCATGAAACTTCAAAACTAACATGCTTACATAAGGATAGCTATAGCTATCGTGATAATTTCTGGTAAGGGCGTTCCATTCTCCCAGCAATCCTTGACGAATCGCCCCTTTCAGAGATCGTAGATTTTTTGGATTCTAGGAGACATATATCTGAAACTATACAGTGACTTTCCCTTTCGCATCCATGATAGCCGATACTTTGATTCCAGTCTAGATTTTGCAACATTGTCATTACACAGCATAAACGCCCAATCGTTTTGTTGAGGGTTTGAATTGTTCGGTTTGGCATAATCCGTGCCCGGGTCGCGAGTCCGGTCATGCTGTCCGCAGCCATCGGAGTGTAACTATACCTCAAGACGCCCGCTAGTTGCGCGGCTCTCAGAGTCGTATCCTAATTCGGTCAAAATATAGATATATTTGGCCTGTGTAGAGTTTGTACGACATCCAAGCGTCTTCGTGTATCGCGAGAAGGACTAAGTATGTATATAAGCAATTGTGACAACCCACAAGAGGAGATATGTCACTCTGGTTGATTAGCTGCCAAAGTGCATGCTTAGATATAATTCATGAATGTAAGGTATTTATTTGATCTTGACCATGTTTTAAAGCTTCTGACTAGAGTCGATCTCCAAGACAAGTACCCCGTCTCATTAGTAGGGAGAAGGGCCTATTGGTACTATACAATTTCCATCTGACACACTTATGTGTAAAGTTGTATGCAATGAATCCCAAGGTGAATCTAGGGTTGTACTTTGGTCGCCATCGACTCTTTTACCCTTGCGTGTTCTCCCCATCAGACTGTTCACTACCATCGTCTCCCTGTAGGTCGCTGTGTTCATCCTCTGAAACATCGGAATTGTCTCCGAACATCTCTTTGGTACCGTCAAAGTATTCGTGGTCTAGTACTTCGTCAATGGTAATGCGGTCCTTGGAAAAGTACTTGAACATCTTTAGAAGGAGATCGGACAACGTGGAAACCTCGTCCTTGGTCAACGCAAACATGGTAGTAGACGAGGCTGGCTGTCTATAATGATCGATTGCGCCGCAAATATAGGCAGGCCCGTATTTGGCGATGTTCTCTTCAAGATAACAAACGCAGGGGTTCTCTTCGCTTGGCCAATAACCCTGCTCTGAATTGACGAATCGATAGGGCACGGGAATAGGTTCATCTGACCAACCGAACTTGGCGTAGATCTGGGGCAGATATTTTGCATATTCACCACCGAAGGGCGGCAACGGCGGTAATGCTGTGTCTGGATTCATGTCTCTCCCCAAGAAGTCCTTTTCCACTCCAGGTGGGTTCTTGATGTGGTCGGTCGCCTGAGACTCGTTTGAAGTCTCTTTCTGTGCATCTAAAATTCCAGTCTCCCACACTACGTTCTTCCAATAAGGTCCCTTTTTCATCCAGTAGGCCAAGTGTCTCTGAAGGGGATGTGGCCATCCTGTTTTTCTCTCGGATGACAACAAGGACGCAGCGTAGCCTTCTGAGTCAAGACCAAGCGTCAGGGTGGCGTTCTCTTTATATGTACGACCACTGCGTGTCCTAGAGGCTTGGTGTCCGGTTTTGTCCTCGCCCCTTTTTACTATGCTATCACGGTATCCATCAAGTCGATTGTGGATACCCTCTTTGAACTGAGGTGGAAATGGTCCAAACCGCCATTCCATCCCGCGAATGAAAGATGGATCGCTCTGGTACTCACTGAACAGACTCCCAGTCCCAATAAGCTCACAGAAAACGCAGGCAAGAGCCCATATATCAGTCGGCGGTCCATGATGCCCTAGGTCAAATAATAGTTCCGGTGCTGCATTCGACCTGTACCATGTCTGACTATGGAGCTTGGGTGGACTATTGGCTTGATACGACAGACCGAAGTCTATAAGATAAAGCCATCCTGTACCAAACCGATACTCGATCCGTTCCCAATTAATTGGTTCGACCAAGTATTCTGGTCCCCAAGGACCAGGTTTGTCACCAGAAAGTGTTTGAAGGTGCCAAACTGGAGGATCTCCTAGATGTTTATGTAGGTCATCAGATGACATCTCATCAAGGTCAAGGTGCAAGGCCAGATTGTCGAATCTTACATCTATGGCAAACAAATCAGTGAAATTGAACGTAAGTTGGAGGGCTTCGAGTACTTACCCCCATGACAGATGCCCTTGTCGTGCAGGTACTTGATACCTTGCCCTAGTTGAAAGCAAATACTATCTAGGACCCATGGCACATGTTGACCAGCACCCGCAGGAGGGAAGCAACCATTTGACCCATAGACATTCGACACTAGACAAAGGTGACGACCGTTGGGCCCCTCTATCCAAAAATGACGAAAAGGTAGCCCTATATGGTTGAGCTCCAATTCTTCGGTTGGGATATCAGCAAGAAGATTCATAGTAACAAGTTCCGGACTTTTCTCCGAGGAAATATCCGCCGCTAGAACTTTTACCGCAACCCAACGGTGTTCCTCATTATCAAAACAAAGCCATACTGTAGATTTGAGTCCGCTGCCGAGCTTGTAAAAGATATCATAACGTTCATTTGTATCGATGAAGTCGCCGAGAAGAAGTGGATGCAGCCCACCGGGTCTGTATCGTTCAGCGTCCTCTAATCCACTGCCTTCTGGAATCCCGCCGCGATATATGTTCCCGTACTCATTTTTAATGGGTTCTTCTGGCCTTATGTGTTTCTTTTCAGCCCTCTTTCGCCGCTTGAGAGACGGTGGTGACACACGAGGACTTCTGCTACCTTTCAACGAGCGAACTTTTTGCGTACTAATATGTACAGGATGATCGCTGGGATTTCTTGACTGTTTGCCTCGTGCCATCGTGATAAGGTGCCAGGTGTTGAGTACGCACTTGAAATCTCACGAATGCGGTCGGTGGATGGGGATCATTTCAAGGCTTGTTAAATCGAAACAAAGGGTTACTGGGTTTAGTTACGGCAGCTATTGGTTTTGAATGACAAAGACGCAAACGTCCGAGGAGGTCCTTTGATCAATATGAACCGTTGAATATCTTCATATGCAATGTTATGTAGACAGGGGCAGGATGTTACTCGAAAAGCAAATTTGACTGAAGTAACCCCATTGATGCATTCTGTTTCTGGCTCTACATTCAGATTACAATAACCGGCCTTACAAAGAAAGGAATTGTTATAACTCTGTTCTTTCACTTTAGATACACATGGAAGAATGAGTCTTTATCTTACCTTCAAGTTTATGAGTACCTTGAACCTTTGAGTGAAAGAAAGGATTGAATGAGATTGTTCTACTCTCGAAGCACTCTGATAGCTCAAGATCAGGTTGACGCCTTTGACGACATGAAGACTATTTAACCCAAGACATGAGCTGTTCCAGATTACTAGACTATAAGCCTCCAGAGAAATTCGAACCGTATACATTTTACAAAATGCAGAACAACAACAACGACAACAGCGATAAAGCTCTAGATGAGCTAGTTACAAGCAAGGGTAAGCAATGGTCTATCGGGATGGAATTGCCTGCAGGCCACGTTCCTCACCTGAACTACGGAATAAAAGGTAAGCCAGAGTTGGTGGTCGCAGCTACAGACAACGGCTTTGGAAAGCATTGGGTATGTGACTATCCAAAAGAGGTCAGGCCGAAAGTGGCCAAACAAAAGAAGGATAAAAGAGAACCTGATTGGGATGATATACCGAAAGTACGAGGCAATGAAATAGTAGCCACCGAAGTCATGAAGCTTACAGGGACAAGGTATGTCTGGATCATCGCCGTCAACCACAACGTTAAGCTCTGCTACAAGGACGGTATGCGAATTCCCATTTGGGTAGACGGCAAGAAAGCATGGAAGACTGAGCCCGCAGATGAACATATGACGATTCGGCTTGGGATGGACGGGAATACGTGTATGTTGCACGGACATGTCTACGTCACGGTTGATGAGAGTAGGAATCCGACTGGCTTCATGAAGAAGGAGGATCGGAAATACATCACACTAGGTGATGACCGGGTCCTCGAGCTATGGGAATATACCGGAAGCCCGAATGCGGGACCATCCCCTCATAAGAGAACGGCTCGAAAACATCCTCCTAGGAAGGCCACGGCAGAGCAGAGACATAGACAAAAGGCTGTCTATGGGATTCCTCCACTGCCACCAAAGTTCGCTAGGCCACCTAAACCGAACTTTCGTCGTGGTTCTCGCAGCTATAATAACAGGCAGGCAGCTCGGCCGATGAGAAATCATTCTTAGGAGTTTCACGGTAAGTAGTTTTCTGGTTGATGATTTCAGTTTAGAAAGTCTACCAATATTGGTTCAGACTTGTGAGATAGAATATAATAGAGTGCGGTGATTTATATCTTGGGGTAAAACATACTTGATTTCATAAATTATGATATTTGCAGTGATCGGTCTCCATCCTCGTTGACCCTGCCACGAGTTCCTAATCAATGAGATGGGCCTGCCTGGCTGTTGTGCTCAGGGGTTATATTGACCTGCTTGGCCATCACGGAACGATCTGTGGTAGACTGGCGAGTTCTTTTGCCTGAGATAGGGGTTCACATAAGCATACGCGCGATAGGGGCTAGATAGGAAAGCTTGGATTACATAATGCGATGCGATCGGCATCTAGTGGCTTAGGGCACATTGTAGAGCTTTCCCTCTTCTTAGACTAGATCGGTTCTTTCCTTCGGTCTCACGATATATCTGTTTCCGAATCCCATTATATTTGATTCCCTGTTTGCGACACTCTGGAGATATACCGATGAGTGCAACAATCGTACTGGCATCGCCATTCTAGTTAAGATATGCCCCATGTTACCAGGATCCGACAGGGGTGGGAAATCGGTGGATCTCAAGATAAGTATAATTAGTAGCACAGATTCATAAGTTCGCGATATAGTCTTACAAGTTGCAAATAGGCTCAAGGTAATTGCCCTGGATTACCTATCGACGGTAGCACTTATGGCTTGCCCTTTCACTTTCAAACGATACCGGTCATAAAATACGTATTAATTACGAGGCCGCTATGTCATATCATGAGATCGGATCTGTCGGAATGTGCGTTGCTGTTCAATGTGCAGTCCTGTACTGTCGGACTTTCCCAATAATAGCGTAACTTTCCGGCAACATTTGTGACAAATGACTTGTCGTTGTAGGACTGTACACATAGTCAGTTGCTAGTCTCAGAAGGCAGATCCCGTAAGGTACTACGTAGTATTTTTATTTTTTACGAAGAACATCGTATCACATCCAAAGCTAGAGGGTAATAGTGGTAACATCCGCCTCAAAGACGAAGAATAGTGGATCAATATAGCCTTTGAGTGCGCCCAATCGGTCTTCGTGTTCGGGTGTCTCTGGTGTTTGTCGGTTTCAAAATGTCGGTCAACGCCCAACCTGGGCAATTTCCCCACAAGAAGACCCTCAAACATGGGGCGGATTGGCGCCCTACCCTAGCAGCCCTAAGGCAAAGTGGTAATCATACCCGAGTAAACATTTCCGCTGTTACATCACCCGCTTCGTGTGCGACAAACGGCGACGCGTTCCCCTCACTCTGACCTGCCAGCCAACTAGGTCGCTTCTGTTGTTGCTGCTGTTTCTCAATACCATCCCCTGCCTACTACATCCGGTTGCAGCCACGGAGATAGAAAAGAAAGAGGAAAGAAACAGAAAAGGAAGAGACAGGAAAGGAAAGGGAAGGAACGGAATACAACAGGGAAACCATGGCAACGTATAGGAACGACGACGACACGGCGGGCGTGCCCCAGACGCCCGGCGCCGAGCACACGGAGCTGCTCTCGTTCCTGCAGTACTTCGAGACGCTGTTCATCATCGACGACTCGGAGCACATGAAGCGGCAGTGGAGCGACGTGTCGGCGCTGATCCAGGCGGTGGCGCCCGTCTGCCTCCGGTACGACGAGGACGGGGTCGACATCTACTTCGTCAACCACCGGCCGCTGTTCTACTTCCCGGGCATGTCGGTGCGCAAGTCCGGCTACAACCACATCGGGAAGGTGCACCACGGCGAGGAGGCGGGGTCGGCCGCCGTCAAGAGCGGGGGCAAGGACAGCGCCCAGGCCATCTTCGCCGGCGTCAAGCCCGGCGGCAAGTGCAAGCTCGGCGCCCGCCTGCAGAAGCTGCTCCAGTGGTACGTCGAGCAGCTCAAGGCCGACCCGCAGCGCGCCCCCCTCAACATCATCGCCATCACCGCCGGCATCTCCGCCGACGACTACACCGCGCCCCTGCTCGAGGCGGCCAAGGAGCTGGATGCCAGTAAGCAGATCATGATTCATGCGGAGTCGTTTCTTATTATCGCTTGCCCCCTTTTCTTGGGGGGGTTTCGAGGGAGACCAACATACATGACCTAGAGCCAGCAGCCCCTTACCCAGACCATCGACGGCTAGCTAACTCCTGATCACCTCCAGTGCACGCCCCCGAGCACCAGCTCGGCGTGATGCTGTTCCAGCTCGGCGACGACGAGGAGGCGCGCGCCAAGTTCGAGCACGCCGACGACCACATGTGGAAGACGGCCGGCTGCCGCGACATCGTCGACACGGTCACCTGGCGCGGCTGGCCCGCCAGCTTCTCCGCCGACGACATGGCCAAGGCCGTCCTGGGCGCCGTGTCCAAGAAGATGGACGGCGCCAAGTCCGCCCTGGCCGGGACCGTGCCGCCGCAGCGCCGGGAAACGACGATTTGATGAGCAGCAGCGCGTTTGAAAAAGTTTGATGATGATACACACGATGCCATGAGAGTTTCACTACCTACCTACCTAACCTACCTTACGTTGCCTACCTATGACTCAATGACAAGACGGCCCGGTCCGACCCGGCCCGGCGCCCTCTTCATGGCTAGCTACCTTTAGCTTTGCTGGAATCAGTTTCAAACTAGCTTTGAGCTCGCAAATCTGAACAAATAAATAGTTGCGCGGATATTTATGACTTCCTATGCTATGTCTTTGGTGCAGTGACTAACTAGGGGTTTATATGTCATAGTGCAAATCTTACACGGGCAGGTTTGTAGACGTAAGACGGTATCGATGATGTAAGCTATATGCCTGCCACCACGTCGCTGACTCAGACAAACTACATGGATGTTCATAAAAGGGGTGAAGCTAAGTAACAAGTACAGTGAATAATAGTCTATTGGCTTACAACTAACATCTCGGGTATAGCGTCTCTCGGGTGTCTATCGGTCTATATGCATCTTCTCCCTCTCTCTCTCTCTCCCTCTCCCGCTGTCTGTCCCCACCCCTCTTAATCACAGACTTGCGCACACATCGGTCAAGGTCCTAGTGTCCTTGAACTCGACCCTGCTCTCCGTCTCCCCGCTCCCCAGAATGATATCGAACGTGGTGCGCGCGTTCGATAGCTCGACCTGCGTCTTAGCCGCGTACATAACGTAGCCGGCCTTCTCGGCGACAGCGTTCGCGCTCGCGCTCCTCTCGAACGCCGACTGGCGGACGTCGAAGCCGTGCAGGACGGCGCCCGGCCGCGGCACCACGTAGGCCATCTCCAGCGTCAGCGGCTCGTCGGCGCGGTCCGCGCGCACCGCCGCCGCCAGCGTCACGTCCTCCTGGGTCGTGCTCGTGCTCGTGCTCGCGCCCGCGCCGGCGGCCTTGACGCACGACTGCGCCTCCTGGTACAGCACGGCGTCGTCGATCGGGAAGCCGCCGCCGCCGTTGTCCGCCACGGCCGCCTCGCCCGACGACGGCGTCGTGATGTGCACGTGGAACTTGCTGATGCCGGCGGCGGCGTCGAGCGCCGTCGCGAACTCGTACCAGGCGAGCGCCTCGTTGTACAGGCCGGACGAGGTGCCGCCGATCAGGGTCGCGCGCGTCGTCTTGATGATCGTCGAGGCGTTGGCGCCGCTGCGGTCCGCGTACGTCAGGTGCAACGTGGTGTTGGCGTTGTCGGGCCGCTCCGTGATGCGTAGCCGGATGCGGCCGCTGAACTGGATCGCCCCGTCGCTGTTCAGCGCCAGCGTGGTGATGTAGGGCTTGACGTCGATGGCCTGCATGGGCTCGCTGAGCGTCACCGTCGACGGCACCGTGTTGATCATGCGCTCGAGGATGTCGGCGCACTTGGCCTGGAAGGCCGCCGGGTCCGCCAGCGCCTTCATCGTGGCGTTGCCGTCGGCGGCGAAGACGCGCTTGTCGGAGTTGGTCGTGTCGTTGCTGCCTGACACGAGAGGGTTGTCCGTCGACCCGTCTAGGTATTCCGTTACGATCGCGTTGTCGAACACGGCGTTCGAATCGTCCAGCTCGAACATATGCGTTACATCCGGTGTCGTGTCGCCAGTGATTTCCGGGAAGTCATTGTTGTGGATTCCTCCAAGGCTATGTCCGCATGCTACCATCGTGATCATATCGCCTATCAGTGTGTAAGTATGCAGGCAATGCAGTCATATATAGCAGGCCACTGACTTGTGTTGAAGCCGGCCTTGGCAAACTTTTCCGTATGTGTCTCTATATCCTGAGTAGGCTCAGGCACTCCTGATGGCCCAGCTTCTGCCGCATCGATTCTGCCGGTGCGAAATGGTATCCACGGGCCGTCACACATTTGTATTGCCGCGACCACACCGAGGGCCACTAGGTCCGACGCTGACGACCTCACCGAGTAGAAATTCTTCATGAAGCCGAGCGTGTTGTTGAAGGCGCGGCCTGGGTTTTCGGGGCGGTCCCATTCGAACAGGATGGATGCGTCCAGGCCTCCGGTCTTGGTAGCAGCATCATGCGTCGCCATGTCGTGGAATCCCGTACGCACCCATTCTGCTGCATTCTGGGTATCTATGGAATTTGACCCAAACGAACAGGGCCTCACGGCTGTAGGACTATTAGTGCTTGCGCGCATGTCTATAAACCCAGCTCTACTTACCATCCGAGAAACCCATGTGTATATAACCGGTCTGAAGCATCACAACATCTTCCAGGTAGTCGATCTTTGACGGCCAGATATATTCGGCCACGGCCGAGCCGGCGTGTAGGAGGCCGATTCCGGCATAAATTTGCCTTTTCATCCTCCCCGAAATCTGAGGGTTGCGGCAATTAAAATATGGTATTATAAACTGATGATGAATACACAATGATCAACGAGTGTGGCTGCTTGCTGTGAACGAACGAGTGACAGGCTCCAATAACTTCGGTCCAACATAACCAGTGTATGCGTCCATGGTGGGCTGGTCGTTATATACCTGGGATACCAAAAGCATCACGAGGTGGTTCTAGAAAACTTCGCTGGTGGAGTCGGAATGAAACCTCGTATTGCAAAACTCAGCTTCTATCAACGCATAGCCGGCACGGGGGCGGAATGGGGTATCGTGGCCCGGAAGTTCAGGGGTTGGCGCTAGAAGGGTGCCGAAGCTCCACAACTTAGATTCTAGGCCATGGGGTCCCTTTCCGCTATAAGCCATCACCGCCGGCAACTGTGGGCTTCCGCCAATCAGACAACCAGTATTAATATGTCCGAAGGCTACCTACCGACGAAGTATGGAGTATGTACGGTATGTATGTAGTTGCGACGGGTACGAATATCTCGTACTCTGGTGGGTCTTTGACCCTTGACAGGTTTGAGCCCGATTCTGAAGCGGTCGTGCCGAAACGAACGCGGTCCATTTATTAGAGAGAAGAAGCAGCCAATCAAGGGAATGGTGATATCTCGGGAAGGGCAACCATATAATGCATTACCTATGGCCTTACCTCCACCTCAGCCCTTGCCCCCCCCCCCCCGTTTTATAATACCGTATCTTATCTAATGAGCACTAGGCATGTTCAAGCAATCTACAACCAGTAATCTGCAATACATAAAGTAGGTACCGAGTAGTTGGATATCACAGTATTTGGGTTTATGTATATATGTATACCAGGAATATTTCAGGCACAAAGAATTCTAATGGTATTTTCTGTTATCCGCTGATAGTATATGTGCTATTGGGCAAGGGAGTGGATGTAACGTTTCTTTTGATCTATGGCTGTGCTGTGGATGTAGCATCCGATCTGAGCTCCGTCTTTCCCGTATTCTCTATCAAACGTCAAACTTGATTGCACTTGCTCCTACTTAGCGGGGTGCTATAGCGTTGGCCAACTCCACCATCGTAACTACCGAAAGGGCGGCCACCGTCCATGTCCACTTGCAAAACCTAGATGGTGGTCGGCAGCGGTGATGGGGCTTCGTGGAGCAAAGCTACGTTGTTTGACGTCCTAGAGCGTCCTAGATGCCCATGAATTACCAGCTAATCACAAGTTAGTCTCGATTTATCATCCAGGTGGCACCTCTCGCGATTTTTATGTTGAAATTGCTGGAAGCATGTCGCGAGGTTGAGAGACCTCAACTATTGCCAGTTCGTGACTACTCGTTCCTGAACTCTATTTGTCAAGGACGGAGAATGACACCAGATCCCGATATTCCTTGACCATACCCTACGGTGTACCGAGATGGGGTTGCTGTTAGCTGAGTCTGTTCAATGCTGTAGAGACACTAGGACGACCCGCCATAGCATTCTTCTTTCGTATAATCATAGTTCAGAGACCGATTCCTACCAAGATCATCTCCAAGGTATCACATTCCAAAAATTAACAGTGTTGACTATTAACAAAGCCTGCTCTACCGGACTCTTACGATGATAGCGCGACGATAAAGCCCGATGCAGTCTTACCAGTCCTGCCAGACCTTCCTCTTCCGATACGCTTCCGGGCTGTTCCACATCTCCGTGAGAGTCTGATCACCGTTGAATTCGATCACCCTGAGCACATCTTCATCCTCCCCATCATCTGCCATCTCCCTAGCCTGTCCCCCCGCGTGCCTCAGCCTCAGAGCCCGCGGGAGCCGGGAGCGGAGCTTCAGCGCGAGCACTAGATCGAACTTCCTAGCACGCTGCACGCGGCCCTGCCTGACCATGCGGTTGGCGTGCTTGCAGAGGTCGGTCAGCCGCACGTCCAGGCAGTCGCAGTTTATCGCGTGCTTTATGGTCAGGTTGGTGGGAGTCCCTGTGCCCCTCTTTGATACGATACCGGTACATCCTGTGTGCTGGCTCTTGACTCGGTACCTGCCGTTCGATGCGCGTTTGCGCGCTTCTAGGAGAGCTGTGTTTAGGTTCTTCATATTTGCAGGATATGTGTGTTGATATTAGTCCAAGCTTGCAATCAGCCAAGAGGGAGACATCCATAGATTATGGATGTGATGCGGAGGAACGCTATATAGTTGTTCAGGCACCTTTAACAACCCCTTTGTTCCGCAACATTGCTATTGTAACGATCCTATGTTCAAATAGAGGCATTGTTGTATCGATTCCATTGTGGCATTGTCTTACAGAAGACCCAATGACATTTCCAGTTCGGCTGATATCCCCATCGAATATGCTGCCAATTACTCGGCCCAGTTGATAAGTGATCTCATACTGTAGTGCAGGATGGCTAAGGCTCGCGTAGCTGGCCGCTGTAGTTATGGTTCAAGACTGCATTGTAGCAGGTTTGCAAAGGCTCCGCAAATCCTAGACGTTCCTCCCTATCAACCACCTAACGCCTACGAATTATGATCCTAAGATCGTCTGAAATACCTACTGCCGTCAACCAGATATGGGTGTGCCCGACTCTGTATTAGACGCTTCTCGGTATCTGACTCTTTCGGGATCTCCACATCGTCAACTTCGCAATTCTCTGCCCCTCGCACCGAGGTCCAACGGGCAATCTTGATGACTATCGACGTTTCGGAATCGGCGTCAAATCCGCGTGTAACTATAGCCTTCCGGGCTCCTACCCCTTTAGGATTGGTTTCAGTGTAAATAGATGACTGCCGTGCCGCAGGCTCCACTTCCTATGTTCTTGCCCCCCCTAAACCGGTATGCCGCCGTGAAATGCTTCTCCACCTCTCCCCGGAATTTCTGATTCTCGCCACACGAAATGCTAGTACGTAGTAGGCCTCGGAGCATAACATGAAGAAGTTTGGTCGTATGTTGAGCCTTGCCAATCAACCAATGGAGGCATTTGGCAGATGGACTCATTGTTCAGAGTTCGAAAACAAAGGATTTGCGAATCTTGTCTAAACCCCATTCGGTCCATGTTCGTGATGGCCACTTCCAGTATACCTCGATACCAAGGAACTCAAGGATTATAGGAGGTTTCGAACATAATAGCATGGGTGTCAAGGACTTACTGGCAGATCGGGTACACAATCTGGCATGGCAGACATCCTCCGTCAGTTAAGCTTCCGAAGCTTAGCTTCGGGCCCTTTGAAAGCCGTCTCCTTCTCGAGGGTGTGCGATGTAGCTGGCAAGTACTCGTGGTATCGTTGTACGGCGGCAGAGGGCTCGTCGGGGCCTAGATGCAGGTGGCCGGAGAGGAACAAAAAGACCTCGATGATAACTAGGTAAGTTGTGGTGACCAGTGGCTGTTCCAGTCGGGGTTTAGCAAGAGGGCCTTCTGAAATCATCTCGTTTGGCTGACCGTATGTCAGGTACGACAGACTCTCTAGGCGGAAGTGTATAGTATTTGCATACTAGACAAGTACATCATGATTTCGAGAAGCTCTGGCAACCCAATGGCCTTCATTGCTGCTGTTATTTTGGAGTTATAAGCGTGTCGTATGATGTCATGATTCAATATGTAGTAGAGAAACATGGAATCTCGGGAAATGAGATGGTTCGTCCCGGAGACCTCGCTAAGATTTTATATTCGGTAAAGCTTCGCAGGCCCTTGGAAATGATTCCATTGGTGTCATCCTCCTACATCTCTGAACATGGTCTTGTGCAGTTCTATGCCATGTCATTATGGTTTATATATCGGGTCAGCATTTCAGTCCACAGAAGCAATCAGGTTATACATCTCATATTTACTAAATAGACCCAAGCAAACCAGTGTATTCACTACGAACGCCTCGTCAAGTCGAGCATAACCATATCTACTGACCGTGACCCAGAGCCCTAGCAGAGCAACCAACACCACACATAGACGAATGCCGGTCCAACCATGACACAATAGCCAACCTAACCCTGCATCTTCTTTCTCTTTCCGACTTGGGCCGAGAAACCAACCTTGATGGCGGTGACCGAACGGCGGGATCCACAGGAGTTGCACGTGACGAAGCTCAGACGGTTCTAGCAGGACAGTTAGTCAAGTGGTTAAACAGAGTGGTGGAAGGGTAATATAATTCCCGAGTCAACTGTAACATGAGGTGGTACACTTGATTGGGAAATTTATTATTGGGGGTGACAATCAATTGGGATAGGCCCAGGGGGCGCAGTGACGAGGGACCCCAGAAGGGTGATATAAATAATGCTTACCTCTCCCTTGCTCAGCACAGTATCTGGTGAGCGGCAAGTTTTGCATGTGACATATTCGACTATAACGGGTCAGTGAATGAGTCAAAATGAAACGAGACCGAAGAGGCGTACTGATGTATTTTCGCAGAACTGTCTCCAGTTGCTTCTGCTGGAAACGACCCTTGATAACGAGTCGTCTGCTACCGTCGACGGAACCGCTGGTACCCAACTCAGCAAACTGCACATTATGTTAGCGACCGTTCTTCGGCTAATTTTACTACTGGGTAAGAGGGGATCATACGAGATAAGCCGTAACGTGTTCCTCCGTACGCTTCATGCGCTTGCAGATCTCCTGGATGTTGGCGAAGATCGTTTTCTGTTTTACATTGCAATCAGAAACTCTGTTTGAAAATCGACGACTCTGATGATAGACCGGAGCGCAGGGGACGCGATGCTGATAATTACCTTGTTTCCTTCACGCATGCACTGAGGAGGCGGGATCTTGTAGCTTCGTGAGCCGCTCATAGCGTGATCTGGGTTCTTCTGGGCCAGCAGGCTGAAGAAACGTCCAAGCAACAAATCGTAGCTGACAGGACGGGACTCGTCATGCTGCCAAATGCCAGTGCCCTTCTCCATATCGCCCGATTGCTCGTCGTCCTTCGCCGGCTTGGCTCCTTCGGCTTCTCCATTCTTCTCCAGATCAAGAGCTGCAAGCTTGGCGGCGAAGTCGTCATCTTTTGCGGCCTTCTTCTTCTTCTTCTTCTTCATACTCAGATCCAGACCTCCATCATCAGCGGCACCATCGGCAGGCTCGGCTCCATCAGCATCCTCGGTCTTCTTCTTCTTCTTTTTCTTCATGGTGAGATCGAGACCGCCATCTTCAGCAGGCTGCTCTGGGGCAAGCTGCTCGTCGGGGCGGGCTTCCTTCAGATCAGCAGAAGCCTCCAGAGCGGCAGACAGCGGTGGCGTACGGGGAGTATGCGACTGGGCGGTGTTGGTCTCTTCGGTGGACGCCATGGTGGTGACTTTGCCGTCTGCTTGAACGACTATGGCCTCTGAATTGAAGACGACTGATTTTCGTTGTTTGCGTTCAGGGAGGGAGGGGCGGTCCTGAGAGGTTGAGGCTCACGTTAGTAAAGATGTATGACTCAGTAAGAATACGAAGAAAGAATACACAAGTTGTCCCGTGGTGATCGTTCGTAACGAATCCACAAATGGTACAACGAGGTAGATGATCCGAGAAACGTGGTTGAATTTCGCCGGTTGGAGGCGATCAGCATAGGGTTTTTCCGTTGTGTCCAGTGTGTAGGTAGTGTAGGTAGGTCGGGTCCAGTAGTTATGACTCTTCGTTGTGTTTGGATCTGTTTTTGGCGGTGGGTTCCGGCTGACGACTTGGCACTTGCTAAGGCGGAAAAGAGGGGCGTGCGAGGTAGGCGTGCCCGGATAACACGATAACAGTCCCACGATAACACACAAAAGCAGGGCACAAGGCAGAAGAGCAGCGAAGAGCAGAACTGCCCACTTGCTAGTCTGACTAGCCCGACACCTCTGACGACAAGAGCAGAACAGCGTGGGGTTGGGGGGGGGGGTTCGACGGGGGTTGATGGGGGCAGGGGCATAGATTTGGTGTATATGTTTTATGTAAATGTGCGTATATATATGCAGCCCTGAGGTATATATGCAGATACAGATGCGCTTAGGCGTGCCCCGGACCCGTCGCTAAACTTTTGGTGGAGGGGTAGTGACTGACTACCTCATAGGTGGATGGAGGGGCAACACCAGCGCAATTTGACGGAACACCAAACGATCAGTCAGAAGGCGCAGTAACCAACTAGAGCAGGTACCTCAGAGCAGGCATGCAGGCTTCTAGAGGGCTTGCAGCTCTTCCATCATCGTGATTTCCGTCGTGGTGCACGATGTGTTGGAGTGTAGAAATATAGAATAATCCACAACAACGGAACCCGGGCTACTAAGCACTCGCTTGAACCTCATGCCCACTGTATCTTCGCGCCGATGTAGGAGCTAGATGCGAAAGCAGGGACCGCGGAATATGGGGGTATGGGCATCCGAAAGCATGGAATAGATGCGAGCAAAGGAGAATCCATAATAACACTTACTTCTGTTGCATCCGCCATCTTCTCCAGATTATGTAATTGTTGTTGAGGTTGATTCCAGAAGTTGTCCGTTGTGCGACCCCGATATCCTGGGATAAAGATAGTGACTTTCCAGTCAATCGAGAGGCTTGAATTCGATGAAATGGAGGATATCAGACGGGTATCGTGTTACAACCAAATCGATAGGTATATGACCCCAATGAATAGTTGCGCAGGCTCCTCGCGTTAGAAGGTCGGGTATGCGACTTAACAGCTGCGCAGTGTTGAGAGACAGGCGGACGACAAGAGAGTCCGGGATAACAAAGTAATTGTTGTCAAATGGGGGAATCTTGGCTTGTGACGTTGGGTTGATCAGAAAGTACAAGAGGGAATCGAAGGGCAGGCCGTTAAAGTTTTAAAGGTTACCTGGTCGTGCCTGGGCACGTAACTAATAAATACGTTCGTTAGGTACGGTTGGTTTACCGCAATACTGCTGAATGAACTAAGGTAACTAACTAATCGATGAAAGCCCAAAGCCTAACACTTCAACGCCTACATGCATACATACACTTTGATATGCCGCCTAACATCTACCTGCCCAGGTAGGTACGTAGGCAGGTAGGATAGCTATTGTGAGTCAGACGTAGAATCCCCCGCCACTACCCAGGTACACTTCAACTTCAGCCTCCGTTCTAATTCTTTTTACTGGTTGATTGCAGGCTGAGTGACAATTACTTCATATGTATATGCATTCCCTACTGGGTGGTCTAGGTACTATGTACCTACCATGTATGTATGTGGGAATCTGCCTGACGTGCCAGATGGCTACTTAGGTAGTTAAGTCTTTACTATACGTACAGACTATGTATATGTAGGTAGGTAGGTACTACATGTATGTAACTACCGAACCGGTAGCGAACGTGTTTCCCAGTGACTCCATGCCTACTGGCCGGCTGGCTTAGGCCGTTAAGGCCGGACCGAAGTGAATCGGCATCGCCTCCCCACATGGAAGCTCGACCTTACGCCGATATCCCGTGCACTGACCAATCTTCCCCCAGCGATCAACTGGACGGATACGTTCCAACCAACTCGCTCGCTCAGCTCAACATCGGAAAGGAACCATCACGCGCGGGTTTCTAATACCGCAGCAAAGGCGCCGTTCAACTGCGCGTTCTCCCAATAGATTTTATCGCATGATCGAGGACTCCAATGCATCAGGTTTCTTCATCCTAGCCTAGCGCCTGGTTCGCTCCGTTTTCTCCTCGACGCACTCCGACCTACAGCCACCACCACCACCTCCTCGCCCACTGCCACAGACCATGTCTCTTTCCGATTCCTTTGCCATACCCGATGTCTCGGGCTCCGACAACGATGATCTCGACTCCCTGCCCTCAACCTCGACCGAGAGTTTCGACTCAGACGAAGACTACGCCGATGCGCAGAGGGAATGGGAGGCAAGCATACAACAGCTGGAGCTGCTCTTGACCATGATTATAATACCCTTTGCCGGAAAGTACTTCGGCCGCAAGTTTGCATATTGGAGTACGGTTTCGCCGAGTTTTTCCTATATATGTGTAAAAGTCTAACATAGATCGCAGGTTGGGCGAGATACATGGAATGGCTACACAACGTCGAAATAACGTGGACGAGCCAAAAGTCCTTCAAAGCTGCAGGGGCGGTAGAAGCAGCAGCAACCATATGAGGCAATTGCGCAATACATAGGTACGAAAATCGAACGGTCATAGAATATTCATGGCATATCGGGACAGGAGCGGCAGCCAACTAGACACACATACAAAGGCGTTTGCATCTGAACATATCTGCACAAGCTGGGCAGGCATATTGAGAGGGGGTTCTTCTCGAACGAAAAATAGAGTCGCAAATACCGATATTTTCTGCCATTCGAGTACCCCATAGATCCTCTGATCTTCTCTTAGGGGGGTTCTTGCCCAGAGTTCTTGTATCCCCGGGACACTATTGGCTACGAGTCCTTACAAATTACTGGCTTGTGCTGACTTCGAACACTGCGTCGTATTCTACTACCAGATACGATCAAGTTTTTTCAAGCCTATAGCTTGGAATAGGGGGTATATATGGGTAGACACGGCTAAAGGGTGAACAAGAAGCCGCTGTAGGAAAATGACAGTTGCATTCCAGTCCTACCCTTGCTGTTCGTTCTCTGATACCTGCCTTGTTCCATGGTTACGAACTTACGACAGAATACTATTTTCCCCGAGCTCTGTAGCTTTAAGTCACAGGCTATTCCGGAGGGGACATTGCGACGCAAATAAGACAACAATATTCTTGCGCAAGCCCAATAGCAATGATATATTACGACGCTTTGCCTATACGTGGTATTAGGAGGCTTGTCACTCGTCACAAACCTTGGAGATTACATCTAAGTCTCCGTCCTATTGGTAAATGTTAAGCTGTTGAATTCCCTAATCAGGTAACCTTCTTGTAAGGTGATAGAAGCAACTGTAAATGCATTATATGACGTCACATACATTACACACGACCCCTTATATTCTGATGTTCTATCTTTACACGCTTAAAGTAATCAATCGCAGCGGAAGCTACACCCAAATGCTTACCCATCTAAGCGACGTTCCGGAGGTCATGAAGCTCGAGTGAATGCACGCAAACGCACATACGGACACATATAGCACCCTTCCATACTCTATCTAGAACAATAACAAAAGGTTCTCTCACATAGCCCACTAGCAGTCATTTCCAGAGTACGAAAAGGAGAAAAGAAGAACAGAGCACAAAAAAAATGAAGACGGCACTCCTCATCATCGACATGCAGAACTATTTCCACAGCATGGTGAAAGACGCGATCCCGAACATCACCGCCCTGCACGAGTTCTTCGCGGCGCGCTCGCTCCCCGTGTTCTTCACGCAGCACGGGCACCCGGCGTCGGACCTGGCAGGGCCGCCGTTCCGGAACCAGCTAGTGCGGAAGTGGGGACCGGAGGGTTCGATCCGGCGCGGCGCCGACAACCCGGACTGGCGGCTGATCCCGGCGATACAGAAACTTGCCGTCTCCGATGCTGCTTCCCCCACCTCCACCTCCGCCTCCAACAGAAGAAGCAGAAAGATCATCGACAAGAACACCTACGACGCCTTCGTCGACACGGATCTGGCCGAGCTGCTGCGAGGGGACGCGGGCGCGAACGCCGTCGAGCGCCTCGTCGTCTGCGGCGTCATGACCGACTGCTGCTGCGAGACCACGGCCCGCAGCGCCTTTAACCGCGGCTGGGAGACCTGGCTTGTCGCCGACGCGTGCGGTAGCGCCAGCAGGGCACAGCACGAGCGCAGCCTCAAGAGCTACGACTTCGGCTACGGGCCGACGCGGTCGACGGCGGAGGTCATCGCGATGTTGGAGAAAGAAGGGTGAGGTGAGTTTTGGGGGAGGGGCAAGGGGTGAAGACAAGTTAGGCATTAGTAAATGGGTTCTCCACTGTGAAATACGTGATCACTGTCACTGCAATGATTGAGCACCTGGTTCTTCTTCGACTTCCGATGTGTTAGAAGCGTATAGTTGATGGTTCTACTGTAATGGTCCAGGTCCCCTTCTTACCTTTCCATAGACTTGTGATAGTAGCAAGAGCATCCAGCTATCCAATATTACTGTATTCTTTTTAAAGATGCCCATCATGTTTGATTGGATACCGGAACTACCTTTCGAAAGAGGTAACCCTAGCATGCATGGCGTAGACATTACCTTGCTGCTATGTACAGACGCCCTGAGCTGGAGAACTATCGAGGGCCTCCGATTCATTACGATTTGTGTCGTACATCACAATGACCGAGTTATGGGACGGAGTGACACTTGTACGCTATATTTCCGGGAACTTGCACTCGACAAGTTCACGACGAGTACAATAAGCGTGTGAATCATCGCTCAAAACTCCTGGCTGGTGGTTTAGCGGATTACAATGAATGCCTTTGTATGCACGTGTTTGCCTCCATTCCAGTCATTGCGGTGACGGCTCGTACTCGTATGGCATGCACATTGTCTCTACTGGGTCTGTCCGTCGAGCGGGATCGTTGGAATGATTCACGTGGTACCCATCATCATCGCGTTATCTATAGTAGGTATCATACCCAGACGACAGGTCAACAAAGGCAATATGAATCATACGTTGCAATCGAAGTTCGGGCGTGGCAACTTCCAAGTTAGAGTAAGTGTAGGTAAATGCGCCTGCTCGCTACAAACAGAGGACAGAACTTTCTCATCATAACTAACTGGCAACTTATAGCTGTATGACGATAAGGTTCACATCTGGGCGCCAAAATCACTATCGAGGGTGAGTGTGTGATGTGATCCTTCCTGGCCTGGTTGGCGATAAGGTCTCTCGTTGACAATCGCTAGGACGAACTACGTACATTCATCTACACATGAGGGGACCTTGTGCCTTATATACGACGTGGTGTTGTCGATTTCGAGAGGCAAATCTAGGACGTGCATGGTCATAAGGAACCCGATAGTGATCTACACTTGTAATAAGCGTGGCTCGGGTTGCAGAGACCTTGGAATACTTGGGCAGAGACACCTTGATCAAATCTACTAGGATAGTGCTTCGCAATATGAGAGTTATCTGATCTGTTCCTCCACTCAAAGTCTCAGCCATAAGTGGTGATGGTGGTGGTGATTAGGGCGGTGCATAGGGGCTAATGCAGAATTGACCGGCGTATCACCATAGGTTTCAAGGAAAATTTTGCCAAGGGCATGTAGTAACTACGGATAAAGACAAATCTAATGGCAAAACCTAACCCACCACTTCATCAACAGCAGTCCATACATGGTGGTCTCGCCCGCCCAGAAAAACAATGGTACGCAGGGATCACCTGCTAAGTGGCAAAAACATGAGAACACCCTCTTTCCCTTTCCATCCCCCTTCCCCCTTCCCCCTTCCCCAAACATGTATGTCATCACACTTATACTACTTAGCACCGACCCCACGCTCGGCGCAGTACTTGTCGACCTCCTTCTTCAGGGTATCGCGCTGCCTGTAGACGAGATCCATGACGTCCTCGCACACGGCTCCGAGCCCGCCGCTGCCGCCGCCGACCGACTTGTACACCTCGGCCATCTCCTCCAGGACGGCCTGCAGCTGGTTGGGCAGCCAGGTGACGATGGGGCTGCCGCCCGTGGCGGTGGGGTGCGAGGTCTGCTTGAGGATGTACTCGCGGGCGAAGCACCAGTGGCGCCAGCGGAAGTCGCGGACCTGGTCGAGCACCTGGATCCACAGGCGCCGGGACTCGGCGACCTCTTCTGCCAGCTCGGCGCCGGCGGCATCGCCGCTCTCGCGATCGTGATCGACGGCCAGCGCGAAGTCCTTGACCCCCAGCCGCGCCGCCTCCCCGGCCACCCACTCGAGGAACCGCCGGTGGTTGCTCGGCCGGTAGTCCCGGAAGTCCTGCAGGATGGCCGTGAGCGGCGTGCTGGGCATCTGGATCTGCAGGAGGTTGTCCACTGGAAAACACACCAGCCGGGGTTAGCAAACGGCGCGCCTTGATCTCTATCGAAGATATCCAGTGACGTGGAGTAGGGTGAATAGGTTGAATGGGTAAGCAAGCAGGCAAACAAGCAACCTTTCAGCCCCTGAGCCTAACTAACCACTTGGCTAACCAGCGGCAGACAGGTATGTATCGGAGAAGAAGAGAAACAGAAGAAAGTGATGACTAGGTATACGGAGGGGTTTCTTCCTGAACTTACTAAGAGGCACCATAGAATCGTTCGCGCCGCTCTCGCCGCGGAAGCTCATGGGCTTGTCGTCGTTGACGCCCTCGTAGACGACGCCCTCGGGCGGGAACATGGACTGCGACGTGATGCCGAAGATGAAGGTGCGGAAGCTCGTGTAGGAGCGCGGCTTCGACTTGGCCCACATGCTCTCCATGACGCCGTTGACGCGGCTCAGCGCGCCGAGGATCTCGCGCAGGCCGGCGTTGAACGCCACGCGGCGCTCCTTCGGCAGAGGGGAAGACGACGACGACGATAGCGCCGACAGGCAGGCGGTGGTGCCCGCCACGAGCGGGCCCGAGTTCCGCACCATGTCGATGTGGACCAGCACGAAGCCGGCCTCGGACGACGTGGGGTCCAGGCCGTGCTCGAAGGCGCGGATGAGCCGCAGGTTGTCGTACTCGAGACCCCGGGCCGGGTCCTCGAGGCGGTAGTTGAACAGGGCGTAGGAGCCCGCGTACTCCATGAATGGCTTGAAGCCGCATCTAATAAGCTTTGGTGAGCGAGTGCCTTCATGTCGCTTCTTATATCCCCGGTGTGTCTAGGGAGTATGGAAGTAAAAGGGTAATGAAGAAGGGAAGGGGAAGGATGGGGATGGTATGTACTAGTAGGAGTATGGTAGGGGAAGGGGTTGGGCACGTAGATATGATAAGGTATAACCGATTAGGACAAGACAGGACAGGACAGGATGAGATGTGACGTACAGTTCCGCGCACCGCGCAATGGGCCGCGACAGCTGGGCCGGGAGGACAGCACGGCCCAGGCCGTAGGGCTCGCCGCGCATGAAGCGCAGGTGGCAGGGCTCGAGCAGGTACGCCGACGCCAAGAAAGAGTAGTCGCGGTACAGGGCGTTCATCAGGGGCAGGTTGTCGCTGTAGCGGTCGACCTCGGCGGTGAGGTCCGGGAGCTCGGCCAGCACAGCGTCGCCCAGCCGGCCGTCAGCGAGGAGGCCGGGCGCGCCCGACGCCGTCCGCACCGGCATCCGCTGCAGCAGGGACTCCACGGCGTCGAACCCCGGTGGCAGTGCTGCCACCGGGTCCATGCGCGGCAGGAAGCCGCGCGTGGTCGACACCATGAAGGCTGGGAGCGTGGTGTCGTCTGGCTTGGTGTCATGGAGGACCTCGAAGGGGGGTGATGAGGGAGACGATAGGGGAGGGGTGGTGGGAGATGCCATGGTGGTCAATGAAATTCTTACTTGAGACAATATATAGGGGGGTATAGGGGTTGGTGTATGAGGATGTTGGCCGTGATACGTTGTGAGGGATGTTTGGGTTGGAACCGTGGGCTTTGGTTTTTTGGTTTTTTAGGACGGAGAGGGGAAGGCCAATACCTCGGTGTTCAGACCGCCAAAAATTCTGTTGATATACATCGTGGCCGGAACAGTTCCGGCCTCACACAGAGCCAAGTTCCTCGGTAAACATGGCGTTTTGTGGTTCGTGCGTGCAGACCTCCCCCTCCGCTTTGACGCCGGCCACAAGATAACCATACGTCCCACCCTTGGCCATGGACACGCATCTTTTTCCGTTACGTTAGCAAATCCATAACATCGAGTGGGAAGTCATCATCAGTGATGTCGTCGTCGACACCTCGCGTCATGCCAAGCCTGCGCCGCAACGGCGGCTTCTGTCGGTAGATAGACACTCGTTTAGTAATAGAGATGCTCGAAAGGCAACATCTAGAATATCTCCTTCCTTCAAGTTAGCGCTTGCCATCATCATTACTGCTTGGAGAAGGTGTCTGCTGACCTGCTTGATTCGCGGCGGACATGGAGTCTCAAGTAATAGATTTCCTCCGTCTCCACTTCCAGCCGGGATCGGCCGGGTGCGATAAGGTTCGTGGCCGGAATGAATTCCGGCCACTCACGTGAACGGGCCACGGACACAACAATCAAGACTCCGAATTCGTATTAAACAGTAAGCCCAGTACTAATAGCACACCAAAATGAAATATCAAATACAGAAGAATCAAAACCCGGCCTAGCCTTGGCGACCCTCAACAAACCATCCCCCTTTCCGCTCCATAACATTATATAGAGGCCGGCTCTCTGAGAATTCTCGTCCGGCTCAAGTCGTTCAAAGGTCCAAAATACGCTAAGAATCCAAATTCACAATAGCTCTTTGGGGAAGAGAAAAAGCCAAGATCGCCCGAAACTCAGTAGAGACCACGACTTCTACCAAATCTCCTTCGAGCGCGCGGCACGTGTGGCGAGGTGCCGGTTGAATTAGCTTTGGAGCTAGCCACGCCACCAGTTGAAGTCGTATTTGACCAGAAAGGCGAGACCGTAGGAATTGCCGACGATATTCCAGGGGTGGATGGCGACGTGCCCTGTAGAGACGATGTGACATGTGCTTTGTTTTCACCATGTCGGTCGGCGCTCAATGTTGTGATGACTGTGGTGGTGGTGGTGGTTTCTAAAGTAGCGGTTTCTGAAGTAGTACTTCCTGGAGTGGTACTTCCTGAAGTGGTGTTTCCTGAAGTGGTTGTTTCTAAGGTGGTGAGCTCTGGGGTAGTGGTTTTTGGAGTAGTGGTCTTTGGAGTGGTGTATTTTGAAGTAGCTGTGGCAGTCCCGGACTTTGCACTCGATGTGCTTGATATCTTTGACGTGCTTGTCGGGCTCCGCGTACTCAACGTGCTTGAAGAGTGTAGTGCTTGAGATGCTTGGGTAGATGATGTTCTGCTTGTCGGGTCCATAGCGCTGGATAGGCGCGATGATGTTGGCAATGTCAAGAACCATCCCATGAAGGTTGCGCTTGTTGGGCTACTCTGTATCGAGCTACTAGTATGTATCGAGCTATTCGTATGTGTCAAATTACTAGTATGCGTCAAGCTACTGGTCGGTGTTAAGCTACTGGTCGGTGTCAAGCTGGTCGGTGTCAAGCTGTTGGTGCGTGTCAAGCTGTTACTTGTAGAACTCGTGCTTGGTGTCAAATTGTTGCTGAATGTCCAGGTACTGCTATGTGTCGATCCACTTCTTCGTGTAGAAGTGCTGGTCGGTGTCGGACTGTTGTTATATGTAGAGTTGCGGCTATAAGTCGAGCTGCTGCTTGGTGTCGAGCTTCTTGGTGTTGAGATCAGCGAAGTACTCGTCGGAACTAGAGCGCCCGAACCAGTATCATAGCTCGTAACGTTCGCAACGCTCGTTACCAAAGTCGTTGAGGTCGAGCTTATGTGTAAATGCAATCCACCTTTATGACCGCGTGGTTCAGACTCGGTCGATCCGCTCCACGAAGATACAGTCGAAGATGAAGACAACGGCGTGTATTGAGTCGTTGGGCCCGACCAGGCTTGGGTAGATGTTGGGTGGTAGCTAGGGCTGCTAGGGGTCTGATACACGCTCGTGGACAGTATATCAGTACCTCCAACCGTCCCGTCACTTAGTTCATGACTAGGTTTGGTCGTAGTGACCGTGATAGTTGTCTTCGAGGTCAAACTCGTTGTCGCGTCGTCTTCTTTGAAGCTGGAAGTTTGGTATGTATTAGACGGGTTGTTTACCAAATGAGAAGACAACCTGGTCGTGAAAGGTGAGGGTGAGCTTGTCGTGAGAGGCCCGGACGAGATTGTCGTGAGGGGCCAGGGAGAGTCTGTCACTAGAGGCGATGATGAATTGAACAATGGGGATGAGGACGGGCTAACCACTGGGGGAGAGGATGGGCTGGCCACTGGAGGCGAGGATGGGCTGGCCACTAGGGGCGAGCTCGGGGGCATACTCTGGGGCAAGCTCGGCGGCATGCTCAGGGGCAAGCTCACGGGACTGGTCGTAGCTGGTATCAGGGAGGACGGTTTCCGCGTTGGAGTGATAGGTGAAATCTGCAATGTGGTGCTTGCCCCTGTCCAAAGGGAGGCTGTATTACCACTGCTGAGATCGCTTGTAGGGTTGAGATAGTTGCTGTGTGTTTCCGCAGTCGGCTCTGCTATGGTCGGCTGCACTATAGTTGGCTCTGCTATGGTTGGCTCTGCTGAGATGCTCGGTGCTGCTGTCTCAACCGGAAGCATCACACCGTCCGCCGACAGTCTACCAAGCAGCTGCATAACATCCTGCATATAGCTGGCCGCCTCCTCTGTTGCATTGTTGAGATGACTTATGATCTGTGGGATGCTCTGGAGTGCCGATACAATGTCTTCATTGGGAACCGCTGCTCTGTCTTGAAACCGAGGGCTGAAGCCCATGGTTGGATGTGCTCCAGGCATGTGTGTAGGACAGGTTGGGTCTATCCGAAGAGTCGACGTACTGTCAACCTCGCGATACATATCGTAAGTTTCTGAGCTGTCATCGGTAGCGGAGTGGAAAGGGTTGTCTGAGTGAGAGTATGCTAGTCCTAAGTTGAGCAAGGCCATGGATGTAAAAGAGGGAATTCTGAGACCTGAAAATAGCTCCATATTGGAGAAGAGAAACGAATGAACGAATAGAGATTAAACCAGATGCTACTGCAATATTTCCATTTCATAAGCCGGCTAATATTCCAACAGGACTCGAAGGAAAAGATGGAAGATCATCAATACATTACATAGTTCTAGTCTCCACCGAGTTGGTCATATACCTGGTAGTTATAGGACCACAATCCCCTTTGTCGCAACGAACTTATGACTATTATGAGGGTTGGTTGGTTCGTCAGCTGGCAGACTGACTCATGCAGCATTTCTCGAAAGTGCTGAAAGAATATCAACCATGTAAAAGGGGAACACGAGCGACGGGAGTTCATAATGTTCATTGTCTGGCTGCCAGTCTGACTGGAGCTCGCACCACCTCGTGCAACCATATACAGGGGGGTATTATACACAACATGATTAGCGTACAGACCTGAAAATGAGGGCACATCACAGAGGCGCCATTGTGATTTGGTGTGATCAGTCTAATTGCGTCTCAGCTTAGATTAGCCCTTGCTTTCCTCCTCCTTAAGTCTTTCGACGAGTTTCGTCCTTAGATAATCACTGAGACCCAAGCTTCAAATTGACGAAAAGTTAGCAAACCTAGGTTCCTCATTTATGATGGGCAGGGAGCACGATGGCGACTTACATTCCTTCATTGGTGACGATGCGATACGTCCCACTTGTCTGGAATTCGCCTACGATATTCCCCTGTCCATCCACCTCGATGCTGCCGAGGATGTCCTCGGGCCAGGCAATCCTGCCGAAGTCGGGCGGGTTCCTCAGGTCGCTGAGATGGACGTGTCCACCTACCCTAGCGCCCCCGGCACCGCCTTGAGCACTCGCGCCCCCGGCGCCCCCGCCTCCTGCCCCGCCTCCGGCGCCTAGGCCGGCACCGCTGTTGTCCTTGGAGCCCCGCGGCCTCCGCTGCTGCGGAAAGAACGCCCCTCCCGAGCCGAGGGTCGCGCCGCCTGGGCCGGCGAACACTTGGGCTTGTGCCTGCAGGTAGGGGTCCTGCGCTGCGTGCTTGGCGAGAACGTCGCTTAGGATCGTTAAGAACTCGTGGTTCTCAGTGAAGGTCTGCGGGGTGGGCGGGACTTCTGTCGTAGAGCCGATAGCTAGCCTGTGCGAAGGGGGGTTGGTGTCGAGGTATGTGAGGACATGGCTACCGTTTATCGCGGCATTGGGAAAAACTTTCTAGGAGCAAAGCTGGTGAGCCATAGGACATGGTACGAATAGGGGCTTCCTTCTTGTAGGGGATTGCACTGACTATATGAGGATTTGTGCTCAGTGTAGAGATATACCGGCGGGACAGAAGACCTGCCCGCGCCGAGGTTGCCCGAAGGCTTGTTGCTAACAGCATCGCATAAGCTTCGATGGTATCCGCTATAGATGTTCTACCTCATAAGTTCGTGACTGAGGACATCAGACATCGACTTCAGCTTGGGATAAATTTCTTATCGGTGATAGCTAACTGAATCTTGTTGACGTAACCGTAACCAGGGGCTAGCCGGGGCCGATGGGCTGGTTGCTGTCAGCACTCAGCTCAGGGCTGCAGGGGTGAGATACCCAATGGCGCTAATGGCGGGGAACAAAACGCCCTGGGTCCCCTAACACAACCCAATGAGCAGCCCCCCTGCAGGCTTATTCGCGCTAAAGGTCTTTCGAGAGCCCATTAACGCGTTAAAAGTGCCCAAGACGCGTCTCTCATATGCCACTTCCAACGGGAGTCCAAGATCATGCATGTACGACGTATGTATGTATGTACATTGTATGAGCTGTTGATTCCAGGTTCCATTCGTTAACTTAGTTACAGATTAGCCAGATGATTATGTATGCCACCACTGTATCAAGATAAACATCCCCATACAACGTCCCATACAAGGTCCCCTACGAGCGAGGTCTCAGCAACCCCGAGTGACTCGAGAGACCGACCGAGGAAGTTCCCATCGTTATTTGAACCCTCGAGCCCTCCAACCCTCCCAAGACCCAAGACCCAAGACTCAAGACCCCGAAGACGCTCCTCGGCCTCCAAAATGCAGGCCAATAAATCCACAAAGGCCTCCATCTTTGCGCCCAAGCCGACATCGCGGCCGCCCCCAGATACGATCCCCTCCTCGTCGACGGCCTTCGGCACCCCGGCCCACACGCCCCGACCGTTCGCCCCGCCCGTCACGAAGGCGACCATCCTGCCCATCCTCCTCCCGCCCGCGACCCTGCGGCCGCTGGCGTTCCGGACCTTCACCAAGAAGCACAGCCTGACGCTGACCTCGTCGGCGCTGCAGGAGCTCGCGGCCTTCATCGGCCGGCACTGCGGCTCGGCATGGCGCGAGGAGGGCCTGGCCGAGAAGGTGCTGGAGGAGGTGGCCAAGGGCTGGAAGAACCGCAACGGCGGCGTCATCGTGGACGGCGCCAGCAGCGAGCTCAAGGACATCCTGAAGGCCCTCGAGGGCAACATGAGCGGCGGCCGCATCGTCGCCGGCCGCGAGCTCGGCCGCCAGAACAGCCTGGTCCTGGAGCCGGCGCAGGAGGCCGACCTGTCCAACACGAGGCTGGGCTTGCGGCCGCTGACCCATCTCACCCGCGAGGACAGCGCGACAAGCTTCGGCATGTCAGGACTTGGCGTCGAAGAGGAGGAGGCCGACGACGAGGGGCTGAACGATCCCAGGAAGTGGCTGAAAGTTATAAGTGCGTATGACCAGCCACGCATGGTGTACAACGTCGCGAAGAAGCATTTTGAAAGGTATATATATACTCGTCAATTCTAGGCTCATGTGTGTTGTATGTCAACGAGAAGCTAATAAAACAATACATGCAGGGACTCTTCTAAACCATCAATAATGCCGCCGGCGTCACACAAAACAGCCCTGTTCAGGAATAGATACAACGTCATACACCAGCGGCTCCTCCGAAACGAATCTTTCCAAAGCTCGGCGGTCGCGAGTACCAAGGGCCCCCCCTCCCTGAAGCGATCTGCCTCATCCGGGCTAACGAATCAACAAACCCACAAGATCACGCCCATAGCCAACCTGCTCGGCCGCCACGGCAGCCACCACATGCTGCTTGGGCTCCTCTCGATCCTGCCGACGGGGGACCTGGCCATCAGCGACCTCACGGGGACCATCGCGCTGGACCTGCGGCAGGCGGTGGCCATCCCCGAGGACTCGGCCTGGTTCACGCCGGGCATGATCGTGCTCGCGGACGGCGTGTACGAGGAGGAGGAAGAGTCGACGGGCAAGGGCCTCGGCGGGAGCAGCGGCGTCGGCGGCCTGATCGGGGGCCGGTTCCAGGGCTTCTTCGTCGGGCAGCCGCCGTGCGAGAAGCGCCGGGCCACGCTCGGCATCAGCGGCCCCGACGGCGGGCCGGACCACACCATAGGGGGCGGGTTCGGCTGGATCGACTTCCTGGGCGTGGGCAGCGAGCGCGCGTCGGGCGCGCGCATGCGCAAGCTCGAGCAGCGCATCCTGCACCATCATCATCATCACCCGCCACGACGGCAACAACAGCAACAACAATCATTACTACCGAGCTCGGACGCCGACGGCGGCCACGCGACCACCATCAACGCCATCGCCGCCGACCTCCCGAGCCGCGGCCGCGTCGTCCTCGTCGGCGAGCTGAACCTCGACCAGCCGCGGGCGCTCGAGGCGCTGCGCAAGATCCTGGCGGCGTACGCCACGGAGCCCGAGGGCCGCAGCCCCATGGCGTTCGTGCTGGCGGGCAGCTTCACGCGGCACGCGGTCATGGCGGCGTCCCACGGCGGCGGGGGCGGTGGGGGGAACGGCAGCGTCGAGTACAAGGAGCACTTCGACGCCCTGGCGTCGGTGCTGTCGGACTTCCCGACGCTGCTGCAGTCGGCCACCTTCGCCTTCGTGCCGGGCGACAACGACGGCTGGGCGTCGGCCTTCGGCGCCGGCGCCGCCGTGCCGCTGCCCCGCGCCCCCGTCCCCGACCTGTTCACGAGCCGCGTCCGCAGGGCGTTCGCTTCGGCGAATGCGGAGCTTGGCGTTAGGGAGAAGGAGAGGGAAAAGGAAGGTGGTGCTGGTAGTGGTGCCAGTGCTAGTGGTGGTGAGGCGATCTGGACTACCAACCCGGCCCGCATCTCGGTCTTCGGCCCCGCGCACGAGATCGTCGTCTTCCGGGACGACATGGCGGCGCGCATGCGGCGGCACGCCGTGCGTCTCAAGTCATCTGAGCGAGACGAGGAGGAGGGCGACGGCGACGAAGAAGATGACGGCGCTGTCGATGCAAACCACATCGACGACGACGAAAGGCGAGCTGCTGCCAACGATCACGATGCCATGGAGGTCGACGACGAAGGCCATGCTGCCGCCAAGGCCAAACCGGCCAGGGCAAGGGCAAGGGCGAGGGAGGGAGGAGGAGAAGCGCCGCTGTCGCACGACGTGCGCACGGCGCGGCGGCTCGTCAAGACGCTGCTGGACCAGGGGTACCTGGCGCCGTTCCGGGACGCGGCCGTGCGGCCGGTGCTCTGGGACCGCGCCGCGGCCCTGCACCTGTACCCGCTGCCGACGGCGCTGATGCTCGTCGACCCGACCGCGCCCCCCTTCTGCCTCACGTACGAGGGCTGCCACGTCATGAACCCCGGCGCGGTCCTCGTGCCGAGCCGCCGCGGCGTCGCGCGCTGGGTCGAGTACGAGCTGGGCCGGGCGGGGCGGGTGAGGGAGTGCTTGTTTTGAGCCTTCTCTTGTCAGTCCGTTTGAGACTGGGCAGGGAGGGGGAGGGAGGCAATGGTCCAAAGACATGCATGCATGCTTCTTGTTATGTAGGCGGGTTTGCATATATGCATTGCATTCCTGATACGATATGATCAGGCGTTGATTGATGAAGACGAGGTTATATAGGTATGCATCACGTATTATATACAACACATACTTCGTAGCGTTGTTTACAAGCACCGCCTGTACCATGGGTATCCGAAGCTTTCCTGTCGGCCAGAACCAACATGAAGTTTGGCATCGATGCATCCAATATCTGACCACCTACATACACCTAAATTCGAGTCTCCTGAAGTCATGAGCAAACATCGTTCGCAGCAACGCCTACCTACATGTATAGATGCGGTCCAACAAGAATCTTGATTGTGCTAGAATGATCCTGCTGGCAAATAACAGGGTCCGAGGTATCTAAGGGAGCTGCTAGGTACCTAAATAATGACGGAATTCTATAGGGAGCCCTATTAAAACCAGGTATGGAAGGGCTTGGCCCATTATGTAACTTCATGTAAGTACGAAGTAAATGATATAAGAATGGTGAGTGATCTCAGCAGGATTTACGAAGTGGTGGCAGAGTCAAAAAGTAGGGAAGTGGCAACCCATGATTGACAGAGTATTAGGTACACAACAGAGCCTCAAACTACCTATATAGACAGGTTACTGATAATGCAACATCGTGAGGAATCCAGCTTTGTTTCTTGCTTAACCATGGCAGCTATTGCTATTTCCCTTTTCTATTGGATTGGCATTTATACATGGCTTGTTTACCTTATTGAGAGGAGATACGTCTTGTTAATAAGGTTAATTTCCTATCAAAAGGGTAAACTGAGTTCGATATATATGGCTTGATTCTATGTGTCTTATAAACGACCAATTAAAGAGAATGCAGAACAAGAAACGCAAAAGCACAGTCTTAAGCAACTTGGTTATCATGTTTTAAGTCCCTTGTAAATTGTCTTGATTATATACACATGACCCAGAGCCTTGCAAACCTGAAGCCGTATGATAATGACTTGGGGACCAAGACATTATATCGAACAACCTTAGGATCTGATATTAGCTGAATAGGACATCGTATAACTTACAGTCTGATGGGACTGGCTTTGACAAGTCTACATACCTAGAATGTACCTCGCCCCTTATGTTATCTTCCGGCTCCATTGTTCACATATAGGGGCAAGCCCACATTTAATGGAACGTCATTATGGTGCACACTTCGCAGAGCCCGACCAATGAATATGGTTAGGGCTAGGTCTTTCTAGATTCATGGTTTCTAGGTAGTTAGCTTATGTCAGAAATAAATCGTAAATCACTGTTTGATATAGTACGCATATGTGATGATACCTATTGGATATATTTGCGCTTTACTGGAGATGTATTTGGTTAAGCTGTATAGGTTGAGGGTAATAGGTTGGGGGCACTAAGCCCCTGTTATACATTGTTAATGAATGGTCGATTTACACTTATGTTAATGCTATGAATGCAAATCCTAGACAGGCTTTAAACCTAGATGTTAGAGTAGAGATGAACATAGAGTATGCGTTATATGATAGGAAGTGATCCGTTATCCGATAATTTCCGGACACAGGTAAGTGGTCGCCAAGACATGAATTAGCACGCTCCTTCACTATCCAGGCAGCTGCCAGGTATCATGCACAGCATGCAGAAGCTCCCTGCACAATAGACCTTGAAGTATTCTAATTTGAAAGCGCTTGAAGCGCTTGTTTTCTTGACTGAATTGGTTTGGCAACGCAGTGACAAGTTAAGTTACTGTTCAGATAAAGCACCTTTAGGTAGCTCTTATCTTGACTGGTATCTTCCTCGAATATGAGCCCGAGCCCCTTAGCTGCATGCCGCGGCACTTGCCTAAATAGTGTGCCCCCAGTTTCTTAGCGGAACAAGAGAAATCCCGAGAATTCCAAGGCACTGCAGGTGCCCGTTACCATGGTAGCCCAGCCCCTCACTAACGATAATTACCAGGATAAGAGCGAAAAATTTCACAAGCTCACTCAGTTCCAGCTGTAGCGTGCTACTTTAGGATCACCTCTGGCGCAATGGCAGCGTGCTACTTTCCGGTTCGCCTTGGAATTCTTACCTCGGTAGGAGTAACAAGAGATTCGTGCATGGTAGAGGCTCTCGGTTCGAGTCCGGGGAGGTGAGCTCCTTCCTTTTTGGCAATTTCTCTGTTCATTTCTGTCAATCAATCCAAGTTCTTTTGCACTGTTGGTTCATCATCTAGTTTGTTGTCGACGATGTTGCATTGTCTATAACCCCCTATATAGTTTGAGGCTCTGTTGTTTACCTAATACCCTGTCAATCGTGGGTTGTGACTTCCCTACTTTTTGACTCTGCCACCATTCATAGACCCTGCTTACATCATCCACCAACCTTAAATTATCTACCCTTAAATTATCTACAACATCTATGTGGTGGGCCAAACCTTTCAATGACCCCTTTTGATAGGTCTCCCTAAGTAGAGATTGTTTACCTTGATATTTACCAGCAGGATCACTTTGCCACGATCAGGGTGCTTTTTTGACTGCGGCTACACATGTAGGCATTGCTGCGAACTATGTTTATCCATGACTTTAGATGTATGTAGGTAGCTTGAATGCATCGATGCTGATTCTGGCCGACAGGAAAGACGTCCATAATGCAGGTGGTGTTTGTTTCATTGATGCGCCATATGATGCGCCATATGATGGTGTCGTAACATCTTAGTTGATTTGATTTAGCAACTCTAGTAGTGTTATCGCTGGTGAGGGGCTGAGCTAGGCGGGTGGGTAGGTACCTGTAGGTATCTAGGTAGATTACCAGTGCCTCGGGATTTCCCTTGTTCCGCCAAGAAAGCCCACATTAGGTCAGGCTTCTCAAGGTGCTTTGTCTGAAATTCTCTGAATGGTTTAACCAACTTGTGACATTGTTTCCAAGTCCAGCCAGTGCAGAAAACAAGCGCTTTCAAATCAGGATACTTCAGGCCTATGGTGCAGGAAATGGTGCAGCAAGAGCTTCTGCATGATACCTGGCTAGATAGTACCTAATGAAGCGAGCGTGCGAACCCATATCTTGACCATCCTTACTTAGCTGTGTTCGGAGCCGGGAGAACCTTCCTGTCAAACATCATCTATAACATCATATAAGAGGTGAGATTCATTCGAGACATACCTACGAGATCAGAACCACCCCTCCCATTGGGCTACAACTTGCACAGATTCCTATTCAGCCAATATCTAACCGATTCTCAAGTCACTGCGATGAGGTTCCAGGTTTCCAAGGCTCTGGATCATATAAATATATATAATCATGACAATCTATAAACGTGACGTGACGGAGAACAAGATATACAAGTTGCTCAGCACTGTGCCTTCATCCATCTTATCCTGCATCTTTCCTGGCGCAACAATTACTGGTCATGTATAAGGCACATAGGCTCAAGCCACATTCATCGAAGCCCATACTGTGAGTCTCACTAGGTGCATGTTGCTTGTAGACCATACTTCCACAGACGTACTAGGGTGTAGCTATTCTGCTCATACTTATCAAGGCAAATGATGCGAAATTGGCCTTAATGGCGAAGAATCGTTCTCTCCCAGTAAGATACAGAAACTCCGCGGAAATGCTAACTCAATAAGAGGATAAGGTAGTAATATTTGCCATCGTCGAGCAGGAAACAAGGCTGGATTCTTCGGTTTTGCTTCGTTTTCTTGCTGTCATTAACCATACGTCCATGACATGCTGTAGGAAGAAGACCTTGGTTCTCTCCCGGCAATCATGTTAACATGCCCCAAATTTTGTGCCATGCTTCTCAGCTGCGAAGCATGACTTCACTTATGGCATATTCATATCACTTACTTGGTACTTAGATATTGGCCTTATTGTCAAATAGATGCTATGCCATATATATGACTGCGCATAGCTTCACTGGGTTTTGCAATTATACGGGAATACCATAATATCCTCAATGTGAAACGCCTAGTGATTAGTGGCAGGTAGGTTGGACGGACTCGGACGGCCGATGAAAAGCCTGCTCAAAGCACCAAGGTCACAGCGTTCAGGGGTTTGCGCAAAGTCCCCGATTGAGCTCCACTCCTCACGGACAAAGTCATATAACTAAGACCTCATCCGGTGGCTTCATGTGGGATTTTCATTCAAGGCGCCGGATAGGTCCCATCTATTCTGCTTCTCCAGTTGTGCCTTCCGCTAGAGGATGCCTCTCAGTTTCTGCTGGCCCAACATCATGCGCCTCGTGATTTGCCTATGAGCTCGCTACGTAGCTGTTGCAGGGGACACCCAACGGAGTAGCAACATGTGTATGCAAGAACCAAGCTGTAACCTGGAATTCCGGACATACTGCAGCCGTGCTAGGATAGAAGCCGGGATAGAAGCTCCAGTTGGTTTATGTATCAATGCAAACATAAGGGTGATTATAACACGAGGATCATGTAAATACCGGAGAGTCTTTCCACATACGAAGTAGTGTGCAGGAATCCTGACCTTACATGTTGACGTGTCATCTCGATCTTGATAAGTGCTAACAACCTGACAGACCCTCTTGAGTACGGTATTCAGTCCCATTCCGAGCTTAGAATCGTTGCAATAGTAACACCAAGGCTCCGCCAAGGTCGGGAGAGCGACATCAACTAGCCGTCATGGTATCCTCTACCCGAACATTGACATGGGAGTTCCCCGCATGGTGCTCTGAATAGTCAGGGCTTTATCGTTACATGTTACATATATGAGCTGTTGAAGACGTTGATGGGATAGTAGTCGATATGATCGGCTAGATATGTAAGTAGAAGCTCCTTCTTGCCGTATCCACGAAAGCCTGCAAGGAGCAAGGTACATACAAGGAACCATTGGGCAGATTATGCCCCGGATCAAGATTTTTCTGCTCTGGTTTTACTTTAAGCGCCATTGTCGACGTTATTCACCTTGTTTTCCTCCTGATCGTCGTCAGGCATTGAATGCTCCATAGGCCAGAGTGTTTGTTGATACTCCGCCCTCGAACAGCACCTCGATGAACAGGGCAACTTTTTGCGTCATATTGTATAGCGGTGAGCACTTCCTAAGGCATTTGGTGAAGTCACGAATTCTGGTAAGGGTCTTGAGGTTGTGGGGATTCTGCAGAATGCTTGCTCATAGACCTTCACAGGGATGTGCAAATAACCTAATACAACTGGTCTTCCTACTGGAAAAGATCAGCGGCACTCTAAGAAACTCCATGATCATAAGCCTACCCCTACAAAGATGGTCACTGAGTGTGTCACCGAGGCCTGTGATTTCCAGGGGACTGGATTTTGGTAACGGGCCCCATGTCTAAGAACACTGGAAGCAGACACCTAGAGTATATTAGTTGCTTTTACAGCACGGCCATACCATGAATCTGTTGACGCTAGCAGTATCCCCTGTTGCTATAAGGGGGACAGACTGTAAATGAAAGCCCGAATAATACCTATTTGCCAGGCTTTTCTCCTGCAATACCAATATGTACATAAAGCATATATCAGATAGCAAAACTAACGATTATGCGGTATTGTGAAGGAAGCTGTTTGCCATAGACTGCAATGATACATAGTCAATCTAGTAGGCGCTCTTTACTGTGTACATCAAAGACAGAAGATGTTCAGTACCGCCATATGGTGAGAATGATGTATGTTCCTGGGTAGAAATGGGAAACGGTCATGGCTAAAATAGATGTTATTGGGAAATTCAAAGGGTTTCAGTTATAATTCTCTTCGTACCCCGGGAGATATTCTCGGATCATGGCTTAGCACATATTTTACTGCGAAGATTACACAAATGCCTTTGCCACAGCGTGGTGATAGGGACTAAAACCGGACGATATTCTATTATTATCATTATTCTTTTCATACACGGGTTTGCCCGTTTTTATACTAAATACAGACATATGGCACGCATTAACCTGCGGTTAATATTCCGCGCGGTAAACCGTCTATGCAGACAAGATACACGCGCTGGTCTGGAATGACATATAAAGATGAAAGTGAAGAAAGAAAGAAAAAAAAAAAAAACAGGGG
>JAKJXP020000018.1:230955-408130 GCA_022225965.2 Diatrype stigma | reverse complement strand
GGGGGGGGTAATGCAGAAAGAGAACAGGAGGAGGCGAGAATTTGAGCCCCCTGGGATTCACTATCTTGACGGCCGGAGAAACAAGATTCTTCAAATTCTTACTTTAAGTGTGAAAAGAAGAAAATTGATAGTAGAGTTACTCCATCTTCAAAAGAGAAGGGGGGGCAAGAAAAAAAAAAAGTTTGGTATTCATCATATAAATGAGCAAGACCGGACGCTTAACCATGACTCGATCGTTGATCAAGTCACTGTGTAACTCTCAAACATGCCAGGAATTCCATTTCCGATTCCAGCACATACTCTAATTAGTTACAGAGTTCCTAGCTATGAAGCGCCTACTCGTTTCAACATGCCTGAAATGCATGGCCCGTAACTATACCCAAGATTTACTGCCCTATATCACTTCATGCAGGCGCAAGAACCCTGAAGCCTGCCTGACCTGTGCAAGATACTTGCTACTCAACGTGTGACGATAGTCAGCCGCCCCTGCTAGTAAGTACAAGCAGAAGAAGGTAAGTACGCATTCGCACGCACTCTGTTCACAGCAGTGGCGCCGCGGCACGTACGGCTTAATTAAATTGATAATGCTTGTATCTACTTGGTATTCATATGTCTACCGCATAGGTACTGTCCGAGGTGATTTCTCGTTGACAAAACACTATCCCATATCCCCCCTCCCACCCCCCTAATCCCATCACCGCCCCCCCACCACCTCCTCCTTCTCACCACCACCCCCCTCCCCACCCTCCGCAAACAGCTTCCCCAGCGCCTCCAGACTCGTATTGCCGCCCGACAGCACGATTCCGACGTCCCACCCCGTCTCCCCGGCCTCGCGCTCGACCATGGCGCGGAAGTCCTCGTTGTACAGGGCGACGGCGAGGGGCACGGCGGCGCTGGGCTCGACGACGAGCTTGAGGCGCTCGAGCGCGAGCCGCAGCGCGGCGCGGATCTCCGCCTCGCTGACGCTGTAGAAGCCCGCCACGAGCCGCCGGTCGTGGATCACGCCCCAGGGCACGCGCCCCACCGGCGTGCGCAGGCCGTCGGCCACCGTCAGGCTCTTGACGGCCTCCACCCGCTGCCCGGATTCGAACCCCCGCTTCGCGTCGTCCGCGCCCTCGAACCACGGCTCGCACCCGAACACCCGGATCCCCGTCCCCTCGCACGACAGCGCCACGCCCGAGAGCATGCCGCCGCCGCCGCAGGGGGCCAGGATCGCGTCCAGGCCCTTGATCTTCTTCTCCTTCCCCCCCTCCCCCTTCTCCCCGTCGCTGCGACCGCCGGGGTTGACGTTGGCGCGCGTAGAAGGAGCCCGGATATTGCGCTCGGGCAGCGCATCCGCATCCGTCCCCTCGTCGGCCGCCTCGGCAGCGAGCAGGGCGGCGACGTCCTCCTGGAGCTCGAGGCCGAGGGTGCCCTGGCCGAGGACGATGTCGGGGTGGTCGTAGGGCGGGACGAGGCGGGCGCCGGTCTCGTCGATGACGCGCTGCGTGGCGGCCTCGCGCTCGGCGCTCGTGCTGCCGCTGAACACGACGCGCGCCCCGTACCCCCGCGTGGCGGCGATCTTGCTCGGCGTCGAGATCGCCGGCATCACGATGTGCGCCGGGATGCCGCTCTCGCGCGCCGCGAGGGCGAGCGCCTGCGCGTGGTTGCCTGCGGGAAGAAAATCGTCAGTTAGGTCTTTTTCTCGCCTTTGGCAATCGTGTGTGTGTGTGTTTGTGTGTACGCAAGAAACGTGTGTAAGATGGGGAGGGGATCGATCGACTAGACTTGATCCCCCCGGGCCTCGTTAAAAAGGGGTATGTCAAGATGATGGACGACAAGAAGGTGGTGTAGTCGCATCCCCTCCCCCTTTCTCTTATCCCGGACCCGTCCTTCTCGACGTCCTGATCTGATAGCTATCTACTAACTAGTGAAGCCACGAATGCCTGACACTTTGTACATTTGCCTGCCTGATTACCTGTCCAGCTACCAATCTACCTAAGCTCAACGCCCCATTTCACTTGCAAGTAAACACATCCCCTTAATAAACAGATACATGTACACAACGACAACGAAGAACGATAATCACGAAACAGCAAAAGGGAAGACCGAAAGAAAAGCCAAGGAAACCAGACCGCAAGGTGGCAAAAGGGGGGGGAATGGTTTCAAACCCACCACTACTATGCGTAACGACGCCCCTCTCCCTGCCCCCTCCCTCCAGCCACCCGGGCTCTTGCTTCAGGCGCTCGACGGCGTGGAACGCCCCTCGGGCCTTAAAAGCGCCGACGCGCTGGAGGTTCTCGCACTTGAACCACAGGCGGATGGTGGGGTTCGCCGGGCTTCCTCCTCTGCCCGCCCACTCCGTGCCGGCCAGCTCCGCCGCGTCGCGGCGCCGCGACGCCAGCGCCGTCAGCGTCGCGTTGCGGAGCACGGGCGTGCGGTGCACGAGCGGCTGGATCAGCGCGCGCGCCTCGGCCACCGAGGCCCGCGTCAGCGGGGGCGAGGTCGAGGGGTCGGCCATGGGTGGCCTTGTCTGTCTTTTCCTTCTTAACTTCGGGAGGAAAAGAAGTCGACGAACAGAAAAAAGAAAAGGGGGTAAAGGAGAACGACAACGTTTCCTGGATATATTATCTTGCTTCTGTGCTGTGTCGCTGGAACAAACGAACTACCAATCACAGAGAAACAAATAAATGGGATGAATGTCTGGGTTCTGTCTGCGGTCCGGAACGAGAGAGGGGCGAAAGGTAATTGCGCACTACTAGGTAAAGGATCGAGTCACTCGGTATGTGGATAGCCGGCCGTCTCCGCACCGGCGATAGGTATTTAGGTACCGCAGCAATGCCTCGAGTTACTATTAGTAGCTGCTATAGGAAGACTCCGATGCGGAACCTCTCGAACAGGAGCCGAAGAAAGTGGAATACGACAGGTTTATAAACACGTTTAGGCTTGATTCTATTACAGGCACCACAGTCAGTACATAGCTCGACTCACTAGAGATTAATACGTGATAATATCGAGATTGTTCATCCACCTGGAGTAAGTATGCAATGAAGATAGATCAGAACAGCAACGCCATATACACACGGAGCAGAAATACAGAAAATCGCAGTATCCTCTTTTGACTTGAACGTTAGCACAACTTCAACTTTTTGGACTACCTATATTCCCCTATATCCCAGTCATATTACTCCCTCGTCTACTCGCGCGCGCACGCACGCGCGGCATAGGACGGTGAGATCAAAGGGGAAAGGGAAAACCCATCGTTAATACAAGTACAAAGCTTCGTTTATCCTTTCATGTCCGTGGGGATATCATTGCCTCATCCAGTTTATTTTTGTTTTTATTTCAGTTCAACTGTCCCGTGATATCCTTTTGAAACGCCCCGCTGAAAAGCCTTTTTACTTCTGGTTCTCGGGTCGGAGAGATCTGCGAGGGAGGGATATCGTGTTAGCAGTCTGTCTCTCTGTCTCGTCTCCTTCACACCATGACTTACCTGACGGCCTTGCCGGCCTTCCAGATCTCCAGGTTGCGGATCTCCTCCATCTCCGCCTCGAACTTCTGCCGGTAGTCCTTCTGGCTGTTGTACTCGAGCGACCGCTTCGTCTCGGTGCCGTCGCGGACGGAGTCGTAGAGCGAGTTGAAGACGGGCTTCAGGGCGTCCTTGAACTTGGGGGTCCAGTCGATGGCACCGCGACGGGCAGTGGTGGAGCAGGCCTCGTACATCCAGTCCATGCCGTTGGCGCCGATCAGGGGGTACAAGCTCTGGGTGGCCTCCTCGACGGTCTCGTTGAAAGCCTCGCTGGGGCTGTGGCCGCGCTCGCGGAGGACCTCGTACTGGGCGAGGAACATACCGTGGATACCACCCATCAGGCAGCCACGCTCACCGTACAGATCCGAGTAGACCTCCTTCTCGAAGGTGGTCTTGTACAGGTAACCACTGCCGATGGCGACACCGAGAGCCTGGGCCTTCTCCTCGGCCTTGCCGGTGACGTCCTGGTACACGGCGTAGGAGGAGTTGATGCCACGGCCCTCGCGGAAGAGGGAGCGGACAGTCCGGCCCGAGCCCTTGGGGGCGACGAGGATGACATCGACGTCCTTAGGAACATCGACCTTGGTGACATCCTTGAAGACGGGGGAGAAACCGTGGGAGAAGTACAGAGTCTACTCAGCGTCACCAGCAAGTCAGTCCGTTATTGCTCAGCATAGAATTGCGCAACAGGTTATCTTTGCTTACCTTGCCCTTGGTCAGCTGGGGCTTGATAGCAGGCCAAGTCTCGGACTGGGCAGCGTCGCTGAGCAGGTTCATGACGATAGAACCGCGGGTGATAGCCTCGTCGACCTCGAAGAGGTTCTTGCCGGGAACCCAGCCGTCCTGTTGGGCATCCTTCCACGATTGGCCGTTCTTTCGGACACCGATGATGACGTTCAGACCATTGTCACGGAGGTTAAGACCCTGGCCGTGACCTTGCGAGCCGTAGCCGATGAGGGCGAGAGTGTCGTTCTTGAAGTACTCCTGTAGCATTTGTAAGCCATTGGCTGTTCGTTCATCTTGTTCGCTTTCGTAGCGTTGGGCAGAGGGTAGTCGTGACTCACCAGCAACTTCTCCTTGGGCCAGTCGGCACGCTCTATTATGACAAGATCGTAAGTTACCAAACCCCACCAACCCACAATTGAGGTCGAAGCTTAGAAGACGGCCAATGGATCAACTTACCGTACACATCCTCAGACACACCGGCAAAGTCGATGGTCTTGACACCACGGACCTGCTGCTGGGCAATGCCGGCGACGGCAGGGCGGGCCTGCTTCGCGGTGGCTCTGACGAGGTTGGCGGCAGCGACGAACGAGCGACGCTGGGCGGCCGGGGAGGCCACCTGGCGGGCCAATTGGCTGCGAAGAGCCTTGGAAAAGCCTCGTGAAGCCATCGTGAGGATCTGGGGGGATAGCGGAGTGGAGATATGGGGGGAGGGAATGGTAGGTGAGAGTCAAATGGTATGGCCTGGGGATCTGGCAATATATCAATATCTCAGTCAGTTTCCCTGTTCACCTTTTCGCTTTTCGGAGCTCTGCAGTCAGAATTTTTATTTTTTACCGGAGGTGGAGGGTCTAAGAGGGTCCCCCCCAAACCGCTAAACCAGCTGTACCTGGTTAGACCTTCCCTGCAGGCTGGAGGCAGGTGGATGGGCTTGCGAGCCCTTGGGAGCTTTTCCAGCAAGCCAACGAGCGACTTCGGCGTTGAATGGGGCCAATAAGAGTCATTGTATTGTCTAGGTGGGGTACTTTTTCCAGGTAGTACTGTACCTACCTAGGAGTTACCTTAGGTACCCCCTAGGGGTCTAGGACCCGTCCCCTATTGCTGGGTTCACGGGTTCACTGGTCCCGGGGTATACGTCCAAAACCTCCCGATCTGGCCCGAGTCAGATCAACTTTTAGTTTGGCGGCGGTTACTTCGTAGACCAATAGACTAACTAGTAGTATCAATACCAGATCAATGGCAACCTCGACCTTTCAAAAGCTCCAGGCCAGTCAGGATCGTGACGGTGACCTTGTTTGCATGGAAGCTGTATACATCCCCTACATCCCTACATCCCTACATCCCTACATCCCCAGGTGGACGAATCGCAAGCATCCCAGGTTATCATGATCACGATGGTTCATGTGCGCGCGCTTTACATAGTAGTGCAGCCAATATCCGTGGATGTGCATTTGTCTTGATGTCCATCTCCCTATATCTATCGTAATATCAAACAAAGCCTTGCCATGCATGCGTGCCGTGTCCTTTCCCGTCCTGCGCCAATACGGATTGTTCGCGGGCTAACCTGGAACCTGGGTGCTCCAAAAAGGAACCTCATGCTGTCTATCTACCTTCCTCCTCCCTCTCCCTGTCCAGTCCAGTCCAATCCAGTCCAGCCCTGCCCTGCTCTGCTGGCACACCTCGCTTGCTTTGCGAAGCCGTCCCATAACAGCAGATAGATGGATACCGCTCTTGTAATGTAGAAAGAGAAAGAAGTGGAAGTGGAAGGAAGAAAAAGAGAAAAGAACGCCTTGCAACTCTATTCACAGAACTAATGTGTGTATGTAGCCGCCAATCTAGAATCGATCCGACCCTGCCTTGTATTGGAGCCTTCCCCTTTCCTGTGCCGAAGACTTGGCCTTTGTGGTGACCGTGTAGAATCGACTAGGATGAGGATGAATAGGTAGGCAGATACGCAGGTAAGGCCAGTAGGTATATCATGAGAGTTCGTGGTCGAAGGAGCCGCCGCGCTACGCCGGGTATATGTATGTTGTGTTATGTAAGTTGGTGATGCAGTGAGGCGGGGTTTCGACTTCCTCGCTGCCCGGCTCTAGCCAATTTGTCTTTGTTCTCTTAGTTCTTGCGAGAGAACAAAACTTGGTCGTAGTTGACGCCGCGTATGGTGCAGCCGCTCATGGCGTTGCGGACGTTCCGGCGGAAGTTGTCACGGCTCTGGCGCAGGTCCTCGGCAGCTTCCTTGTTGAGCGGGTCAGCGGCGTTGGGCTCAAGGAAGAGGAACTGCAAGCCGACGATAACGGCGTTGAGGTTGAGCACGGGCTTCCAGTCCTCGCGCAGGATGTTGAGGCAGACCTTGCCCTCGAGGTCAATGTTCGGGTGGTAGATGGTCTGCTGGCACCGCACCTTGGGCGGCTCGTGCGGGTAGTTCTGGTTCATCGCGAACGTGAAGGTGAACCGGCCGCCGTGGTAGCAGCCCTCGTCCGGCTTGATCTCCAGCACGAAGTTGAGGATGTCGTCGGGGTCCGGGAAGTCCACCTTCATCGTCGATCCTAACGCTAGCTCGGATATGTCTAAGAAACAGAGGGCATTAGCCATCTTGTTAGCCTGGCTTGGATCGTGATAGTGAGAGGGAGGGGCATGGTCAGTGAATAGTTGGAGAAAGAAGCAACGAGGGCCAAAATAGAGATCTGCCGCTCTCACCTTTCTGCACGCGCAGTTGCGCTGCTGTCACCTTCTTCTTCTTACCGCCGGCGGCGCCATCGGCATTTTCTTTTTGTTGTTGCTCTTTTTTCTATACGTGGCAATTGTCAGCATCGCCTGCTGTGGTATCTCGTACGTGCCGTTTCAGCATACCATAGACCATATTTTCAACATCTTGGCGGTTGTGATGAGGGGAAGGTATCCGGTGTCGTGTGCTCCGGGGCGGTGGAGCGGGGGATGAGAAACACAGATGGACAACTAAGCGGCGAAGGTAACGGACGATGCGTGCGATGCGGGCGATGCGGACGGGTGCGTCAGAGTGCCAGGTGTTGGTTCGGCGTTAGCGGCCTGAGGCCTGTGTTCGATGCAGAAGGTTCTCGAGGGTCAAGGAACTTCGAGGGTTTCCTATCTGTTGAGGTAGTCGAGGTAGTCGAGGTAGACGTAAACCAGAAATTCCTCTAGAGGCAACTAGAGGCAGAGTGCTGGACTCGAAGTCGCGTGTCACAACAAGAAACTGAAGCAGGAGAGAGATTGTGATATTGTATGGTGAGATTGTAGTAGGTAGTTGGTTATCGGTACCTGATGACGATTTTCCCGATGGATGTTAGGTTAGGCACGACTAACTGGAGGGGCAAAGGGGAGCAGTAATTGCATCCAATGGGCCTACATACATACCTACTATACCAGTGTATGTACAATACCTACCTAGTACTTACCTACCTACAACGAGCACCTACAACTGATAATCCATACCCTCGTTGCCTTCATGTCGTTCTAAGGCAAATCGCAACTGGACAACATATGGTCGTTTACCTAAGTACCCTACCCTACAATAAACGTAAATATTTTTGGCCTTCATACCTACCTAGGTAGGTGGACAAGGCACCTAGCAGGCAAATTATACGTGGTTGCCCCATACAATCACCAACACGCAACAAGGAATGAACGCAATCCATTAACATCTACTAACCGGCCGCATGCACAGTTACTAGGTTGATTGCGCATGTGAGTTCGAGTGATCTGTTGCTCTGTGTTTAATCGTTGTCAATATACGTTGCTGGTCACCCAGAGAAGCTATCAGATAATACTATGTGTGCTATGTATGTAAGTCATGACATATGAGGACGACCCTACCTACACTGCTAGGTATAAGTTAGTTGCACAGGTATATAGAAATCTGAGTAGGTATCTGGAGTGAGTAATAAGCACGAGGCTTACTCATCCTTCTCATGCTTCTCTTTTCATTTTACTTTCTTACTTTCTTTCTCTTTCTCTCTTCTTCCTCCTATCTCAAACTATCTACTACCTAATGGATGGATTATGATTGCAGCAGAAAGCAAGGAGCAAAATAGAAGATCCCTTCGAGTCCAGACAGACAGACCCCTGCCTGGGGTCGTGAGACCCGAATAGTCCAGTCCGTTCATCTATATACATACATAATAATATACACACAGGTTAGGTGCCTGTTCTTTTGTGTGTAAGACCCCTATCCTCCCCCCCTTTCCTTTCCTTGTCAGTCCCTTACTTTTTTTAAACCCTTGCCTGGATTTATCGGCCCTCCTCTGTCCGTCCCTTCCCGTTCCTTTCCAACCGACTCCAGCAAAAACAGAAATAGGGAAGAAAACAAGGCATACAAAGCGATTAAAAGCAGTGAAAGAATATGGTACAAGTGAAGTTATAAGGTAGCATGATCGATATCGCATCGGCCAGTAACTGGCCGGCATTTAACTGACTACCACGTAAGTATAGGTAGTTAGTCGAATGTGGGAAAAGCAAAGCAACTGCTCGCCACGGGCAAGGGGCTGCTTTGATCGGTTGTTGTTGGTTATACACGAACGCATTACATAAGTACATAGTAGAGGTGGCGCCATAAAAAGAGCGACGGCGGAAGAGAAAGTCCAGTTCCTCTGTTCTTCTGTGGCAAAGGAAAACGCGTTGCAGCTAACGAGTGCGAGCGAGCGATAGTTGGATGGATATATAGACAGGTATGTACCGGTGCGGCATAAGCAAATGTCGAATGCGCGAATAATAAGACGAAGTATGCTGAATGTCGTTGTAGCAGGGATGCAGATGAGCGAGGAACGACGAGAAAAGAAAAATACGCGTGTTCCGGGGGTATCTCTGGTAGTGTGCGGCCGTGACGGTAGTAGCAGTAGTAATAAAAGCGGTAGGTAGCAAGTAATAGTAGTAGTAGTAGTGAAATCGCAGAGTAGGCTGTTTGTGGTGCTAACAGCAGTCATAAAGAAGGAAAGCAAGAACATCGTCCAATCAAAAGCCCTTAAAGGGGTCGTCCCGATCTCTGAAGAAATCCTCATCAGCCGCCGTGCCCGCTCTACTACTGCGACCACCCCCGTAGGTAGACGAGTAGTCGGTGCCTGTGTTAGCGGTGGTAGCAGTAATAGCCGTGGCCCGCGTAGCACGCGAGGCGTAGCTATCGCGGCGCCGGCTGCGGCTGCGGGTGTGGGTACGACGGCGCTCCTTGCTGCGCCTGCGGGCGCGGTACCGCCACTCATCGGCCTCGTCGGGGTGGTCGTCGAAGCGCGGGAAGGTCAGGGGGCTGATAAAGGCCTCCATGCGCACGGTGCCGATCGCCTCGAAGAAGTTGCTGTTGGTGTTCGTGTTCGGCCGAGACGACGCCTCCGACGTGCGCACGGATCCCGCGATGCTCGAGCCGACGGGACCCCAGCCCGCTGCTGACGCTGTTGACGCGCTTGGCCCGGCTCCTGCGCCGCCGCCGCCTCCCGAGATCTGGGATGGCGGGCCCCCTCCACCGACGTAGCTGTATATGTCCGAGGACCCCGCCGTGCCGATGCTGTTACCTGCGACGCTGTTGCCCGCCGTGCTGTTGCTAGGCGCGTGGTGCGACGACGAGGAGTTGATGCTGGGCCCCGTAGGCGGCGATGAGAACCCGCGGAACGAAAGCGGTGGCGGCACGTGGCCGCCCGTGTTGCTACGCTTGCGGCCGTGTAGGACGACCTGGTTGGCGTGCTCGTGAACACCGCCATTTCCACCGCCGTGCCGGTCGCTGCGGTCGTGGAAGCGCGGGATGAAGGGCGGCTCGGCCGCATCGCGCGACAGGTCGCTGTAATGGAGCGTCGAAGGGGGGGCGAATGCCTCAGGCTTGAAGGTTGCGAGCGCGTCATCGAGCTGATCGGCGTTTACCGCCTCTTCTTCCATCAGGATGCCGACGCCGCCGCCGCCGCCGCCATGGCCGCCGCCACCGCCGAAGTGGTGGCTGCTATGCGCCGCGCTCTTGCCTTTGGTCAGCCGGATCGAATCCCGAATCCCGCCCTTTTTGGTGGGCGGCTTGTGCCGTGGGACGTCGACGAATTCCGTTATGGTGGCGGATGCGGATTTCGGCGCCGGCGCCAGCCCCGGCGATAGCGCTGGCGGCGCCACCGGCAGGATCTCTGGCACGGCCTGCTGGGAGTGCGCGAGGAAGGAGAGGGCAGTGAGCCACAGATAGTGGCGCTCGGCTGTGGTCGCGGTGAACTTGAGGGCGCGCTGCGGGGTGAGGATGAGGATCGAGCGGTTGAAAATCTGCCCGGCGCCCTTGGGCGGGCCGTTGTCGTCCTTGACGTCCAGGACGGACTGGATTGTCACTGATGATGAGAGGTCAGCTTTTTTTTCGCTTCGAAATCGAGATGCAAATGCATTTTGCATGGGCTCCGGCAGCGATAATAACGTACGTTTTCGGCCGGACTTGCCCATCAGGGCGCTGCCGGACTGCGGCTGCTTGCTGCTCCAGAGGATGGCGCGCTCGTAGGGCGCGAGCCACACCCATCGCTTGTGGCGGTCGCCGCTGTTCTCATCCGCGTTCCCCTCCGCTACGCCAAACGACTTGCGCCGTCGAACATACTTGAACATCCATTCGCCAACCATGGTCTGTGCGATAGCGTCGACGACGCCCGAGGCCTGTTGTGAGCTGCCCACAGATCCCTGGTTGGTGTTGTCGGTATACGCCGTGTTCGTCGATGGCTGCGATCTATGGCCCCGGTATCGATGGTCCCGACCTCGCGGCGTGGTAATTTGGTTACTTGGTAAAGGCGGGAGACTGGGGCTATCGGGAGCTTCTTCCGAGGGTGACAGCGGTGGAGGCGAGCGACTAGACCGTCTACGCTGATTTCTCACCCGGGGCGGCAGTGCTGCAGCAGAGCGAACCTTGCGAATGCTGTTGGACCTATACACGCTGCCCCTCGAACTCCGGCGGTGCCAGCTATCACCGGCTCCACGGGTTGGGCTGCGCTGCGTATCGCTGAAGACACTCGAGTTGGCCGCTGGTCTCCTTGAGCTCGCTCTCGCGGGGATCGGGAATGGAGGATCATGGTTCTCGAACAAGATAGGACTCGGTGACCGAGTTTGGTGGGACGCGATGCCACTCTGGATCATAGCTGACTTGCGCATGCCGTTTGCTGGGGATTTGAGATTTGTCATCGTAGGTTTATCGGCGGCACGGGGCGGGCTTGACACCTTCCCTTCCACAAGGCTGAAGCTGCTATAGACTTCCGGTCCTCCCATTTGTTTCGCGATGCTTGCGGGCTGGTTATTCACCATCCGCACCTGCTCAGGAGACGACCGTATGGTTGACCGCTTCTGAGCACCGTCCTTCGGATTTGGAGCCGAGAGGGCGGTCTGGAACTCGTTATCACTTCCATCTCCATCTTCAAATCCTTCACCTTCTTCGGAAGTTTCTGGCTCGAATCCCGCAAATAAGCTGCTGATGCGGTGAGGCCGCCTCACTGGGGCCTTTTCGTCAGAAAGCGGGCCATCGTCGTTGTTGCCGGGATAGGCATCGTGTGTCTCTGTAGTATCCGTGATCTGAGATATCGGAGATGCCGGCGGGGATGATGTGAGATCGTCCGTGAGGCTCCGTTTGGCGGTTAAGCGGCGCGGGTTTCGAGGGGGCAGATTCCCAGGCACTGGGGTGAAATGAGTCGAGTCATCGTCCATAGTGTCTATAGTGGGATTCGGTGACACAGGTCTAGATGAGATCGCAGATGGGTGCAGGTGCGGCGGCAACTTGTCGAGCCTTGTGTCAATCCTGATCTCGTCTGTTTGTGTTGAAATGGACGCCCGCTCTCCTGAAGACGGCACGATAATGGAGACCTGACAACCAAAATCTTTGGCATACTGCGGTAAAAGATGCTCCCGCGGGGACGGTGGGCGGCTGGTAGGAGGAATAATGCTGATACTCGGAATGAGTAGAGGTGATTGTGAATTAGGGGGTGTTTGAGGAGCGGGTTCCTCGACAGGGGCATCGTCGGTTTGGGTGGCGATAGAGTTCATTTCTATCGGACTTGGCTGCTCCTCGATGATTGCTGGTGGCTGAGCGTCTATAGGCGATATTGGTGTCATCGGAAGACTGGGGGACTCATCAATCGTTTGCGACGCGGCCGAAACCATGACTTTCGTGACGGCAGGTGGTTCAATGGCAATGGGTTTATTGAGTTGCACCCGCTTGCGCCTCTGATTTGCCTCGATCTCGTTCTCACCCCGTTGTGGACTCTCCACTTCCATTGTCTTCTCAGCCCTCACGGCAGGTTCGGGGGTGGACGGTTCTGAAGGGGCCAACTTGGGCGACGGAGGCGGAGAATATTGGACAGCAGAATCCGTGTATTCAACTTTCACCACGGGGATTTCCTCGCTCTCATCGTCCTCGCTAATCCCACCTTGGAGTCTGTCCAAAACCCCAGGATTCATGTGAAGAGTTCGGCGGCGCACACTTCCCGGTCGGATCTGGCTGTCGAGGCTTACATTGCGACCGTGGGTCCTCGATAGCATGCTGTCACGGCTGAAGTTTCGGTTGTGTCTACTCGAAATGATGCTCTGCCGGCCGTCGAGGTCTGTCTGTGAATCGCTATCATCGTCGAAGTTGAGTTCATCCGCGAGGCTATGACCATTGAGCTTACCCAGGCCGGCGGCAAGAACGGTAGAAAATCGAACACTGTTCGTCATGCTCATCGTCCGGACGCTGCCCACATCATCCTCCTTCCCAGCGTCTTCCTCCTCGCTTTCAGCCCCATTTTGAGCACCATCTTGAGCACCATTCGCCTGAGTGGCCTGGAAGGCAGCCACTTCGTCAAGCACGGTTTTCACCCGACTTTCAGCAACATGGAGCTTGCGTTCATACTTGCGCCTCTCCTCTTCCCAATCGTCCCTCTCTTTAGCCCACAGGTCGTGAACCCTTTGAGAGTCTTCTTCCTGGGTTTTTATTTTCTTCTGACTGGTCTCCAATCGTCTCTTCGTTTCCGACAGAGTTTCAACGGCTTCATCGCGCTCACGCGCAAGCTCGCCTAGTGCCGACGATGTACCTCCTTCGAGAAGGGTCAGCTGCCGTTTCAGTGACCTATTTTCCTTGGTGCTGTTGGTTAGATTCGTCTGCAGGGTTTCCTGCTCCTCTCGGCTATTGTGGAGAGACTCTTCAAGACTTTCTATGATCTTGAGCTTGTCTTCCTGATCTCGACGCAGTGCCAGGATTTCCGAGACAAGATTGGCGTGAAGGGTCGGAGTAAAGCGCCGAGGGTCCAGGATGCTGATGGTCTCATCCATCATAACGTCTCTCGATGATCGCTTTGTGCCTTTCTCGGTCCTGTGTCCTGGCGGTAGTGGAGGAGGGGATGACGAGAAAGCTGGAGGCGTAATAGACCGGCGGGATCTTCTCGAGTTCCGCGATGGTGTTCTATACGGCGTGTCCGATGGCGTCGGCAGCGAAGCAGCAGCAGCAACGCTGCCCAGCTCGTCTTCTATTTCCCGCACAGCCATCATTGCTGTTCACTGCCGTTACCAAAGTCCTGCCAGCCGAAGTCGTTCTTTCTAGGAGTAGGCGTCCACCATGTAAGCTAGTCAACTCATGTATAAGGTAAGATGGGTCGGTCGTACCCCAATATGTATTTGGCTTAAAGGGGCCCAAGCACGGGCTTTGAAGACTATAACCCCTGTTGATAGTGGGGGTGTTGATAGATGAATCACAGGAAGCCCTTGCATCAAATGCTATCACTGGTCAATCACGTTTTTATTAGCATGGGCTAGAGCGGGGAGCGTCCAGGAACGCTACGGTTGTCCCTGAGAAGGGGATAGGCATTGATCAATCAGCTTTGGGATAGGTATCTCAACTTACACGGGCGACACTGATGCAGATGAGGGCCATCGACCTAAGGAATGTAAATGTTAGGAACCGCCCACTTGAGACTCAAGATCATCTAATCGAAACTCCTGGTCTTGGCTGGCTAAAGTTTGTGTTGCACTGATTTGTTCCATATCTCCCCGGGTTTCTACACAATCTCCAATGCGTAATAAAACGGTTATAGTGCGTACCTTGTTGGCTTGTGGTCTAAATCGCAAACCCCTTTCTAAACCCCCAATTGTCACTATGATAATAACCGCAGAAATAGATTTCGACGCTTAGGTATCACAGACGTCGGAAGGAACTGCTTCAAACGATGCTGATGATATATGCTCGGTCGGTTCTATGCAGCTCCGATTACCACTGCGCGCGATAAGGACGGTGACAGGCTGTCGCTCGAACGCTTCAGACAGCCAGGCTATATGAGTATATATAACGAACAGAGCGGCAGCAACGAAGAGTTCGAAACTTAAGTCTATAGCTACGGTTATTAATGGTACGTTAGCGAGCTTGGTCGCCAGACTCGAATCAAAGCTCGTTGGACTCTTGAGTTCCAACTTGGCAGAACTGCACTTATCATCGCATATATTATATGTATGTATCTAGTCGTACCTAGACGTGTGGTTATACTTACTCTATGTAGAGACTGCAGATCGACCTGTCGCATGTAGGAAGAATCAGGCGACGGTGCGAGACCTGAAGCACACATGCCCAGACGAGACGTGGTGTTTGATCAAGGTTCGCTCTCGGGAGGTTCAGGTTGTGCTGTGAGTACGGGCAAGGAGCATATCTAGGATGCTAGGAATATGCTTGTTTTCACGCCGGCGCCTAGACGAGTGAAACACCACGCGCGTAGGGGAAGATGGGAGGAAAAGAAGCACGAAAAAAGAAAGACCCGACGTGTCAAGGAGCTCACCTGCTGCTGCTGCCGCTGCTGCTGCTGCTGCTGCTACGGCGCATTCTCTCTGCCCCTGTGTCCCCAGATCTAGGTAACGGAGAAAAAGAGGGAGGCCCCAGGGTCAGGCAACCCGCGCAGAGCTCGGACACTGATCATAGCAGAAGAGAGCATGGGGACAGCGCTAGCCATGATGATATCCACAAGTTGACAGGCACTCTTTCGACGGACAGTGGACACGAAGCTACATACCATAGTACTACTAGACCTACCACATCACGGGCTGCAAAGTGATTGATGCTACAGTACCTACTGCATAGGTACGTAGGGAGGTAGGTAATAAACTGGGGGAGGGGTGGCCTTGGACGCGGCCTTGAACGCGGCCTGAGACTGCGTGTTCCTGTGTAAGTATATTCATACGTATTTCTGTATGGCACGGTACGGAACTCATCTACATAGCTACTAGCAGGTAGTATGTAAATTTCTCATGTGGCACTCGGCGCCATGCAAGATTGTTAAGGGTCAATGGTGCCAAATCGGCGGGAGGAGGACAAGATGCTAGCAAGATGCTAGCAGAAGGCTAGATCAGGGGTCCTTGTCTAGCGCATGCTCGCCCTGAAATGACGTTGGGATTAGCTGGGAAAAGGGCGGCAGGGTATGGCAGGAAAGCCGGACGAATTGTACTGCATCAGACGGTCCTGGCCTGCCAAATGAGGGAATCACTGTGCTACACAAGTACGTACTTACATAACTACGGTCGTCGGTCGGTCGGTCGCGGTATGACAGACCAGACAGACGCCCAGACGCCGTAGGGGCGGCGTGGGCAGACGGCATTTGGATTGTGGGATACATTAGGTGAGTGGGGATTCCAATGAGCGAGCTGCAGAGATCCACCGATACGACGGAGATCATCGAAGTGGTCTGTATGGCTGTATGGCTGTACGAAGACGGCCTATCCTATGGTAATCGTACGCCGTCCGTCAGGCACCTATTGGATATTGAAACAGCAAATAGGAAGCGAGAATTGAGTAGGTTGCACGTTGCAGCTACAGGGCTTGATGCAACTCGAATCTGGGGAGACGCAACGCAAGCTAGGCAACACGAGCCTCGAAAGCTGACAAGAAAAGTGAGGGTTTGTTGACGGTAAAATCCATTGGAACCTTGGAAGTCCATTGGAAATCCCCCGAGCTATTGCGTCAGGTAATTCAGTTATATGGCGTGTATGTAGTTACGGTATATATATACATACCTACATATATACGAACATTGAAGTACCTAGGTACCTGGGTAGGTACGGTATATAGGCAGATATGTACCTATAAAAGGTCATGAATTAGGTTCAGAAGATCTTCCGCTCTTCCGCTGTCCCGCTCTTCCGCTCTTCAATAGACCCCCGGTGCATTCCTCGGCGGTCTCTTCCTTATTGTCTCTGAACTCGACGGTGTGAGCGCAGGATATCACATGCGAAAGATATAAATAAATCCCAGAGACAAGACAGTCTCAACGACTGGGTAGGATTCGTGTAGTTCAAGTACGAGGTAAACTAGTAGGTAGAACTTACTGTAGATGTAACAGCACTGCCTAACTGGGTAGGCCAGACTTCCAAGTTCGCGTCCAAGTTGATTTGATGGTTTGATGGAAGATCTCGAATTGGCTGATTGGGAAACCAGGAAGCCCCGGCCGGTTTCCTAGTGCAATTTCGCCCCTGCAGCCATGCACCCATGCACCCATGCACCCATGGAGATCACCTCGCCTCTTTTAGCACAAGCTATCATGGAGTCTTTGCGAACCTGTGGTGGCTGTGGGTTCCATCACTCGAAGAGCCGAAGGTGAACAGTGCCGTCGGTTCCCCTTCTGGTTAGGGTCTCCCTAGACGTGGGGTTTCTTTGCAATATAACTCAGGTATGTGTCCAGGTATGTATGTAGCTTGGGTACCCTGTATGTAGTATGTATGATGTCCGAAATAATCCGTGACGAGGAATCGACCCTAGGTACCGAATCATTCGCCCATTCCAGCACTGTAAACTGTAACTAAACAAGCCCCGCCGCGATGTGGTTTGTCGGTTGGGCTGGTCTGGAGGCTGAAGCCTGTGACAGGTTCCTCTACCCAGAAAGTGACCAATTTGCATAGCAACTTTAGCTGACAATCTGACAGGCCGCCAGGAACCAGGGCGGACGAAATCCTGGGGGTGAGCACTTATACGTATTAGTTATACAGCTTGCCTACGTGCTTCGTAACAATCGCTTATTCTCTCGGGTCTCGGCTACCAACTTGCATTCACTCAGAGATTGCAGCCCTGGTCCTTGCCAGGAAGGTCTGCGAGTGTCGCCGAATCATACTATGTAGTTGCATAGTAAAAAGAGACGATATTGTGATGGGTACAAGCTCCTTTCCTTTCTATTTTTTATTCTAGCATGTTTTCTAGTATCTATTAATCAAGCTAATAATGATCAGACAGTCGGGATATATCAAGGGTTCCCTGTGTTCCTGATACAACGCCGGGATAGCGATGTAGTAGATAAGCTGCTCATGAGCTCATCTTTCGTGCTGAAGCCGCAGCTTATCAGGACCGCTTATACGTGAACCGGCGAAGCAGCGGCGATCTTGCTCTTTGCTTATTCCGGGAGCTAACCGTTGAATGAACGCCAGAGTATCGTATGTGGGCTACGTTGGTCCAAGCCTCTGCCTACTTACCGATCGCCTCGCCTCGTCAGGTGCAACGTAACGCGGCTCAGCTTTGGGAATTACACCACGAAATACACCAGTGAGTGCCACGATGGGTTGTGATGAATTGGGGCCACTGGGCCGAACCCCGCCGCCACATGCGAGTGATGAACTAGTTAGCCACCGGCGCCGAGAGTGCATGCGTAATAATTTTCATTAACTACGAAGTAATATGTAGTTAGTCCTCATACTGAACAGTTCACCAGCTCGTGATTGCTGTCCCTATTGCCTGCTAGTGGTTGCTGAGGCAGGCCGGGCAGCCGGGGTACGTAGTTCCGGTCAACAGGGCTAGCTCCATCGCCTGCTTCTAGAATCGGGTCTTCAGCAGGTAGTCAGAACCTATCTTGGGTTAAGATTCAAGAATATCCCTTAGGTGAGACCCATCGGGTCCGCGAGCCGGGGATTCGAGGATTCCGGTACAGCCTTATGTAATTTAGTGACCATGACGGCACGCCCCGAAAAGTCTATCAAGAGCACGAGCAGCGACCATCCGAAGGTCGTTATTGTTCTTCAGGGCGCTTCTTGGTGGCTCTAGTATTCATTACTTGTACCGTTACCCAATCTGACCTCGGGTTGTTATCGTGACCTGGCAAGGGGCTTGTGAGAGAACCGAGGATTAGGTAGGTACTACCTAATGGACTATCGATTGATCAACCGGCCGGATGATGATTGGTGACGGCTCCTAGCATTGGGGGGCTATATCTGGCTAGATATCCGTCCCTGTCTCCCAATCAAGTCAGCATGCCATGACTAGGGAACGACGTAACTACTGTCTAGAACGAGCAGGGACAGGCCCCCGGCTCCGTATGCAAAGGTATCACATCCCGTTCCGGAGGCGAGCTCGAGTAAAAGAAATATGTTGCAATCTGCTCGCGGCGCTCTGCCTGTTCTCGTGGAAAGGAGACACGTCTGTAACAGCGATTACAGGATGCAGATCAACCTGCACTGCCTGCTAGCGGAGGATCTGTCAGTAATCATCAGTGTGTACGCTGTATCCACCACTCCCGAGATGCATGCGACGTGCTGCCCTGCATGCATCTGCCACTTTTACATACGACTCCACATCGCCTCACTCATTATCTACTGCGGCAGTCTATTGCACGGTACCTGAATCATGCAGTAGCTTCCAGGCCTACCACCAGACCTGCCATTGACTCTTGAGGCCATCAGATGAGAGCTCGCGTTTCTGCCCAACGACTGCAACGTCGCAGCTTTCTTGCATGATCCGGGGTATCGTATAAAGGTCAAGGTGACTATGTCGCTTCGCACGTCGTCCCTATCAGCTTCGCCAGCACTTATGGTGACTGCAAGCGCCGCCCCCTTTTGTTCTCTTTTCACGACATCTGTCACCCGTGGGGCTAGACTGTAACCCAAGCGAATGGTCACTCCGGTTAAACATTCCGCAACAGGGTATTCCAGTAGACGACCAGGTCAGAAGCTTGTTTTGGTCCGGGTATTTCAGCCTGATGGGCTTTCTTCCGTCTAACTATCCTTCTATACCAAAGGTTCAATGGTAACCAGCGGCCGACAACTCCGCCAGGCCGAGATACATGATATTGGCCCAACTGCAGGAGTGCGATCGAGGTTTACCGAAGTGCCTTAAGGTTTCAGAAAGCAGCTAGTTGGTATCTCGAAGTGGCTTCTGTGGCGGCTCGAGTTACTCTCGGAAGTCATATCATCTCATGGCTCTATCGTCTGGCTCAAAGTAGATAGCTGTTCGTAAGACATCCTAGGCTGTGTTGCTTCGAACCCCTTGCTCAGTCTCCCACGCCTGTATCATGACGTCCCTGCCTTTTTTTCTGGCTTGGGTGATGTCTAGGGAGTACAAAAATCCTACTTCAGCTACCCTAGCATTACCTATACCTTAATGATCATGCTATATTATACGCACCCCCTAGTTCCTACTGGTTGTCGTCATATGCTTGCGTTCTTCCTGTCTTCTTATCCTTACGAGGATTCGAATGTGCATAAGATGCTGTCCCTTGAATCAAAGAGCTTCCTCCACCCACAGAGTCATGTGTATTACGGCATAGAAAGATGACTGGATAGGTTTAAGTCTCTCACGGTGGCGGTGCATTTACGCGATGGGGTGCGTATGAACCATTATCGATCTCAAGAATGTATATCTTAATAACCATGTGCCAACGGGTTTGCTTTCTAGGGCTTGCACCTTAGAGTGCAGATACAGAGTAACATATAACTTGGGCATCAACGCCAACAAAGACCTACAGCTTCCGAGAGCTTAGTTGTTGTTGCGACTGTGCCATCTAGGATCACCAAGTCTTTCGATATCGGATTAGGTGATTACTATTTAGGCTTCTTATGCCCCAAGTAACAAATATGTATTCTTGAGACACGATTCGCGGACAAGTCAAGGTTGCTTGGTAGGTAGGACGGATATCGTAAAGTAGAATCAAGCGTAACTTTTAGGGCTGGGGAAGATTACAAATGAATGACCTTCCGAGTTGGTATCTGCGCTTCCACGGTTAGCCATGTTGACGCAGTCTTATGTTAGTCGACGCTGTGAAAGTATGTACGCGTAGATGCCTCCTTACCTTTACAAACAAATAAGCCAACACTCTCGCTGCGAGCATCTCTCAAATAGAGACGTCTACAACGACACAGCACATATTATGTTATTGACCTTACCATGACACAAAATAGTACATCGCCACCCATCTTGTAGCCTATCTAAACAAATCAACGAGATGTTCGCTGCATACTTTCTCACCGAGGCTGAGGCTGGAGTATCGCCCTTGCAGTTCCAAAGGTAAACGATTATCTAGCCCCTTAACCATATTCACTCGAAGTAAGCTTCCATATTACCTGTGTGCTCTGGAAACATGTCAACCCACTGGCTTACAATATCACGAGGGGGAAGGTTCTGAGCCACTGCCGAGGGTTCAGCAATTATGGTCAACAGGAAACCACAGAAACCTCCCCACGGAAGCGTCCGGACCTCGAGGACGGACAAGAAGCTCCGCATAGCCTCTGTGATACCTACCAGGCCTTTCCAAGAAAAGGATGGACATGCGGCACGACTGACCACTAATAGTCGCCTCTCATACAATGGAGAGGGCTAGATCAAGGCTCCGCGCTGAACAGTACAGTAAGTAGACAGAAACTCTCTCCCCGGAGCCAGCTGCCTCGTGCAACGCCGCCTTATATATATCAACGTTAAGTCAAGGCTGGGCCTCAGTCCAATCCAGTATCCCTCGACGGCTACGGGCATCTCAGATCGGGGAACCCCCACGCAGCACAAAACAAGACGGAGAGAGAGAATGAAGCTATGCTATACCTACGCCATGCTATGCATGCAGCTCGCCGCGAATACCGGATGCGGCCTGCCGGCGGCCAGGTTCCTCGGTTCCCTAGCCGCCCTCCCTTTTCTTGCTCCCCATACACACGGGACATGCGGGATACCGTCTTGGCATCGGGGCATGTTGAAGGTTATAATAGCTGGGGAGGGAGGGCACGAGGATTAGGGGTAGGCGCTTCGGGTAAGGAACCCTGGGTGGGCCTGCCGGCCGGCCTTACGCGGCGGCTCTGGCATCGCACGGCAGCCAGGGGGCATGCACAGTAACTATGCATAACCAGCGGACCTTGTTTCCCTCCTTTATCTTATTTTGCCAGGCGGAGCGGGCCGAAGATGTGAGCAAGCAAGCAGCCGGCGCACGAACATCCTCCCACCCCTTCTAACATTGTACGGCGGTATCTGCGTAGGTTGGACACAAGACGAGTAGCCACGACCCGGAAGAAAACGCCAGAAGTGTGTGGTTATGAATAGGGGAGGAGGGGAGTAAGTGGGAATGAGGAACAAGAGACAGACATAGTGGTTTGTTGCCAGTCGTACTGTCCGGGTCCAGTGTTCAGAGCATGCAGAGAACACCAGAAGGGAGGGCCTGGACTACAGATCTATCAAATAAAACGAACCACTTAAACAAACCATGACATTGATCCAGCAGAGCCTATGTCGACACCGTACAACCCATTCTAGCTAGACTTGGGCCTTGAGCAGGTGATTGATGGTTATACCCGATTCGACGCCGGGCGCGCCCTTCCTATGTCATCATTGTTACCCCACCTGATCTGATCTGATGCGATGCCGAGGTCATCGCTACATTATGCACATAGGCGAGTAGGTGGTCTCCTCCAGGTAATGAATGCACCGGGAACATGCAGTAAATTTCATGACATGCCTATCTACCTACGAGAGTACTCGGGCAGTAAACCACACACATGAGCCATTGAGTCTACCTGTCAGCAGCAGCAGCAGCAAGCAGGCACCAGAGAAAGTAGCAGCACACGACGAGATGTCCACCACCACCACCACCACGGAAACATCCCCCACTCGCGCTCGCGCCCCCCTTGCTCCCGGTCGGCCTCCCCCCTTCCAGGAGGTCAAAGCCCTCCTCTTCGACGTCTTCGGCACGGCCGTCGACTGGCGGACGACGGTAGAGTCGGAGCTCGCGGCGCGGGCGCGCGAGAAGAAGATCCAGATCAACAGCACCGGCGAGTCCGAGGACGAGTTCTGGGCGGCCTTCGCGCAGCAGTGGCACGACAGCTACGGGGCCTTCACGCGCTCGTTCGAGCCGGGCCGCACGCCGTGGAAGGACGTCGACGCCCACCTCCGGGACAGCCTGGCGGCGCTGCTCGCGGCGCGGCCCTGCCTGTCGGGCGCCTACGCCGACGACGCCGAGGAGGTGCGGGAGCTGAGCCGCGTGTGGCACCGGCTGCGGCCGTGGGCCGACGCCCGCGAGGGGCTCCGGCGGCTCGGGAGCCCCGAGGGGGGCTTCGTCACCGCGACGCTGTCGAACGGGAACCGGGACCTGCTGCGGGATTTGAACGATGGCCCTCCGCAGGAAGGGGGAGGAGAAGGAGGATTGGGATTCCAGAGACTCCTGTCCGCCGAGGACTTCGGCGCCTACAAGCCCCACCCCAGCACGTACCTCGGGGCCGCGGCGGCCCTGGGGGACCTCGAGCCCCGCCAGGTCGCCATGGTGGCCGCGCACCTCGGCGACCTGGCGGCGGCGCGGGCTTGTGGCCTGCGGACCATCTATGTCGAGCGGCCGCGCCGCGAGGAGGCGTGGGGGCCCGAGGAGGAGCGGTACAAGGAGGCGCGGGAATGGGTCGATATGTGGGTGGGTGAGGGGGAGGGGGGCTTCATCGAGGTGGCGAGGCGGCTCGGCATACCCGAGTAATTCGCCTAGGTAACCGAGGAGATAAAGTAAGGTAGTTAGGTAAGAGGAGGTCGGGTCCCGTACGCATGCTCGTTCGATGTGCCACAGGGATGGGTCGATTATTCCTGTGTCACGGTGACCCACGATGCCATCGTGCACGACATCGTTCTATTGTTGCCGGCATCAGCGAATGGGATGACAGGGCCAGGGTTGCCACGAGTAGCTTTCTCGGGAAAGTCCACGGGTGGGTGAGCTGGATCTACGCATCGGGGACCCCTTCAGCTCGGCGACAACTAGAGACCAGGTATTTCTTCCAGCGCTGCCGTCGGCTTCCGCCTCGCTACATATGCAGCCTGTTCTCAAGGTACTCTGACGGCATGTGAAAGAAAAAGAGAAAGCGAGTAGCTTTAGAAACCCAAAGAAGCTGGGGATACTTTTGAATTTCTTGTCTTGATTCGAGAAGCTCGTGAACTCTCGTGACTCTATTACTGCAGACTGAACTAGCTACATTGGGGGTCGGTGTTCATACGTAGTTGGGGGCGGGAGAAGAAAATGCCTGGAGCTTCCGCCTTCGGATGTTACCAAGAGAGAGCTTCGCCGTAATTCTAACGTAATGGGCATGTGCCTGTGGCGACATCATGCATAGGTTGTGGTAGTTGAACGTTGGGTCAAGCCTTATCGAGCCACCGTTTGACAGCGCGTCTAAATCAGCTGCTCATTGGCGGGAGAGCGCGGCCTTCACGAGCATGATCGTGATATCACCAGATACCCCACGCATAACACAAGCCAGTCATCAGTAGAGACGTCTAGGTATAGACCTCGCGTAGTATGTAGGATAATGCCAATTGCATGAAGCCAACCTTAAGACACTCAGCCTATGTTTCTCCGGGACCAATTCCCACATGAGTATGGTGGCTTGAAGCATCGTATCTGCAAGCTTGTTGCTGTTCTCGACAGCAGCATCATCTGTTATTGCCACAAGCAGCAGCTCCTGTGAGATAGTGCTCTGGCCTCCGGTGGCATCTCCTTGATTCGTGTCGGCCCAACCCCTTGGGAATATTTGAGCGAGACGGGCTGGCTCAAATGCTACCACATGGCACAATAGAAGAGGTCCTTGTCTTTGCCGTGCCCCCTTTCTAATTTTGACAAATAGCCGCCAAGTCAAGCCAATCTCCACGACAGAGAACTACGGCTCCCCCCAGTCAAATTGTATATGACAAAGCCACTGACCGGAAGTTCTTAGCCATCACGTTGTTCATCCTTATGGTTCGGCGGTCGATCTAGGTATTGCGTATAGCAGAACCTTGTAAACCTGCGCACATAAACGATCGAGGAACGACGAGCTTTATGTCACCTATGTAATATGGTTAAGTTTCTTGAAAGACCACGAGGGAATTGATCGGGAAGGGGCGTCGAATTTGTCGAAGGGGTCTTGGGAGAGAAGGCCATTTGTTGGTTCAAATAACCAACCGGGTGTCGGTTAGGTATGTCTAGGCACTCCTTGTTTCTCGGCTGGTTCAGATAAGGAAAATACCAAATAGAAGAGATACTGGGTGTTTGCTGATGAGACCGCCAATCGTACAGGCAGCTCTCCAATCCGGCAGGCTGGTTCGGAATAGCCTCCCAAGATGCCGGTACGTATTCGGGTCCGGGCGACGTAGCCGAAGCAGTGTGCACCCAGCACCCAGCATCCAGCACCCAGCATTCAGCATACATCACTCAGCACTCAGCACTCAGCACTCAACTTTCAACATTCAGCATCTAGTACCCAGCATCCAGCACCCAGATTAGTATATGATGGGCTTACAGAAGCCGACAGATGAGATTACTCCCTGATGTCACAGCTCTTATTTGGCCGAATGGGCCGGTCAGAGAAGAGTCTGGGGTGCTTCTGAGCGATATCCCGTAGTTTGGTTCAATTAAACGGATATTGGAAGATGGTAGTAGGACTTAGTGTAACTGGGCTATAGCACCAGCAGACCGGGGGTTCCAGCATGTGAGACTCTCACAGTGAGAGACAAGAGCGAGTAACGCCCAACTCCCCCACATGCCGATACTCATGGATACTACCATGGTACTTACGGGTATTCAGATAAAGAGGCTTTCCCTTCCCCTTCCTCCCCCGTTTACGCACGCTTAAGTGAATTGACGTTGCCAAGCCCAACAGCCAGGTACGGAGTTACGTAGGCCCATAATAGGTATCCTTCTATTCTATTCCATCTACAGCTCATTAAACGATCCTTTCTTATTGTATGAGAGGCGATGCCATATGACATGCATTGACGACTTTTCCGGTGCTCAAGGGTATTTGGTAAAACTTGACTATGACCATGTTAGATGGGCTTAGCAATACGAAGGCATGTATGCATGTAGTTATAGGGGCAAGGGTTGTCATTAACCCCTCGTGCTGCATTTGCTGGGTTGGTTCATTGCTGGATAATGGGATCTCGCAATGACAGCATAGTAACCGGTAGCCTGGCAACCCTTACTCTACAATATGCCTGGTTCAGAGTCTGACCAACTTGGCAAGTAGGTCGTGTATATTCATATACAGTATGTACGTATATTGATGCATGTGTTTGTCAGTACTGCGTATACCTACGTAGTCTTAGCTACCTACATGTCGATAGGTAGGTAGGGAGTATTACCCACATCCCTGCGGCCTCTGTACTATCTGCAATAAAGACCGCTGACCAATGAGGCCAAGTAGCTAGGCGGTTTAGTAAATTCACCAATGGCAATTCAAACTTACCTGGTAAAGGTGACCGATGGTAGCAAATAGGGAATACGACGGTATAAGGCTCGGAAAAGATGCACACCTGATGTCAAAGATGATCATAAAGAGAGGGGTCAAGAAAGAAAAGGCATATGTTTCAATCTTAGTAAACTGCCAACTTGCTACCGCTAATTAGTTGCAGAACACTTACATAGTACATAGTAACCATGGTATTGGAGGTCACAGAATGTACACGGGCAGGCCTATTGCATACTAAAATTCATGTGCGGTATTGTACATGAAGCCTTACGTTCAACTGTCGGCGCTCCCTTTTCGCTTTTCTCTTACCTATGCTCAAAGCAAACCAATCAGCACATGATCCGATCCGCATCCAAACGTACCTCCATTCCTTACAATCATTATGAGTGGTAAACTCACTCATACCGAACCGAGTCATAGCTACAGATAATCAGATCTTGACTTCTTCCCTAACAACCTACAACCCATCCTTTGCTTTCTTTACCCCAGTTCGGGACCGCCTTTCAAAAATCAACAGCATTCATTCTAGATTCTCACTCATGACTTGCCTATTTAACTACTACCTAGCTAAACTACTTACCTAAGTACATACGCATATAGTCGACTGCTTATACCTTACCTAGCTAGTTTATTCCCTTACACATTCCTACTTATTTTCTTTGATTTGCATGCTACCTTCTCAATTTGCTCGCGTTGCCTCGGGCTTTGATATTCTATAAGATATTCTATAACCATCACTGCCACATTTATAGATACCCATATAGATACCTACCTCTAGTCGACCTAACGTATTGGTCGAACATTCATCGGAAATTTCAACTTTGGCCTCTCTAACGTTAATGGGCTGGGCGCGATCAAGGCTCCATGTTCACCTTGTCTCCCGGTTCCAAGGACGGCGCAATTACCCATGCTTAATAAATTGATTAAGGACATACTCCACCTGGCATATATTCAGATATATATATATCTTCAGCTATATCTACGCCTGCATCTACTACATATCTACCTACGTACACACATGCACATTTACACATACATACCTAATATACATGCCCTGCCCCTGCCCTTGCCCCTGCACTTGCACTTGTATGTTTTGAAGCATACCTACGCTGCCCTGCACTCTGCACTCTACACCTAGGCAAGAGCAGAACAGCCGAAAAGCAGCTGTGCGGCTCACGTTTGGCTGTTGGTCTTCCGTATTGGGATGCAGCTACGTTAGCACGTTAGCACGTTAGCTACCGGCTTTGTTGCTAGCTTGGAAGCTCCTCCTGTCTGCGTCTGTCTCGTCCCGGAATAATTTGTTAGTCTCGCCAGTTTCATCCATACGGATTACTTGCCTACGCAGCTACAGTACATCACTAAATCCTGGGCCCAAAATCGTTCGGCCGCTCTCCACTTCGCTTTGGCCTTGGGGAACTCGAGACCCGGTTTTCTTTCAAGTTACCAGTTCCCAAGCGCCAGCCACCAATGCACCCATCAGCAGAGCCATAACCCATACAAGATACCGTTCAAGCCATTTGGCTCTTTGGCATCTGAACCTACTTGCATAGCAGGTACCCATAACCCATACCATACCAGTGGTCAACCCCCCGTCCCCCGTCCCCCGTCCCCCGTCCCACGTTGCCCGTCCCATACATACCTACTTCTGACCTACATACATACATACCTCTCCATACCTCCATACCTCCATACCTTCATACTGACCTCCCTCCATACCTCCATACCTCCATACCTCCTCCATGCATAGGCCATAGGCCATAGGCCATAGCCCATACAAACATACAACATACAACATACAACATACAAACGTACATACCTACATCCCTTACCTCTAGTTACCTGCATACCTAGACTGCTGGACTGGACCTGGACCTCTGGACTGGACCTTTGCTTTGGGCCTAACTAGGACCTAACCGGGACCTAGGACCTTGGACCTTGGACCTACGGCCTACTACCTAGGACCTTGGACCTTGCCTTGCTTGCCTACCAGCCTACCAGGCCCTACCTAACCTGACGCTACGCTTAATTCCTAGCAAGCTCAGACCCGCCAAACCTCTTCTCCACATCAACAACACGGCCCTCTTAGGGACCTTGTCGTTACCTATCCTATCATCTTCCCACTCTTCGTGTCATCTCGTCTCGTCTCGTCTCGCCTCTCCTTTCTAACACCCTCTTCTTTGGCCTCCATCCCCTCGGAGCAGCAATTTACGACACCGTTGACGACACCTATTATTTTTTAACTGTTATTTTTATTCTTACCCGGGATTCTTAACTGCCAATACGACGACTCTTAAGTGTACATCTGGCAACATCTGGTGCCATTCAGGAGCTTGGTGGTCCGAACCGCTGCTACCCCTCCAAGGAGAGGAAAAAAAAAAAAAAAAGCAAAGACAAAAAATAGAGTAAAATAAAACCAAGCTCAACTTACGGAGACTTTCCGAAGCCAACCAGCCAGCAAGCACTGATAGCTCGCACACTACTACCACCCCTCCCTCCACCTCATACCTCATAATTACCAACGTCGCGAGCAATTTTTTGCTGCGGCAAGCTCTGCATTTCATCATGGCGGGAAAAATGGTATTATACAAGTTGGTGGTCCTAGGCGACGGTGGTGTAGGCAAGACTGCCCTAACAATCCAATTGTGTTTACAACACTTCGTCGAAACAGTACGTGCTTCACCTCTCATCATCATCCTCCGCTACATAGCATAGCCTCTCTGTTGGCCCGCTCTCCTTTCCCCGTTTCACCCCACGGAGCGTTCCCCGTGTCCGCTTGCTCACCTTAGTGCCCGATGATCACAAGCTTTGGGCAATCCGCTTACTGACATGCCGATGTAGTACGACCCCACGATTGAAGATTCGTACAGGAAGCAAGTAGTTATCGACGGCCAAGCCTGCATGCTGGAGGTGTTAGATACGGCTGGTCAAGAAGAATACACGGCGCTCCGAGACCAATGGATCCGGGATGGCGAGGGTTTCGTACTGGTTTACAGCATCTCCTCCCGCTCATCGTTTTCGCGCATCAAGAGGTTCCACCACCAGATCCAGCGGGTGAAGGAGTCGACCACCTCGTCGCCAACGTATCCCGGCTCGCCGATAAGCCCTTCCGCCCCTGCGGCGCCTGTACCCATCATGCTGGTCGGCAACAAGAGCGATCGGGTTACCGAGAGAGAAGTTTCCACCCAAGAGGGCCACGCCTTAGCACGCGAGCTGGGTTGCGAATTCGTGGAGGCATCCGCTAAGAACTGCATAAACGTCGAGAAGGCATTCTACGATGTTGTTCGGATATTGCGGCGACAACGGCAAGCTGCGGCGCGACCTTTGCAGCAGGGCAACAACCGGCGTCAGAATGGTGACCCTCATGGTCCCCAGGGCGGCGGCCGACGAGGAAGGGGAAGAGATCGCGGCGATCGCGGCACGAAATGTATCGTTTTATAATCAACGGCGGGCGAGCGGGCGATGCACGCCAACCACGGTAATGCAACCGAGCAGGGCTCTAGGCGGCGACCACTCTGTTGTTCTAATTTTATTCACTTCTGGCATGGCCATCGATTACGACACTATCACGAGATACTTGGACGATTCAAGTGCCACCACGAACTTTTTTGAGTCGTTACCAGCGTCACCACCATCATGTTCTATAGGCCGCAGGGCCAGTCGCATGTTCATGTTCACGGCTCGGGTTGTTGGCCAGCACCCGCTCTTGATTCGGCGAACGGCGTACGATCTTAAAATAAAAGATATACAGAGGGATCATCAGGCGTGGGTATCTGGTTTATTCAAACGCGCGCGCCAAAGGAAGAGGTGTATGTTCATGTTCCATTGGTTGAGGGGGGATGGCAGCCTGCGGTGTTCGGAGTCTAGGCGCGCATACCTCTACACCAGGTCGAAAATCGTCATTATTTTGTTCCAACATTTACCGCCCCCGACTTCTCCGAATCTGTTCATACTATTTGTGCTATTCGAGCCTGCCATCTCGTATATGGTCTGATTACTTCTTTTTTGAAAGGTGCTTGGAAAAACTTGCGGGTGTGCAAGAGGAGGAAAACATTGGGGTGGATCAGCATCTAACGTTAAGGGGAGGAGGAGGCCAGCTTGGTTTGGTCGCGTTGCTCTCTTCCTATACGGGGCACACCCACGTTCAATTTCCGTGGATCCTGGGGAGGAGGAAGTGAACCCATACCTAACCTCGACGAATGATACAATGGAGTATCTGGGCCTTCGAGTTCATCCATGTGACATATCTTACTTTGACCCAACGAGTTTCGGCGTCCTATGCTTAGCTGGACCAATAGCGGACTCGCATTGATACCCTATTAGGCCAATTGATTACCTTGTTCAGCATTTCTGTAGAGTGCAATGTCGTCCGTGTGAAAAAGCTTATGCTTACTCATATCTGTCAGCAAGTTTGGCCCGCGATCATTGGTGCTGATGGTTTGTGATTGTGAATCGGCAACCCTGAATCTCTCAGTGAAGTGATCAAAAAGGCGGTTACCTACTACTCAGCACTTGTAGCAGTAGCCTTGCAGCCCACTTCCAAGGATGTCGAAAAGCGCACGAGTAAGATCACGACGTCATGATGATACCGGCCGCCCAATATTTTCCCCATCCCCATCTGCAGGACACCTGGCGGAGAAGGAGGGGAGCTGGAGAGGAGAGGGGGATTACCCGTGGACCTACGTAGGTACCTAGGCAGGCTAGGTATGGTTCTGATGATGATGATTACCTAAGTCGCCAAGTCAGGCCTCACTTTTGGAGCTTTTGAATTGGAACTCATGGTATGATTACAGGGCCTTGCCTGCCTACGTGCCTCCTGCCTGCGTGCCTCACACCTAACTAGTTGCTGGGTAATAGGGATGTATTATCTACCAAACTTTGCCTACCTACCATCTAAGGTAATCTTCCACGATGACCTAATCCACCCGCACACCCTCCTCCCATCTTATGCATTGTACGGACGCATTATCGCAATTCGAGAACAGGTGGGGTTCGCCGTTGACTGGCCTGCTGAATGCCGCCGTCACAAGCTTCGGCAGACGGTGCAGGAGGACCGCTAGCTAACTAACGAAGTGCCTTGCTTCCAATACCTGACTTTTGTGAACGGAGGGCTTCATGTCTTGGATCGGCCTAAGCTAGCTTCGCCCGCACGTAGGTAGCTGGAGGTATGCTACATGTATGTATGCATGCACGCATGCATGCATATATGCCTGACTACGTGGGTACCTAGGTAAGTGTGTAAGTAGTTAGCCTTGTGTTGGGTAATGTGGCAGGACGACGGCGGTTGTTATTGTTGTTCTTGTTGTTGTTGACGATGCTTAATGGTCCAAGGTGGTGGTGGTGATAGTGATGATAAGTGATAATGATGATGATGAAGCCGATGATGACCGACCAACCGGGATCTGGAAGAGACGGAAGCGCGCCGAACTTTAAAGGCGTGACCTACCGACCTTACCCGCCTACCCGCCTAGTTACCCGCCTACATAGGTAGGTAAGTACTACCGTACCTACCAGATAAACTAATAACACGTTGAAATGCACCTCTCAACGATGCCTCCGCCTTTCTCACTTGCATAGGTACTTATATAAGATTGACCGACTCTGGACTACCTACTTACTTACTGTCGGGTTCGGCACTTGGGCTACTGTACGGTAACGTGCTGTTGTTGTTGCTGTGGCTTCAACTATTGGCTTGACGACTTGCCTACCTGCCTACCTTTACGTAGGTAGTTGTGTGGGTGTTGGTAGACGCAAGCACACGCATACTGAACCGCCGGCCGATGTTGAAGAAGCGAAACGAACGAATGAACGACCGAACGGAAAGGGTTCTCGACAACTTGCTCGTGCCGCTTTCTGGCTGATTACTTGCAATTATCCCCTTACCTTACTTTACCTTACCTTGCAGAGAATACACAGAAAAGACGATCTAAGTGGTCAATATCCGACTTGCCTACATATTTAGCGCCCAGAAGGTGCGGCGAGGAGTGAGGCTTTGCTGATTTTTTTTACCCATGCTGCCTATAATCAAGTACATAATACCATTCATTACGTAGGTAGCCCGAGAGACTGTGGCCGCCGCCGCCGCCGTCTCGTTTAACGTTTGCCAGCATTTCGTTCAGGCAAGTGGAAGGGAGGCTGTAAAGCTACGACATATACGCAAGTTGCGCCACATACCTACCATACTAGATACAACACCCCCGTTACCGGCCAGGAGACGTTTGGAAAAAGAGATATGCCATTCGTCATGCTGAATCACATGCCTCACCTACGCAACAAAATACGTCCTGGCTTTGCCCCCGTACTTCTAGAATTCATTAGTTCGGTTCAAAGATGAAGAACTATTTGTCCTATTTTTATTGCTGCAACTATATTCCCTTTCCACCTATACCCACCCCTTAAACTATCCCTCGGGAGGTAGCTAATCGAGTCCTTCTTAGCCCTGATTCGGGCAAGGGCACAACACGCTCACTATGTAAGTGTCTAGGTAACCAAGACTACCTACCGTTTCGACGGGAGTTCGCTTCGGCTGGGGAAAGGGGGGAGATGTTGGGGACTTTTGTTTAATTCTTAACTTAGCGATTGTATCAAGGGGAAGAGACGATGCGCATCACCACTATAAACTAAAGTAAAGTACGTACTATGTAAGTAAGTATGTAGGTTGGCCGACCTATGGATGGGTGCTGCTGGATGGAGGGGGAGGGAATTCGGACATGGTCTTCTTCATTAGGCAACTGAAGAGCCGAGATTAGGCGCCGCCGGCTCCCACTCCCACCCCCCAAACTCAAACCCAAAAGGCTGCTACAGAAGCTGTAAGCAAAGTACTCGGCAAGATCTACACATGTAGGTACGCAGATGGGTAAGATGGATACATTAAGTAAATGGGATAGATACTATGTAGATGCGCACATACATATATGCGAATGTGTTCACATGGAGATGCTGGGGCTTGCTGGGTTGCTTAGATCCCCTATAAGATGCCTCCTATCACGATGACCTACATAAGTAGGTATGTATGTGTGTACTACCTACGATGCGACAGGGTGAAAGCCGATATCCCATCCCGGGCCGACATCTTAAGTAATCCTAATGTAACACATCTTACGGGCTAACTAACCACAAGCAACAAAGTGGCATAGCAGGCAGTAAATTACGTAGGTATATAGGTACGGTAGTTATGTAGATAGTTCTTGGAAGTTCTTCGCAATGACAAAAGGTAAGGAGAAGAAGTTTCGCGAATACCTGAGCAAGTACGAAGTATCCAATCCTTCCAGGTTGTAAGGTCGAGTAGATAATCGGTATGTATGTATCTACGTCGTAGCTGTTATCAAACTCTCATTAACCACCTCATTAACCTTGGACCTTTAGCTAGCACGGCGCGGGCGCGGCATGGCATTGGCATTGGCATTGGCATTGCACGGCACATGGGCCTTTCCCCATCCGCCGGAACTCGGATTCCGTCCCGGGGAGGCCACTACCTAGGTAGTTAGTTACCTGCAGTCTGGTTACTGCGGTCTGTGCGCCTGCCCGGTTCCTTCACCATACCTAGGTTAGGTATGTACTGTGTATGTATGTACCTACATACCGTAGCAGCTCGTACCTCTTTTCCTTCGACCTCCCGATGCGTCTATCTCCGGCCGGCTCTCTCCTCTTTCCGGTGTGATATGAGTGTGGCTGGTGGTGCCGTCTAGACAGTGGCTATGTATGTAGTTCGATAGTAAGTGGTTCTCTCCTCTGATCGTACCGTTAATTGATCATCGTACGATATATATAACAAGGCTCATAATAATAGTCATTTCAAGATTTATAGACACTTGCGGAACCGCGGGCTGCGGCGCGGACCTACTAACGACTAGTCTGTTAAGTAGGCCTGTATGTATGCACGGCTGAAAGACGGCTAGCGACCGCCAGCCCCTAGTTGCCACTACGGAGCCGCGAGTATAGGTGTGTAATACCCAGCTAGGGCAGGAAGATGGCTTACTTAATACGGGGGGATCACCATATACACAACGTTCCAAGGTTGATCACGACGTATCCATGGTCAAGATATATTGGTTAAGAGTCTTAAGACACATTGCACCATGGCATGGCGCATCTTATACATACCTACTAATAAACGTGCGTGCGCCGGCTACGTGGTATGTAAAATCCAATATGTATTGCCATACAGTGGTAACCCGTTTGATAGAGGGTTTGCCTAATCGAGTAGATGAACTAGATTGCATTCATACCTTGAAAGTAGGTAGCACGAACTCTTTTGGCTATCTAGAACCCCAACCTCCAACCCCCAACCCCCAACGGCAAGAGGGTGAACTGCATGCCTAGTAGGTAGCCCCGTAGCTACCTAGGTATAGTTATATGTTATCTATTGACTAGAGCTGTAGTACGCAGGTAGGGCGACAAAGCCTCAGGGGCTACGTAACCACGAGCAATAAGCGCCTGGTTACTAGCAGTAGATAGGTAAGGTAGGTAAGGTATATGGCATCGCGGTCCCGTACGAGCTACCCCATGATCTAGCACTTAATTGCCGAAACGTGGTGCCGTCGATGATACCATCCCGCCGGTGGTGATGAGCTGCAGTTTAAGAAAGGTTCGGGTAGCCTTGTGGGGAAGTTGCCAATCAGAATGCAGCTAGAAGGTGCCGGGAGTGAAGAGGAAAAGAGCAGGTAGATATAACTAGACGCCTAGGTTAGGTAGGTAGGTATGTACATAGGTAACTACTACCTGTAACTTGTAAGTAGGCATGTAACTACCTAATGTGCGTGTGCGCGCTTGTGCACACCAAAGACCTAGTCCTGCCAAGACTGGCTTTAAGACTGGCTTTTCCCCTCTTCACCATTCAGACTTGTACAAGCTGCATGGGACATTGGGACGGTCCCTACATAGTACCTCCGTTGCGATACGATACCCTGTACTGCGCATTCTGCGTGTATTGTACCAGCCCGCCGGAGTGGCATTCCTTCGGAGAACATCCGATGTGCAGCTCGTAACGTGCTGGTAGGCAACAACAACGGAATGCATTCCGGTCTCGCGGTCCCTCGTGGGATCGTGGCCCAGGGGAGCGGCAAGGAAAAGTGCCAAGCAGGATCTTGCGAGTCCTACCGCGTGCAAGGCATGGCATTAGATAGGTATGTAGGTAGGTACCTATCTGGGCGAACAACCGGGTCCGAGGGGACGGCGGCCGGGATAGAGTCAAATGCCACCCACTCCCTGCCTATATGGCTACCTACCCATGTAGGAAGATAGCTAATTAGACGCCAGCGAGCTGTTGGACAGCAACAGCGAGCAGCAGCAAGGGCACCGTAGTTCCAATTCCTGGCTGAGCTGATCTCACTCATAGCTTGGGATCGGACTTCCTTTAAGATTGCTCGTGTGTGTAGGAGTCGTACGCCCCTACATACTCAGAAAGGGATCGATGGCCGATTGGCGTCCCACGCATTCCACAGACGCGCTCATGTCATGTCATGTCATGTCATGTTGCTTGCTGCACAGAAGACAGACTTCTCTCACGCAGCAGCAAAAACAACTGGCAGCAGGCTTCATCACACATCACACATCACACATCACACCGGTAGCAGTACCTACGTCTTCCCCGGGCCGGGCTGCGACGGGATAGAAGGAAGGGGTGAAGAAGAGAAGCCAACGTACCATATAGTTATGTGTGTCTATTACATATGTACGGCCGTATTCCGAGCGAGTCATCGAGGATCGCGCATTTGGCCGCGCGCGGATAGCTAACCATAGGTCCATAGGGCGTCTATTAGCGCGTGGCCCAGCCCTTGTTCCCCCAGACTTATATATCACTAACTACCTGGTACGTATGTATTTACAACGCATCGGCGTACATATGCATGTCTTGGTATGTACCTAGGTAGGCATGCAGCAGATATGCACGCATGCATCATGCAGATGCGCATCTAGGAGACCCGCGAGACCTACATACGTACGCTCATCCAGCCATACTTGGTACCCTCCTACCTCCTTTGTCCTCACTACGGTACGCATGGAGAAGAGTACGTACTGCATGTTATACTGAACCCTTGCTACGTCGTTGTGCCTCAGACCTACATATATACCTGCTAGGGGTTCCCGCGAGCACACCTTACTCGCCAATTCCAACACCATCATCTTCCGCGACGCAACTATCATCAAGACATCATATAGCACAGCTATAGGTTAGATCCTTCGGAGATGTGACATGTTACTCAAGGTCGTATCTTCAAGCAGGCGAGCGGACGAGCACCCAGCACAGCAGCGCCTGTATGATAGATACTACATGCACACTGCATGTCCCGTATCGCAGTGAGCTTCGTGATAGGAAGACAAAGTCGTATATTTTGTGTAGCTTCGTGTGACGACGGGGAGAGATGAGGGAGCATGAGCACGGAGCATGCGCACATACCACTACCTAACTTATATACATAGAAACACATGGGCTATTATTAACTACCTACGTAGGTACGAAGTACGTAGTTAGTCTAATATGTCTCTCCTATTAATCCCAAAAGGTGCTTCGGTCAAGGCCAGCAGCACATTGCATCACCTACATGTACATATAACCACTACATAGTTAGTATGGTGAGTGAGTACCTTGAGCGTGCTCGAGTACCGGTAGATAAGGGGGGAGAAAAACCCGCACGTCGTCGAAAGAAAAAGAAGAAGAAAAACCCAGGCCCGGACAGAAGGGTAGATCATCACCACTATCAAGATCACCACCGTCCGTTCCCCCGTAGATCTAGTGAACAGCAGGGAAGCCAACCTCGGATAACGACCCTGCTCTTGCGGCCTGACCTGCTAGCCAGCCTGGCCAGCTAATAGTTTAAGTGCCTACTACTACTAGTAATAGGTATGGAGCAAAAGCATATATAACTATAGATTATAACTACATAGATGTGTGCACCCAGAAGGCACCGAGTCTAGCTACCTACGTGACTAATCAGTGAGCGGATTGACAGAATTACAGGATCCAACGCAGATTCACCAGAACTTCCTGAACGGCCCTTCCCTCCCCTCCCCGCGTTCTGCCTGGCCGGCTACCTGGCCGAAGGGGCCCCCGAACAGCCAGAGGCCTTTTCTTGATTATTCACATCCTTCCTTCGGATCGGCCCTAATGCCATGGTTCGGGTTTCGTTGTTTGTTTTCAGTTAACGTTTTCCACTCACTAAGCGGCCACATAGGGGTTCCGGCCACTTTTAATTACCGACTTTTTATATATAACAAAATAATAATAATAATAATAACAGCCTACGTATTAGCATTTAATTTAAAGCTTTTTATATTTAGTTCTTTATTAATATAAATTATATTAATTAGGAATTTCGAATCTAATAAGCCTTCGAAGCGTTATGCGTTGGAACCGTTTTTTTTTAGCGTGCAGCTATAAAAACCTTCGGTATTCCGAAAATAACCTTTTAAGACCGAATCCAAGGGGCTGTATTTTGTAACGAAGTTCATATAAATCAATAACGCTTATTTTCATATAAAGAAAATGCTGTTATGCGAGTTTATTTTTAGTTATTTGCTTAGGGCTGGCCTTTTTTTATATAAGCCTTCGAAACGTTAGCTATTAAGTTCTTTTTAATTAAAGGTAATATATAACGGTTTGGAATAAATTGGTATAATAACTTCCTTGCCCGGCATTTCGAAATTAAGTTTAAGCGGTTTCGAGGGTTCGATTAGAACCGCCGCGATGGCGTGAATTATCGAATTCTTAACGAATGGTTCGATTTGTTTAAAGCCATTCTTATTAAATACGGCATTGCCGATAACGATATTTATAATATGAATAAAAAGGAAGTAATAAAGGATATCGGGAATAATATTAAGGTAATTATTTTTCGTTCGAATAAAGAAGCTTTTTTTAATTAGCCTAATAATTGCGAATAAATATCCATTATCGAATATATAGGTATAAACGGATACTTGCTTTTTTCGTATATTATATTTTAAGGCTAGCGTATATAATATAGCTGGATTAATTCTTTTATTAATCGCTAAACGGTTCTTTAAGTTAATTTAAACGGTTGAATTAATTAAGCCATTATTTTATAATAACTAAAACATTTTAACCGTTATATTAAAAAATAACGACGCGGTTAATACCGGCTGTTAGTTTTTAATAGCCATTCGAATTACGTTTTTTTCGAATTTATCGAATACTGTATTTAAAACAAAATTATTCCGTTTTGTTTTTTTCTTTATGCTACTTATGTATTTTAGTTCTTAAACGTTGGCATTTTCGGGCCGCTAAATAAGTTATATAAGCAAATTATTAACCGGCGGTCCTTATTTGGGGTTGTTTTTATAAATAACCGGCAGTTTTTATTGTATTATTAAGAAACCCGACGGTTTATTTCTTTTAATATTACTAGTACTTAATAAGGGTTTGGATTGTTATCATTTAATCCTAAAAAGATATTTAACAAATATAGGCCCAAAACGCCGCTTTTTAATGCCGGTCCCGTTACGATATTTATAACTTTAACGAATTCGAACGGCTAAAAGGTAACGATAATTACTTTCGGTAACGTTAATTTTATTTAACGTATCGATAAATGTATGAAACAGCTTTACGATGTATGTTCTTTTTTATTAAGCCCATTATAAATTATATAAAAGATATTTATTTAATTAGCCTTATTATGTAATAATTATTTCAAATAATTAACGAGGGCTTAATTTAAAAGCAGGAAAAGGGCAGGCGCAAACGGGCTAATAAAAAGCACTTTAAGGGAACGAAGAAATTAACTATAAAGGAAGCTTTTTTCGAAAAGCAAGAAAAAGAATTGGCAAATGCTAAGCAGTTGGATAAAAAGGAAAAACGTAGGCTTTTAAAGGGGAAAATGGGCTTTGTAAGGCTAATATAAAGGGAGATGCAGTTTGATACAAACGTATTCGAATAGGGATTAATTAATTAACTGTTGTTGTTGTTATTTATTTGCAATATAGGGGGTTGGTTCTTATATGGGGCATAGGTGGATTGTGAGGGGCAAAAGTGGATGGCCGGGACCCCTGTGTGGCCGCTTAGTGGGTGGAAAACGTTATTACGACCTCATGCTTGGTTTAGGTTATAGAATAAGGGGGGACAAAGGTCATTTTCGGGACCCAGTCCTCCTCCTTTTCCCTGTCTTGGCCTTATAACTTCGCGCTATGCACTAACACTACATAGCGGGTTCTCCCCTGTCTTTTACCACGCAGCGAGAGGCGCGAAGATGGCATGCTAGGAACGATAGATGCGGCTGTTAACGTCAGGGACCGAGAGGCAATGAATCAGTGGTGTGGGGGGCCAGGTTATGCTAGCACAGGTTTTGGTCTTGCTTCGTTCCCGCTCTAGTTAATAACTAACCACCTAGTTTTACCTCAAGTTCGTTGATTATCCAAGTTGCAACCTGCATGCCTGCGTAGGTATTGCATATCTGCAGGACTTGCTTGCTCACCTCGCCCACATTATCGGCATTGATGGACGTAGATGTCGAACAGAGACCGTAAGGCGCATGCCAATATGACGTGAAAGGCAACGGCTTTTTGCTCCAATCTACCGCTACCAGCCTCACCTAGTCGACCTAATTATAAGTAGGTATTTGCGGCGTCGGCTCGGGTCGGTCTCCTCTAGCCGCAGACCGCTAGGTAATATCCATCAAATACCAGTACTGTAGGTAAGTAGTTAGTAGCGGGATCCCCGCCGGGAGGAACACATGCAGAGAGACGCCAAGTGACGCCGCGCTGCTCTGGGAGACCCCCACGATCCTGATATTGGGTCTGGCTGGTAAGGAACCTATACCTATCGTACCATACACCTAGGTGAGTATGCTTGAGCGAGTACCATACCGTACTCCATGCATATAGAAAAAGTCGTTCATACACCGTTTCATCGCGGTCTAACTACATAGTACGGATGATTAGCCAGTAGTGAAAATTTTGGCTGCAGGCCGCAGGCCGCAGACCGACCGTTTGGGCCTGCAACGTCAGCACGTAGGCGAGAAAGATGCCCCCGAGAGTGACAGACCGACTATTATAATCTAGCTAATAGCTAAATCAACTAATGTACGTTTATATGTACCCGTTGGTCCATGCGGGAAATGGACACCCTAAGCAAAGCTTAGTTAGGCATTAATGCTATAACCTCCCGAATACTATAACCAAACCACCTAAATTGCTAGGAAAACCTAACCTTTAAAAAAGCATTACTACCGCTTTGCATTAGCGCTGTAACGCTGTAATACGACCTTGTTCCATCGAAATCAACCTATTACGATACCCGAATTCGACGTAAACATCGCCAAATCCGCTCATAAGGCCCTTAAATGATAGAACGCGTGCCGGAATCTGCGCTTAACGCGTTAACGCCTTCCTTTAATGGCGGCAGCTGCTAAGAAATTCGGTATCAAAACATCCATCGTAAAAAAGTATTACTAGTATCAAAAACGGAACTTTCTTATATCTGGATTAACATCTAAAGGCCCTCCGCCGCCTTTTATCGATATAAAAAAGGGTATTCTTAACCGGATGGTTTAAATCTATAATCGTAACGCGTTTCCAATAATAACCGCTGGCCTTATGGCATTCGCCAATTATTTACGTATCCAACGCCTTATTCTACCTGGACTAATTCCGAAAAACTAAGCAACGGCATGGAAACGCGAATATCTAGAATTCGTTAAAAGCAAAGCCAAATACGTAACGGTAAAAAGGATATCGGCCGAATTTATAATCGATCGGGTAAACGCGTGGTTCAAGGAGTTTATCGCTATACTGGAAGCCTTTAAGATTCTCCCGGAAAACCTTTGGAACTTCGACGAGTTACCGTTTTATATAGGATTTTTGTAAGGGACGCTAAAGATAATTACCGTTCGGCGGAAGAAAAGGAAAACAGTAAGTTCTGAATCGATGCTTAACCCCTTATTAATTCACATACTAATAACCATTATTAACGAAGCGTCTTTAATTCGGAAAATAGGAAACATTGTATTATAATTAATGCCATTAGCGCTACCGGTACTTTAATATCTTTAACGATTATCTTCGCCTCGAAGGTATTATTAAAGGATTACGTAACGCGGACGGTAAGATTCTTCCATTCAGAAATCATTATTACGAATACCGAAACCGGCTTTAGCAACAGTAATCGGGCGCTTTAATGGCTTCGTTATTTCAATAAATAATCCTTCAAGCTTAGCCCGTCGTTCAAAGGTTAAAAACTAAAGGATTGGTTCACATATCCATCGTTGCTAGACCTTTGCATAGGACCTAACCCTCAAAGGCCGAACAACCTGTTCCGATTATCGCCATTCATTTACCGGATGTTGCTAATAAATGGATTTCAGGCTTACGAAAATCCCGACTTCCTACAATATAACGAATACTTCGAGATTATCGCGATTAAGTTGCTTTCGCATACTTTACACTTCATGCAAGCGCTTAATGTAAATATTTATCAATAAATAAAGACGCGGCAGTAAAAGATAATACAAAAGGCTATTCAAGGTAGCAAAGTCAAATTTTCGAAGGTGAATTTCCTAAAGAACTGGCAGGAAATTCACGACCACGCCTTCCAGTCGTGGCGGATTCGCAGTGCCTTCGAGAAAACAGGCACTTGGCCACCTAATTCGTTAAAGGTTCTAAGCAGAATGCGACAGAATATAATGAATCAAGCCGTCCCTTTGTTTCCTTCGGGGCTCGAAAAAGCAACCCTTTACAAAATAAAGCGGAAACTTATAAATAAAAAATGGGCACAATAGAAGCACCTATTACCATTTAAAGCCCAGATGCAACTGCGAGACATAAAAATATGCCTTAATACTGCAATCGTCTCACAAAAGCATCTTTAGTTATACCAAAATTCGACCGCTAATCGTATTGCCGGTATACTCGAAAAAGGATCGCGAAAGCAGATTCTGAACCTCGAGAATAGTACCTTTATCCATGCCCAGCTGTTAAAAAAAATAAAGGATCGCCGCAAAAAGGATGCCGCCGTTAAACAAAAGAAATTGGCTCGCGAAAATAACGCAATACTAAAGGAACTTCGCGATAAAGAAAAAAAAGATCGGCCAATTAAGCGCGGGCGCCCAGTAACGCCGCCGCCGCTACCTAAAACATTTCCTTTCGATATTAGCCTGCTTTACGATAAATATACGGTGCTTTAGATTTGCGTAAACGGGAATACTAAACCTATAGAGATAATGGATAAATAACGTTTAATTAATATCCATCGCTAGCGAAGCTGCTAGATTAATAATAAACGGCGTTCCTTACTTAGGTGCTTTTCTCTTATAATGTCGGAATATCCGGAGATTAAGCATTAGCTAAATGCCTAACCTGTATTTAACCCTATTACTGCTGCTTTGGAATATAACGATACCGAAGAACTTCGATTCCTCGCTACCGAAGGACGCGTAAAGATGTCGGATATTAACGATAACTTCATTCCGTTAGAACCGCCTAAAGGTTGGACTAAACGGCAAGCAGTACGTATCCGCGTTACTGAAGCTTTATCGCCAATGGCTTCGTTAAAGATCGAATTCATCTTAAAAAACGAAGGCGAAAAAAAAGGAAAAGAAAAAAATAAAAATCTTCCGATTCGTATAAGGCGGCGGTTATTTATATAGGAAGGCGTTAATAATACGGAAGGGCAAATAAAGTTATTCGGTAAAACAATTACAGGACTTCCTTTTAGCAGGGCCCGTTAGACCTGTTAATTATCTAATTGCTAATTACTTAATTGCTAATTATATATACCTAATACGCTTTGTAATAATTTCCTACGACAGCTTTAAATTGTGGTTTATAAAAGTGGTTTCTGTTAATTATAAGGTTTCCTAACAAATTAGGTAATTTGGTTACAGTACTCGGGAGGTTACAGCATTAATGCCCAACTAAGCTCTGTTTAAGGTGTCCATTTCCCGCATGGACCAACGGGTAATAGGTTAGATTCCCTCTTCCGTAGGAAGCATACCTGCCAGCCATCGTCATAACGGCCACTAGTTGCTGCAATGCAGGTGAGTAGGCAGTCTAGCTAATTAGGTAACAAGCAAGGCGTAGAACGTAAGGTATGGCTTACGATAGTCAGAGGATATCGTGTTCGTATGCACACCTTGTTCTCCTTCGGATGCTCGTGGCGCGGCGCGGCGCACCATCCAGCCAACCAGCCTGCCCATCTGCCCCTCTGCCCCTCTGCCCACGTGCCATCGCACGATATTTAATTGCCGGCAGAGAAGAGCAGCGCGGAGGAGCCACCTGCTAAGCCTAGTGAATAGACTGATTTCCAATACCTGACTAATTATATAGTCTTCAATATTTGGCGAGGTCAAGGGTAAGGCACGCTTGGACGTGGGTTCGTATATGACGAAAACACCTTTGCAGATGGTCCCCCTCCCCGACGCTCCCGATCTTCTTTTTCAGCCTTCATTTTTCTTTTCTTTTCTTCTCCTTTTATTTCTTTTCCCTTTCTCTGTTCCTGTCTCCTTCCGTTCTCAGTCAGTGATCGGGGCTGGGGCGGAGCTGGGGCCCCTTCTCTGTCTATTGGGGTATCATCACTAGGCCTGCGTGTACCCTACATCACATGCTCAAGGACGATGATAACCGCCTTATTCCGCTTGCCGATAGAGATCGGCCTTTTATTTTGTGCCTTTTCCCTTCTTTCTTTCCTTTTGCTTCCTTCCAGTGTCATGCTCCTACGTTCTCTTGGCAAGGTTCAGCATCCTTCCTGGACGGAGGACCCTTCTGATAGTTTATTCCTTTCCCTTCCCGTGCGCTATCTTCGTCCCCGACGTCCGGCACGGTCCGTCTTACACCTATGGCACAGCTGCTTACATGCATACACCTCCGTGTGTTGTACTCGTCTGCTTGTTAGTCTAGGATTTCGAATGCCCGTTCCTATTCCTGTCTAGTTATTATGTGCCTATTAGTCAGCGCGCATGATTTGATCCCTACATGTACCAGATAATCATGTCCGCACGCGGGCACGCTGGCATCCTATAGTATCTTGCCTTAATTCCGCAGCAGCGGCGTAGGAAGGGTCCTCGATTCAGTAGGCGTTGTGTGCAGGAACCCACAAGGAAATAGAAAAGGAATCAAGGGGCCCTTCATTGACTTTCTTGGCGTAGAGAACCTTGCTAGCTTATTACTGACGACGACTACGTGCCAAAGGTACGGACCGGCGGGGACGGCGACAAGGGGGGAGCGGCTGATAGCTTTGTTTCTTTTTGTAGTAGGTAGCTCGGAATCACCAAAGCCCACATCTAGAAACAAAAGTAGCCTGCATGTTCTGTCTCTCCGCAGCTGCACCACAGAGAGGAGCTCCTCGTCTAATAGCTAGCTAGCGAGCGGAAAACCTGGTAAGCCTGCCTACTACGTAAAAGGTCCTACCTATTTCGTCAACCTTCTTTCGGTCTCGAAGGCCTCTGGTTGGTGCGCTTGGGTAACTCTATCATATCTATCCATGGTGAACTGCTCGAGTCCCTGCTCATGCACCGCGCCGCCGTACTACATCAGGAGTGGTAGACGTTGCGCGCTCCAGGGCATGGCATATGTAAGCGCAATTACTTCAGGAAGCACTACGGCTCAGCTCAGCTCCGTCTCATCTTTGCGTATAGTTGGCTCGGTCTCACTCGGTCTCGTTGGCGTCGTGATCGTTGAGGGATTCGACTGGCTTCGTTCTCCGCCTTGACCGTAACCTGTTTCCCAAAGTGGCAGTGTGGGATGAGCAACCTATATCCTACCACTCGTCGTGGCCGTGGAGAAGTCATGGTTATAGTTACTATTATTGTGTTCAGCTGTTCAAGCAGGTGATGGTCAATATTCTACAGCATCTGTAGGCCGTCTAGTACTAAAGTAGATATGTTTCTTCACACAACTGGTATGCACATATGCGTGGGCTTCGTTCATTGGTTACCAAGGGAGTGCTCTGACCTCTCCGTCTAGTCACGGCAAGCAATGTCCTCGGCAAAGCTTCAAAAGTGCCGCTCTAGGGAGGCCCTCGCTCCCTCAGACACGTGCTTTCTTGGTCTCAGCGTCCAGCCAAGGACGCAGGCCCATAGTGCCATGTGACTCCACGATTTGGCCTCGTGCGGTATGGCAGTCTGGTTACATGTGATGTGTCAAGTCGATCGCCGTTGCCCCCCTTTACCCCAGACCCCACAATGGGGGATGAGATATATGTATACTACCTATGTGATATCGTGAATCTAGGTGGATCTCAGACGGGCTGGAAGAGTAAAAATGCCCGTTAGCTATCCCAAGGCCATGGTACCGGTTCTCCATGTGGTCGATGTCAGGCTGGATGCGCGCCTAGAAGCTATGGGAAGCGCTATTGTGTAGACTCCGAGAACGGAGCACGAGAGGGTCAGGGGTTATATCGTATAATACTAGATGTATAAGTTCGTGAACTTGTTTACCCCTTAGCTTTACTCTCACAGAATGGTGTGAGGCTGTCGCTTTCTATGGTAAAGTAGTTAAGTTCTGCATATACCACTACAGAGAATGTAGGGACAACGATGAGATTCTGGGCCTGCTGGTTCCTAACTTAGTAGTAGAGTATTCAGTATTTTTAGTTTCAGCCGCATGACTTCCAGAGCATGTTCTAACTCATTTATACAAGACCACGATGTGTCACAATCCCCTGATATATAGCCGTACCTTAGCACACAGTCCCGTGCCTCTACCCCTTTAGGCTGCGAGATATATATCATCAAGCCATGGCTTCAACCCCTGAACCCCTTCAAGGAGAGGATGACAGCCCGGAATTATCTTACATCTCATCTCACGATGTAATATCTATGATACTGTTTCTCTAGTGAGTGTTTAACTACATACCCTACATTGTAGCTGAAGGGGGCATAAGGATTAAGGGGCTCGCCACCAATTATAGTATACAGGAAGAGATACAAGCACTCTAAGAGTCCACAACCCGTCTTCGTTTGGCACCAAGAGATGAGAGTTCGGTGCCATCACTAGCGGAGGTCAATTACCAGTATTTCTGAGAACTGCGGATCCCCTATTACGAGTCGAGAGCGCAGTGACTTGGACGAATCCAAGTTATATGTTGTCCCACGTGCACTGAACACAGGGAATTTTGGGACATAAACCTTTACTCGCGTTCAAGGGCTGAGTCAATGGACAGCTGGTCAAGCAAGAGACGTTGCTAGAGGCGTGGCTAGGCGTTAGGCTACTCGACATATATTTCGCAGCTATGGTAGAGTACGAAGCCATCACGGTACGGGTGCCGGCAGCCACCGTCACCAGAAAGTAATAGAACGGCAGGAACATGAAGGGGCTATAGATAGACCGAAGTGATCATCTCGGCCTTCTTGCCCGCCTAACGTTGTACGATTTGATTTGACTGGGGAATTAAGATGGGGGTTAGGGGTAGCCGGTCAGTACGCCATGCGTTAGGAAGTGTTGTTCTATACTCATGGTCTTTGTCGCAGATCTGTTTGAGTGTGAAGGTATTCGTGATAGTACAACGGCTTCGAGATATTTTTGTCTCTGAATGGAGGGCCAATGAGTTCTATATGGTAAGGACTGACTGTAGACACACGCTTTGATCATAGCTGTGGAGCTAACTTAGAGACGTGGGCAAGTACTCTGATGCGGCGTTCACCAGTAAGTTCCATTATTAACACCCCAAGTTTCTACGCTCAAACAAGGCCTAGAGTTAGCTAAATGGGCGGCTGACTTCTTATCGATGTAAGTGGGTGGGAGGCCGGCAGACGGACGGACTACCAACGAGGTCAGATGGTTTCATTGCATATGACCTACAAGCCCACACATACATTATTACATGCACAGATGTCATGTCGGTACGTACCGTACGTATATCACAGGCGGCTGGCAGAAATACGAGTCTACCGGTCTGCTTGCCTACTGGCTGATTGCACTGTGTATAAGGTAGTATATGGTTACACAGGTAATACCTGAGTCGAATATGACACCGCGTCTGCATACATAGCATGTCGAGGTGTATATATAGGTGCTCACGCAGATATGGCACACGTATTCTATGTGCTATGAATGGTCCAAACTTAGGTAGTACTCATCGTGCTGTGGCCTTTCTTTTGAGGCCATGGTAATACTTCAAAAGCGAAAGGGGTGAAAGAGTGTATACTATATTACTCTACAAGGGAGAGAAAGCTGTGATGACGGAAAAGGGGTTGGGACCCACCAGCAAGTATTTACTTAGTAAGTATCAGACGGGGCTCCTAGCTAGGAAGACTTGGCTCAGGACAATCCAATTCTTCACCAGCCCATAGCTAGTTGGACCCCCCTCCGTTCTTGTTCCCTTGCCGTGTATGCTAACTGCATATTAGCTCTTAAGCGGAAAGAATGCTTGTGACGTTAACCTGGGCATCTCCGCGATGCGATAGTCTACCTAGTAAGTTGCCAGGCGAAAGGTATCCGAACCAAAGGAACGAAGGAGGTCTTCTGGCGGGGCGGGGGGCAGAAATAAGACATTATGAACTAGATCAGGAGACAGGTGGGACGGCCGGCTTATTCATTGACGAATTCCCGGCGGGTACGAAACCTGGAAGCCTAGGTCGTCTCGAAGCTGACTTGAATATCAAATTGTATCTATAGAAACGAGTGGGTAGACATATACAAGGTGCGATCTGCACCGCCTCTCTGGTTGAGGCATGGTGATGGGACATAAGGTTGTAAGAGGGAGCGTGATGGAGGTATACACGGCTGATGCGTAATAGGGGGGCGAATGAGTATATACAACTAAGCGCACACAGAGACATAGGGGGAGGTACTGCTTATACCTATATACGTCTAGAACAGGAACATACTATATTGACATCAAGAAGGGTACTCACCCTTATTGATGAAGTGAATGCCCCCTCCCCCCCCTAGCTTGACAATACTTGATATCATTTAGGAGGTGGTAGTGGTAGATGGAGACATTATCAAATGCACTTTCACATTACAAGACTTTTGTTCAAGAATGGGTGTTTTGAGAGAGAGAGAGAGAGATAGCTGAGGTACGAGTAAGTAGGTAAGGAACGGGGCTACAAGGCACCGCTTCTGATCACTCGTTTATACGATCTGCTATACCTCCTGTCGTGATCTTGCTTCACGAACGAACATGTAGTTATACGTTACAAACACGGGGCAACACCAGGGAAAGCGAACCCGGGGTGGAGGATGTGTGAGAATATGATTGAGAGTACTTGCAGAAATTCCAGATTTATGGCATGGAGCTGTCTGAATAGTGTGAATAGGTAGGCAGGCAAGCTTCAAGATTATGCCGGAACCTGATCATATGACATAACAAAGCGGTCAGTCTGTTGATTGCTAATCGCCTGTGTAACTATGCAGATGGTTCTGCTCCCGGAAAAGCAATGGACAGGCCTTCGCCGCCGTGGAGGCAACCGTTATGCTATACTAAGGGGCAATCTTGTGCCCGTAGGGGCTTCCAATACCCAACATCGCATTCTGCTTGGTTCGCTTCTGTACGTGCATGTATGGACGCAGTAGGCCTTTCAACATAGTCAAACGTAAATGGCCAGATAAGCCGGATCGTAATGGAATGGGATGAAATAGAAACACAACATGAAAGCTAACTAGCGATGTGGCCGCTACGACCAGGTATAAACGAAAATGATCCCCAATTCAACTGTTGAGCTACATAACAACTTGGGCCTTGTTACCTGCTTGCTCTTTGCGGTATATATGTAGGGAAATATTGTTAGCCTGTTATGAGGCCGAAGAAACACATGCGGATCTTCTCTTCTGCCATTACAACATACCACACAACGTCTCAATTAAGGGGTATTAACCTTTCAGGCACATAGAACATTTGGGGCCTCGAGGTGCAATAACACATACCTACCAACTCACCATAGCAGCAGCAGCATCAGCATCGATGCTTTCTTAGATTTCATTCCTATTAACTGGTCGTAGCAAGTGAACCGAGTGGAAGAGATATAACTATGTTTGCTAGCCCCTATTGCTCGCATCCCATTCCACCCGCCTCTCATCGACCCACACGCGCTGATAAGACAAATGAATGATTTCTTCGCTTTGCTTAGTTATCCACTGACTAATAACTGATAGCAGCCGAGCAAGCAGAGTATATGGTGGACAGATATATATGTATATATAGACGGACGGACAGACAGGTAGGCAGGCAGACAGGCTTATGTTGCTGACTAGCGATTTGGAAGATACAGGCAAGCTACAGATGAACAGCAGAAGAAGCACGGGAAGCTAGCCATATATATATAGGTAGGTAGATGGATAGATAGATGGGACGGAAACCAGCGGAACCAGCCGTGAACCTACAAGACGGGCAGGCAGACAGACAGACATACAAGGCACCACGGGCTACGCACGCGCCGGCGATGCGACCTGGCCTGGCCTGCAGGCTCGGCGTCAAAGAGGCCGGCCGTCCTCAAGCGGGAAAATGGGGTAGAGAAAAGAAAAGAAAAATCTAGAAAAGATCTGGGAATAGCTATCTATCATTCCCCCGTGTCCAGACCGAGCAAAAGCTTCCCGAGCTAAGACTAAGCAATCAGAGTTTCCTTCCAGACCGCGGTAGCAGCAAAATGTCATGTTCATCCATCCAGAAGAACCCCAAGACGCCGGGCCCGGGTAAAAGTACCTAATGACTAGACGCCTGAACCGAGTAGCCTCCGTGATCGAAAGAGAGAAGGAACAGAACTATAATTCGGAGGGCTAACATCGTAATTGGGCAGACAAGTGGTAGTTCGACATGAAAGAATGAAGTCTCTTCCTAAGTAGTTTTGTTTGTGACAGGCTCCAAAGAAAGGTTCGAAAGACATGTTGTCTAGGCAGGTAATCTTAGATCAAAGTAAATACCAGAAGGAGAAACATTATTGTGAAAAAAAGCAAATATACGCTTGCCTGTTACCCATCTGCCTGCCCTTCCTGCCATCCGCAAAAATCCAATCCATGATATCTTCTCGTGATACATGACTTCAGCACATCACAATAAGAGCAGCGGCTTTCAGTTATCTTTCATGGCGTTCTGGTCGCTAAACGGACTCGGATCTCGGTTGAAAGTGGCTGTATTCTGCCTTTCTTCCATCTGAGAATCGCGCTTTCCCGATATCTCTGTAATGGCCCCGAGCGAGCGGTTGCGCAAGTGCCCACTGGGCTGTTCGGGCGGGTCGGCGAAAGGCCCCTGGCCGGGGTTGGGTGTGTCCTCGACGACGGTGATGGCGCTGGAGCTTCCTTCCTTTTCCTCTTTCGAAGCCTCATTTACTTCTACTAAGGTACTTGCATTTTCGTCCTGTTCCGAGTTGGCTGGGGAGGCCTTCCCCTTTACATCGACTTGTTTTGGGCTGTTTCCGACACGGACAATCTGTGGCCGCACGGATGTGGCTGTTGACGTAGTAGCATTCTTGAAAAAGGTAGTGCCGATGCTGAAAGCAGGCGACGGCACTGGGGCCTCGTATTTTTGAAGATCGACGTTCGGTACAGGGGGGATATTATCTTCGCTTCGATCGCTGCCAGCACGGGACTTGACACTAACGAGCGAGGGCTTTAACAAGGTGCCCTTCTGAGCCGGCATTGGCGATATAACCACATTCTTGCCGTATATAGTGGAAGCGACGCTAGATCGAGGGGCGTATGAAGATCGTGCCATCGAGGTGCGGTCGGTAACGCCCGAGTAGCCCGAGTAGGTGGAGTCGCGGAGATCGGCAGGCACAAAGAAATGCTGATCCTCGTAGGGCGACGGATGACCGTTGTCCGCATGAGCGAGAGGGATAGGAGGCACCGGGGGGACTAGGACGGTGGGTGATGTTGGCGTGGCCCTGTTGGTGACACCTGGAATGTAGGCGATCTGAATAATATTCGAGGCGCGTGTGAGCACTGTCGACGCAATAGAGTTGACGGTATGTGTCGAGGCACGCTGAGATCGTCTCGAGGCGAAATCCTCCTTCCCTTCCTTCGAATGTTCCCCATCTTCCTGCCAGTTACTCGGCGCATAGGAGTCCCTCTTATTCTTGATACAGAATCGCCAAACCAGATAAGTGACGAGGGCGATGGCGGCTAAACCACCAATGACACCACCGGCGATGGCTCCCGCACTGGGCCCACCACTTTCGCTCTCCGACTGGCCCGCTGATGCATCCGGTACACACACGGCCTTGGGACAGGACTGACAGTCCATGGGAATGCTGACTTGACATCTTTGACCCTCAGGACAGTCTGAGCATGTCAGCGGCTTGCTGTCGTCACATAGTATACATCTGGGCGTTAGCGTTCCACCTCTCCTGCTCAGCGGTTCGGCTTCTTCATCTGTGATATCCCAAAGTTAGATAACATTAAAACTTAGCAGGTCGAGAAGGGTGGGCAGCGACAGCGGGATTGTATGACACTTACTGACTGAGAAGCCGATGAAGCCAAATGGAGTTGCCATCTTGAGTTCAGATGATCAGTGATAGAGGCAGAGACGTAGTAAGAGGCAAAAGGTTGACGTGATGAACAATGGAGAAGCAATGGGTATAAAAGTTTCAGGGTCGTGCAATCGTCGTCTCGTGCGTGCAGATCGGCCGAGTAGCGTAGTGGGTTAGAAAGGAATAAATTGGCACAGATCTACGCTGCTGATGCGGAAGCAAGGAAGCACAGCAAAGCAATGTTTCGATTGGCAGATGATCGTCGGTTCGAGTGAGCGCTATATCGTCGGTCGATACCGGACTGCAGACAGAGAATGTCGAGGTCGGGAGGGTTCGAGGCTTGAGGCTGGAGGCTGGAGGCTTGGAGCTTGGACGTATATGGCGTAATGGTCGTGATAGATGAACTTGCGAACGAAGATAGGAGGCGTATTGGCCGAGGCAAAGGATAGTACCGAGCACTGAGCACTGAGCACTGGACACCGGGCTGCTAGCAACAATACACGAACAAACGATGAGAAACGAGCGGACTGAGAGACTAGCTCAAAGAGATAACAAAAGCGAATTGCCTGATCGCACCTAGGCGATTGAGACAGACATTAGGAAGAAGAGGCGATCTCGAGTCGATGGCTTGCTTGCTTGCTTGACTTGCGCGAAAAGATATCGATTGTCGATTGCGAGATGAGTAGCGAGCGCAATGTGCGTGTGCTTGACTACTTGGCTTGGTATGTGTAGATGGAATGGATACCGTTGGTGATGTGATTGCCCGCGGGTGGTGCAGATGGGCGGGTGTGCAGGTGGGCGGGTGTGGGATTGGGGAGTGGGAGAGAGCGGCAGCAGTGGCAGCAGGCAGTTTGGTTAGTTCCAAGGTTGTTGGCAGGCACAGGCACAGGACAGGCACAGAGCCTGGGCAGCAGCCAGTCGCCAGTGAGCCAGCGCCAGCGAGCCAGGTGTGACAGGACAGCCAGGGTGGCCACTAGCGCAGCATTCTAATGGGCAAAAAGGCGCGCTTACAGGCTTAACTATGGGGTTTCGAGGAGGTCGTCTGCCACGGGTTACCTGGTTACCTACCTGGCTACCTGGCAGCCTGGTTACGTACATACATACCTAATCTGCTAATGTATGTACATACCTACCTTGGTATGTACGTGTACGTATAATAGCAGGACTAGTAACGACAGCGTGGGCGGCAGCGGCAGGTAGGGCAAATAGGAAGGTAAAGGTAACTAAACTTGGCTACGGCCGATAGGGGGAAGTAAGCAAGTAACATACACAAACCGAGGATTCGATAGATGAATCGTGAATCAAGGACGGCCGATGGCGCGATGGAATGAATCAATACCATAGTATGGTTTTGCTTCCCCTAGAAACGCCAACCAGCGGATTGGCAGGAATTGCGATGGCAACAGTCTAGCCAGCAAGCCCGCAAGCCCGCAAGCCTGGGCGTCAGGGCGTGGTTATCGTGGATTCTCGTGGATATCGCTAGTATTACTTGCGTACACGGCAACTTACGCACCACTCACCAATATTCAGCCCTTTATCGTGCAAGGTACTGTAGATAGGCCAGGGAGGTAGTCAGGTAGTGGAACAGCGCAGGGTCTAGCCAGGTCAGTTTCATCTCGGTCGCCCACCCACTAGGTAGTTACAAATCAAAAAGCTGGCATCTAGACCGTCTTCCGTCCATCATTTGATCTTTTCATCTAAGACCATCATAAGATCTATTCGTGCGTTTTAGAGTGGTTAGAACGCCTTGGGCACTCTTGATTGCATCTCAAGATTCTGGAGATGGAGAGATACGAAGTTCCATCGTCGGTGGTGCTTGTGACTACATATCCTTCCTACCTATATCGTAGTCAGTATCTATCACACAAGGACACGACCCCCTAACCAGTGGGATCGCCCGGGATCGCGGCCATAGATAGAACATGCCTTTGCCTAGTCAGGTTTCTATATCCCTGCCGAGATAAACCTTACAAAGAGACATTATTGGTTACCCATTTACAACAGTAATTACAATAATTGATGAGATTGCTCCTGGCCTCAAAATCTCAGCCATCTGGTTCATGATTAATTGGAAGTGATCACTTGAGATTCGGAGGTTCAGGGAAACCAAGCCGGCTGCTTTGCTTCCTCCTGGGAACTCAGTACCCCTCATTCATTTACTACTATATACATATCATGGATGTATGCCATGTCCAGACTTGGGAGCTGGTTAAAACAGATGCATTAGGCTATGCCCTGGCCTGCACATTTAATTTGGATCGATAGACCAATCAGGGGACCCCGCCTTTTAATCGACATAGTATTGAGAATAATTCTCCGAGAAGCAGGACGCTCGATGCAATGATAAAGATGTATCCGAACCCGTTCTGTTTGGATTCCACCGTTCGTCGCGGTCAGCTGAGAGGCCGTATACACCTACCAAAGTGCATGCATAGTTGGGAGAGTGCCATCTGACGCGCCGTTCTCGTGTCCTCTTTGGATGTGGTAACGAGGCCGCTATACTCACGTGCTATGCAGGCAGGCAAGCAGACAGGCAAGCCATCTGTACGGACTATGGTCTCGCCGCCCGGGTGTGAAGACCGATCGGAAAGAGCAAACATGGCTGTACCGTGCCGGAGGACTGCGCCATCTACGGCGGAATCCGTTGAGACATGCAGATTTCGAATATATTTTTTCGTTTGGGACGCATTCGGGCGTTTTTCCATGTCTGACGACGCTGTCGCTGGCAATGCCGTCGATAGCCCATGGATCATTTTTCGGTTCCGCAAAAGGCCTTTTGGACCTAAGAGCAGTTGAAAACATGCGTGGCATGGTTCGGACTTTGAGGCATGCTAGCACTTGACTCCAGCTCGACGTGTCGCTGCAAACGATGCACAACGACTCCAACCGGATTCCTGGGCCTGGGGGAATGGACCGACGGCGGCGTTGTTTGCCAAAGCACGCAGATCGGGAGGAGACCACGATCTGCTGCAGGTCTTAAGCCAACCACGCAGACAGACATCTGGTTCGGAAATAGGTCTACCGGGTATCCTGTCAACCGTGCGCATGAAAGCAATCCTCATGGTGCTGTATACGGCAACATACATAAGTGACTGCTCTCGCTTGTCTGAAAACCGTATTGATTGCTCATATGCCTGACCAGAAGGGGTCACACGAGATACCCGTGCCTATGATTTCCATGGCATGTCTGGTCGATATTCCTGACAGCCCTCAGCCACGCCTCGATTTGTGTCTCTATTTCTGCCAACAAACAGCGGCACAAGCAGCGGCACAGCAGAACTGGACGACAATGCTGATGCTAGATTCCATGACCGGTAGGTTGGCTTTTTGTACTGGTAACTGATTTCTGCCAAAACCTCCCACCAAGGAATGCCACTCTAGTTGATGGCAGCACAGAATAAGACCTAATCACTCCTAGGACCTCTAATTATAGGTAAGGCCTCACTTCGTTAGGCCCGCCAACAATCGAACCTCCGAATGTCACGATCAAGATCTTGAAATCCTGGAATCTTGAAATCTTCTCGATTGCCGGGTTCAACATGTTAAATGCGGGCTTGAGTGTCAATATCTTGCAAAATCCGAGCATGTTCCTGAGCATTTTCCTGCTGCGCCTCGTCAGCCTTAATGCGTACCAAGCGTACCAAAACAACACGAATCCACTCTGTCCCCACAATGCCCCTTGGAGCTAAGTGGTGCGTGCTATTTTTATCCATAAGTCCAGGCCATGAAGATGGCGCCTTTTCGACTAGCGCTGCCACGTACCAATCTCAATTCGCAAGTAATTCTTGCGGCACGCACCTCGACTGGTCAAATATTATTCGTGGTAGAGGTCTTTATCACATAATTCTTCAACCTACAAAGGTATATTATGCCAAGGCTCAAGTACGGCTTAGGTATTTTGTTCCGAAGAGCAATATGCCTTCCATTCAGGCTCCAAGGCCCCGGAAAAGGTCTGATTCTGAGATAATCTCCAGTCGCGTTAACATGCTGGCGTGCGAGACAGCAGGAAACAGCCTGCCAAGCCCAGTTTCAAGCTAAGCCCTTTTAGAGTTAATAAGAATTGGCCCAATCAAAAGCTGAGGCGTGGACCCACAACCTCCGGCTCTAGTGTCCGAAACGCTGAGGACTAACTTCGTAGATGCTGAGATGGCGTTGGCCTTACCGTGCATTGATACTGTATCAAGACGATGCCTCAATGCCTGCTTAACTATAGCTACATACCTCCAGGGCTATATATGAACCATGTATGTACTGACTTTGATCTTGTCTTCAACCCATTGACTGAAACCTATTTCATTGACTTTCTGCAACAAATTTTTACTTTCTGATGGCGTGGCACTGCCGCTAAGCAAATGACTTTGATATATCAGTTTATAGGGGAACCCTTTCGTCCCAACATACCGTGTTTCGAATAAAGCGATGCACTATCGGATTATGCGTGCTAGCACAGTGTAAAGCTGGTGCCTAGCCCCCTAATCGGATGACAGGATGCGTCCAGCATTGAGACCAACTCTAGCGACATTGTAGCGCTGATAAGTCGTGCGTGCCTGTTGCGGCTGTGGCCATCAGTGTGGCTTTGCAACAATTAGTTGGTTCACGGGCTATTTTTTGCCCAGCTCATTGTCTTCAATCCGTCCCTATCCTCTCTCCTGATACTCCTCTTTCCTTGCTAATCAAGAACTTACGTACTGCTAGGTAAGTATGTAATCAGACGCGCGGAAGAGTTGTGCGGGCTCAGAATTTTAGCTACCTCAGCACTCGAGGCCATGTATTTACGAGCTGTCGGCCGGTTACCTGACATAAACGGTGCGTAATATGTGGCTGCTCTTGCACACACGAATTTTCCTGCTTGTTTTCTGTGCAACTTAGCCGTACATAGTAGACGAATGATAGGAAGGCAGGGCATGAAGGCAAGTATGTTGTGCCACATGGGATTGGATAGGAGGCTTGGGAGGCATCCAGACATTTGCTGAGAAGCGTTAGAAAACCTGCGAGCGGGTCCACGGCTTGCAGGTTGCAGCGCCCACTCCGTATACGGTAGTAATTGCTAAGTACCGTGCCTATTCACGACTACGAAGCTACATGGATGGCAGCTGAATAGGAGGCAACACCCAAGCACGAAGACACCACCCAACACATGTATGTGTAGAACACGATACCATCTAGACTAATATAAGTTTAGGTAAATACTATAAATGCATGTACCGACCTGTAGATACTGACAATGGTAACGTGGTACTCTGTTGGGGGCTTATACGTAACTTCCTCACTCGATGATACAGGCCGTTTCGTGCTCAGCCACACCTTAGTACTTGTTCTGCTTGTCCAACTTGCCCAGTAGGTACAAGTACCTAGGTACCCTCTTTATTTTTTTTCTTCTCGATTGCAACATTCATGTACGGGGATATTAAGCCTCTGCCCTCTTACCCCCTACCCCCCTTGAACTAACTGGTTTCCCGATCTTCCCAAGGCACGAGAACTACCTGGAGGTTTCATCATCAACTGCATCGAAAAACAAAAATCAACTTGACTCTGTGCAAGTCTTTACGAACCGTGTTGCAGTGTTGCAGTGTTGCATCTTTTCTAATCGTCTCGTCCCCCACCCCCCATTTCCACACCGGCACATTGGGCAACTTGGAGTACCTAAGTATAAGGACCCTTAATACTACCCGATATTTCCTAGCCCGACACCCCGGGAAAAAAAGTAATACGAACAGCAGCGATCTTTTGCCTGACCTGGACAACGGTAGGACCCCCAGCTGCTAAGTTTCCTTTTAGCACCTCCATTCACCTCCATACGGCATTCACTTTGTTTTATACACTTGCCTACCTTCCAAGGTTACCTGTTTGTTCAGCTTTCCAGCCGAGAGCTTCGACTTCCACACCCTCCCTTCTTTCCCCCGAAACCTGAACTGTCATCACCATCGTCATCGTCATCGCCATCGCCCTCGCCCTCGCCATCCTTGATGCCTCTGAGAAACCAGTGATTCATCACCTACTGATCCATTCGTGTCCCTTTCAGTCCTGTTTGTTTCACCGCAAACAGGCTGGGCTCCTTTCCCCAGCATCACGACTTCGACTTCTTTGTTTCTTGTGGGGAAGTAGCCAGCAGATCCTAGTTGCCTCTAGGTTCGCTTTCACACCGCAAAAGAACCTTTTGCCCGCCTGCACGACAATATTGCAACCATAGGCCGGCCATCAAACCGTAAACATTAGTATCGCTATCGCCTCGTCCTGGACGACCGTACCTGAAGATGGCGTACAATGGTGATGGTCATAACAATGAATACGATGGCCATCGTCTTCAAGATATGCCTCCTAGCGTAACGGTAAGTTCAAACTTTAATGTGCCATCTAAGCCTGCAACAAGCCTGCAACAAGCCTTCAACCTTAAGAGGACCGCGCCCACTAATGTGAACCTTGGCTACAATTCAGTATCCCCACGATCAATACGACGAGGAGGCCCAACGTCAAGGCCTGCTGGGCCAAGGCCCTCCTGGCTACGAGAATGACCGTTTAGGAGCCCAGACACCGCCTGCGCGCCCGGTCTCGGCTTACAGTCTTACCGAGTCGTATGCCACGACCAACCCCCAGCAAACCCAAGCACCCTCCGAATATGGTACCGAGTATCCTGCACAAGGAGGGTTCGGTCCTGGTGGGCTCGAGGATACCGGCTTTGGATATGGCAGGCCCGCATCCACTGTCGATGCTGAAGAGAGCTGGCTTCGTCGCCAGCAAACCCAAAGAGGAGGAGGTCTGAAGCGTTACGGCACCCGGAAGGTCAAGCTTGTCCAGGGCTCTGTCCTGAGCATCGACTACCCGGTTCCTAGTGCCATCAAGAACGCCATTCAGCCTCAGTACCGAGATGTTGAAGGAGGCAGCGGCGAGTTTACCAGCATGCGATACACGGCCGCCACCTGTGACCCCAACGATTTCACCCTGAAGAACGGCTACGATTTGCGGCCACGGATGTATAACAGACACACGGAGCTGCTGATTGCTATCACCTACTACAACGAGGACAAGCAGCTTTTGGCTCGAACCTTGCACGGTGTCATGCAGAACATTCGTGATATCGTAAATCTGAAGAAGTCTACCTTCTGGAACAAGGGCGGTCCCGCCTGGCAGAAGATTGTGGTCTGCTTCGTTTTTGACGGTATCAACAACGCAGACAAGGAGGTTCTGGATGTGCTGGCCACCGTTGGTGTTTACCAGGACGGTGTCATCAAGAAGGATGTCAACGGCAAGGAGACCGTGGCTCATATCTTCGAGTATACTACGCAGCTGTCGGTGACGCCTAGTCAGCAGCTTATCAGGCCTACTGACGACGGACCTCAGACGCTACCTCCCGTGCAGATGATCTTCTGTCTGAAGCAGCAGAACAGCAAGAAGATCAACTCCCATCGTTGGTTGTTCAATGCTTTTGGCCGCATTTTGAACCCCGAGGTGTGCATTCTTCTCGATGCCGGTACTAAGCCCAGCTCGAAATCGCTGCTTGCGTTGTGGGAAGGCTTCTACAACGACAAGGATCTCGGCGGTGCTTGCGGTGAGATTCACGCCATGTTGGGTAAGAACGGCAAGAAGCTTCTTAACCCCCTTGTAGCTGTGCAGAATTTTGAGTACAAGATCTCCAACATTTTGGATAAGCCCCTGGAAAGTTCGTTCGGTTACGTTTCCGTGTTGCCCGGTGCCTTCTCCGCCTACCGGTTCCGAGCCATCATGGGTCGTCCCCTCGAGCAGTACTTCCACGGTGACCATACCCTCTCCAAGATTCTTGGCAAGAAGGGTATCGAAGGCATGAACATTTTCAAGAAGAACATGTTCTTGGCCGAGGATCGTATCCTCTGTTTCGAACTGGTCGCTAAGGCTGGTTCTAAGTGGCATCTGTCCTACATCAAGGCGGCCAAGGGTGAGACGGATGTTCCCGAAGGTGCGCCAGAATTCATCAGCCAGCGACGAAGATGGCTGAACGGTTCCTTCGCTGCCTCGCTCTATTCGCTCATGCACTTCGGCCGGATGTATAAGAGCGGCCACAACATCATCCGCATGTTCTTCTTCCACGTACAACTGATCTACAACTTTGCCAACTTGGTCTTCACCTGGTTCAGTTTGGGCTCGTATTATCTGACGACGACGGTTCTCATGAAGCTTGTTGGCACTCCGGACGCCGCTACGGGCAAACACGGATGGCCCTTCGGCGACACGGCCACTCCAATCGTCAACATCATTCTCCAATATCTGTATCTGGCCTTTGTCATCCTCGGTTTCATCCTCGCTCTGGGTAATCGGCCTAAAGGTTCCAGATGGCAGTACATGGCGTCTTTCTTCTACTACGGATTTGTGCAGCTATACGTCCTTGTTATTTCAGGATACCTCGTCGTCAATGCCTTCACGAATCCGGCGAATGCGATTGAGGGCAACTTTGGCGATGCGCTCAAGCAGATGTTTACGGGGCAATCCGAAGTGGCCATTATCTTGCTCGCCCTGTTTGCTACGTTCGGTCTCTACTACCTTGCCTCGTTCATGTACCTTGACCCATGGCACATGTTCCACTCGTTCCCGCAGTACATGATTCTCATGTCTACGTACATCAATGTTTTGATGGTGTATGCCTTCAACAACTGGCACGATGTCTCGTGGGGTACCAAGGGTTCGGACAAGACCGAGAGCCTGCCTTCGGCTCAAGTGCTCAAGACAGAGAAGGACGAAGCCGTGATCGAAGAAGTCGAGAAGCCGCAGGAGGATATCGACAGCCAGTTCGAGCAGACAGTCAAGCGGGCCCTATCGCCCTTCAAGCCAGAAGAGGAGGTGGAGAAGGTCGATCTCGAGGATTCGTACAAGTCTTTCAGAACCTCCCTGGTCGTTATGTGGTTGTTCTCCAACTGCGCCCTGATCGTCGGAGTTACTAGCGATGACGTGTCGACGTTCGGTATCGGAGTAAGTTGAAGACGGCGCTCGAGTGAATATTGTCAAGGAACCAATACTAACGTACCTCACAGGCTACTGCTTCTGATCGCCAGGCCGGATTCTTCAAGTTCTTGCTGATCGCCACGGCTATCTTGTCGGTGGTCCGCTTCATCGGCTGCTTGTGGTTCCTCGGCCGGACCGGAATCATGTGCTGCTTCTCCCGACGGTAAAGGGTGCAGCCGTGTTCGGTTGCCACTGCTGCTTACTGCTGCGTCATTATATACCCGTTGCCATGTACACCAATTCCCCCGTCTTTGGGGAGCTGGCGTCGCATATACATGTGTGTTTCTCTGTACAGGATAGATAGATCTCGGCGGTGGTAGGGTCAGGCCAGGCGAGGCAGGCTCGCTTTTCCTTTGAACATGACGGCCGAGGGGGGATGGGAAAGGCAAGCGAGCGGTCGGTCTGGAAACGAAAAAAGAAATTGCGTCTATTAATTTATTCTCATGAACGGACGACTTTGTTGGAGAGCTCCTCGGAGCGAGTAGGGAAGGAGATGCCAATATGCGAAGATGCCAATATGCCAAGATGCCAAGATGCCCTCGCCTGTGGCGTTGGCCTCGATTCGATATATTTCCTCTATACTTCTAATGTGTCGCTTATGAAACAATCCAAACTATCTACAAACAAAAGAACAACTCAGTTATCCTTGTAGTCTTTAGGGTGGTGCTACCTGTAGTGTTTGTAGCTAAGAGGTGTTCAGTGGTGATGCCATCATACATACCAGGTGCCTACTAGGTAGGTAGACTTAGCAGACTTATTGCCTAGGGACTGCCTAAGGACTGCCTACGGACTGCCTAAGGACTGCCTAAGGACTGCCTAAGGACTGCCTAAGGACTGCCTAAGGACTGCCTAAGGACTGCATAACTAGTAGGTCGTACATACGTGTATATAGTTATACCTACCTGGGTAGGTACTGAGTAAGAAAATGGAAGGATGGCTAAATGACTACATACCTACATACCTACAAACAACCAGCCTAAGTTGAAGTTACCCCGCCGTCCACCTTCAAACACTTCGAGATTCGGGACACTTTCGGACTCCAAATCCACCCCACCATCACATCACTAAAAAACACTTGCATAGCTACAACGGATACCTCAGGGGCATTGCTCGACAGGATTTGACTTGGTGCCTTGGAAGTTTTCCCGCCTGGGCCTTAATATTTTGTAGCCATGGAGACCCCCGAGGCGATACAGGCCCGCCACCGCAAGGAGCAGCGCGACCTGCAGTCGCGCGTCACCAACAAGAAGAAGAACGCGACCAAGAAGACGCGCAAGGGCGTCAACGACGAGTGCGCCGAGCTCGAGCGCCAGCTGCGGGAGCGCCAGGAGCAAGAGCTCGCTGCTGCTCTGAACGGAGGCAGTGAGGATCAAGGGCAGAGCAACGGTGTGCGGCAAGGGGGGGAGGAGGACCGAGACGACGATGCGGACGCGGATGCGGATGCGGATGCGGATGCGCAACTGTCGACGCGGTTACGAGATACGAGCCTCACTACAGAATCACAACCACAATCGCAACCACCGCCACCACCACCACCGATAATATCATCATCACAACAAGAACAAGGAGGAGGAGGGGCGGCAGGAAAGAAGCGCAACCGCCAGAAAGAGCGCCTCGCCCGGCGCGCCGCCGAAGTAGAGGCGGCCGCCGAAGCAGCCGAGGCCGAAGCGGCCGGCATGACGGACCACCGGGGCATCGAGAAGACGCGGCTGGCCGAGACGTTCGCGGAGCACGGCCTGGTCGAGCGCGAGATCCGGCCCGACGGGCACTGTCTGTTCGCGGCGGTGGCGGACCAGCTGGCCGAGCGCGGGGTCGGGCTCCTTCTTCCTTCTTCCTCCGGTGAGGCACAGAAACCACCGCCGCCACCGTACAAGATCGTCCGCCGCGCCGCCGCCGACTACATGGAGGCGCACGCGGACGACTTCGCGCCCTTCCTGGCGGGCGAGGAAGAGGAGGAGTCGCTGGGGCGCCACGCGGCCCGCATCCGCGACACGGCCGAGTGGGGCGGCCAGCTGGAGCTGGTCGCGCTCGCGAGCGCCTACGGCGTCGAGATCCGCGTCGTGCAGGGCGATGGGCGGCGGACCGAGACCATCGCGCCTTCTTCCGGTCCTTCTCCAGGTGGCAGTGGCGGTGGCGATAGGCAGACGATATGGCTCGCGTATTATCGCCACGGGTACGGGCTCGGGGAGCATTACAATTCGCTGAGGACGAAGGCGAAGGCGGAGGCGGGGGCGGCCAGCTAGCTAGCTGGGTTGGTTCGGCGAGTATGAGTAGGGGTAGGGAGGGTGCTTGGGTATGATCTGTCGATGTGTCTCCCCCGGCGTGCTGCCGGGAGAGAAGAAAGAAGGGGCGGGGAAAATTATATTGGGAGGTTGTTTCCCATAGCGAGAGCGTGCCGGAACCATGTATATATAAGTAATGAGCGAGATATCAACCCACGTAAAGTTTATGCGCCGAGATGCTCTTATAGCAGTCTAAACTCTGACTGTAGCTTGGAATTTGCCTATACGAGAAGGGGGGAGGGGAACCGGAGTTGTAGGCAAGGTCACTAGAGCCTCCAAACAGTAGCGCATATTCTCCATACCTAGAAATGAAACATACTCGTCGTTGGCCTATTACTACCCATGCGTATATGTTTGAAGCTTAAAGCAACCGATAAGGATTTGACATGTCTTTTTTCTGATTTTCAAAACCGATCACCCCTTTTGATCGGGATTTCTTCTAGCCCCTGAACGCTGGCTGAGACGTATATAGCCTGGTAACGAGTGATCTGTCGAGAACACCGGGGATCTTCCTGGGTGAGAGGGGGCAGGGACACCGGAATGGCATGGTGTTACTTTGCAGAGTATCATAGCCCCTGTTATTTTACCGCGGATGGTTTTGTCATACACAGACATATATATATTGAGGCAAGCGGTCGCTGACTCTTAGCCAAGTCAGGTAACCACCGCGTATCACTGCCGTCGCTATCTTGAACTCACGGCGGACAGACTTTGACCAGGGTACTTGTTGAGGAACTTACTCTACCTGCAATCGGGGTTTAAGTTTTCTGCAGGTGCGGTCGCAGGGTACGTCGGTTATGAATTACGACCTGCGTAGGCAAGTAAAACAGAAAACAAATATGTAAAGCAGTACATGGTCCCGATCCAGGCCCTTTACTAAGGCCAGTTTGTTCAAGGGGTCGCCCACAAATCCGACTGGATGGTTGGCGTTTATTTCCGAATCACAGTTTAGATACCTATCTAGTATGAGGACCAGCCCATCTTCCCATCTATGCTGAGTAACTGGGGGAGCGATTTGAGGTTGGAGGGGGCGTCCTCGAAAAAAGGGTTCTGAGGATAATCCCGATGTCTTCCTATGATGTATACATATGCCTCGCTTGATCATCAGCACTCTTAATGCGAATCAGTATATGAATAGGAGACGTAATACCCCGTAGGTAATCCGCAACTCCTTTTAGAAATGGTATGGTGGGTTAGGTGACAGTGAAAGGGGTAACAGGAGAAACGGTAAAAAGCAAAGGAGAAAAAATGACAAAAAATATACAGCAGCCACGGCGGGGGTCGAACCCGCTCTTCTCTCAACAAGACAAAGCATATAGTAAATATAATACGAGAAATGTTTGTGAGAGTGTGCACCATTACACCACGCGGCCTTTGTTAAGGGAAGGCAAGTCTATTTAGGATCTTATAGATAGGGAATCTTGTTCCTATGGTAAGTAGGCAGGTAGGCAGGATCCTATTTCGGTAGACTGACTATAAGTATAAGGTTCGAGGTTCAGATGGAAGAAACAAATAGGGGAAAGTCAATTTGCCAACTGGGCAGAACCTAGACACCAGCCAAGCTGCCAGTCGCTGTTTCAGGTCTCGATGGGCTCGGGTGCTTCCGTCCCATTCTTGTGCTTGTTCAACTACCGACTTAACTATGTAAGAGAATATAAAGCTTCTTATGTACCTGCTGAGTTAGATTGGTCTATCCCCATTTCTCTTTGTGGTCGGTCGCTGAGACGATGACCGGCTCATTTTTGGGGGGGGGGAGGAAAGCCGCGGGGCGCAGGCAGAAATTCTTCATAAATTCGTGACTTCGTGTCTATCTATATACATATGTAGTAAAGGACGAGAAGAAGTGCCTCTGATCTCTACCACAATATATATGATGTGCATGCTATGCTATGTTATGTATTGCTACATCGTAGTTCTAGATGTCAGTGTATATATCTAGTACATGCCCCTTGGCCTAGCGCTTGCTTGTTCGCTTACCACACAATATCCATATACAAGAAAAGTATTCTGTTCTGCCAAACAAACGACTGACTAAGCCATCAATCATAATCACATTATCACGCCAAACATCCTATCATATAATATCACGTAGTATTGTTATTCAACGCCCGGTCCATCTCGACCCGCCACTTACGGCTGTTGCGGCGCAGGAGCCAGATGACGACGTTGCCGCTAAGCCAGCAGACGAGGCCTAGGATGGTCATGAGCCAGCCGACGCCGACGGCATCGATGAGGGGCTGGCCGACGATGCCGCCCGTGCAGCTGAGGAGGTTGCGGACGAAGTTGTTGAGGGCGACGCCGCTGCTGGAGCGACGCGGCAGGAACTCGGTCAGCATGGTTGTGACGGCGCCGAAGACGAGCATGGAGCTGAGGCCGAAGAAGAAGTTGCCCACAGCCGGCACCGCCCAGTGCACGCCGAACTGCGCCGTCCACCCGAACCAGATCAAGGATGCCGGGTACAGCGACGCCGCGATCCACGCGTTGACGCCCATGCGGTCTTCTGGTAGTAGCACCAGGTTGCCGTCGGCGTCGTAGCGGCCCGCGCGCTCGGCCGCACGCACCATGATCTGGTCGATCCAGCGGCCCCCGAAGACCGAGGTGACGAAGTAGCCGAGCGAGCCCGGTAGGTACAACAGGCCTAGGATGATAGAGCTGAAACCGTACGGCGGCTGCGAGAAGGCCGACTGCACCGCGATGTTGAGCACGTACAGCGTTCCGAAAGTGATGGCCGAGTAGTAGATGGTGCACAGCACTGGTGGGAACCGCAGGTACGTCACCACCTCAAGAGGGTCTATCAAGCACCGTTTGAGAATCGCGGCCATCCGTTTTGCATGCGTCTGTACGGAACGTGCCGTCGACGACACGCGCGAGAGGTTGTTGGCCGTTCCATCGGCAGCTATCGTTGGAAGAGCCGGGACGAACTGCTTTTTCCGGGCCAGGGTTTCGGGCAGCGCAAACAAAGTCAGTATGAAGACGACGGCGCCATAACAGGTGAGGAAATAGGCGGTGCTGCGCCAGCCGTAAAACTGGGCCAGGATGCCGCCCACTACCGGTCCTAGCATGGGGCCCATCAAGGGGCCGAGATAGAAGATCCCCATGGCCCGGCCCCGCTCTCTGGGCTCCCAGATGTCAGAGACAGTGCCAGCGCCGACGGCTTGTACTGATGCAGATGCACCCCCCGAGAGAACGCGGAACACGATAAGCATAGTTATGTTCACGCTCATGGCGCTCAACAAGGAAAATATGATGTTTAGTAAGAACGAGACGATATAGATGTTTCGCCTCCCTAGCGTCTCGGAGAAAGACGACCACCATAACGGGAATATAGACATAGCGAGCATATATAAGGCGATAGTCAGATTCACCACCGTTGCTGACACCTCGAACTCCTTTGTCATCTCAGGCAGAGCGGCTATGGTGGCATGAGTATGAGCTCTTGGCATGTTCAGGGGTAGTATAAGTACTTACGGTAAAAGATAGCGGAGCCCATAGGGGCAGCAGCACCGGCGATTGCTGTGAAAGTAGTGATCAACCATTTTACTCGATTCGAGTACTCTTGTGGTCTCTCTACTTCAGGTATGAGGGTCCAATTCGCTAGAAGCCCCCGACGGTGTAGCCGGGTTACTATACCGGGGTCCCGACCCCGAGCGGGCCTCGGGAGCGAGGAGTGGGATGCTGAAGGGCGGATACCCTCTCCTAATTCACAAGCCGCTCCATCATCGATGTCCGGTGATGAACCACGGGCAGCTCCGGTTGCTTCTGGGGCCCCGTTCACAGTCTCGGTATCATCGTCCTTGCTCAATTGGGACGCAACTTCTGGCGTCTCTCCATCCTGCTTCTCGGGATCAATATCAATGGACATGTCTCCTTATAGTCAAGGACCAGCGTAGCCCGAGGTAGAAACGGAGCTGTCTTCCGATATCGGTCAAATAAGTATAACTACTATACTATAACACCAAGGACACAAGGACACTAGGGGTCGACGGAAAAGAAACTCGAAGCTCGACTTTTCATATAAGTCCTGTCTAGATCTAACACGAAGACCTACCCAAGAGTTTTCTGTAGCACTCCCGAAGGCGACTGGGAAAACAACGGGAAAAGGGTTAGGATACTCGAGACAAGAGCAACTCGGAAATAAGCCGTGAATAGCGTTGAGCAGGGTGGATTTTCGGCGCTAGACTAGGTTGGCGGCGAAAATAAGATCTCGGGAACTTACCAGCGGATTCGTCTGCCGAGTGCGTGGCTTATATAATAGGAGCATCAAGAGGAGGGTCGTAGCAACGTAGCAGTGTCTGGATGCATGGGATCACTGGGGATTCGGAAGACCGAGGTGACCCGTCTAGCATTGGTGGAGCCGGGACCAATGTTCTTTGGCCGGGTGTCGAATGCCGGAGACCAAAGCAGTCACCGCTTTGCCGCATTATTGGCTAATACCAGATGGCGGATAGTCCATCATGAAGTTGAGGAAGAGCGAGGGAGTGGGGGTTTCTGCGAATGGGTATAACCCCATTCTACCTAGTAGCAGACCCGTAGTCGTACACATTCCGCGTATATTGGCCTGGCGATGGTTCCTGTCATCGTTTCCGTCACCCCATATCGACATCGTTGACAAGTTTCTTTCCGTCTACCCATGCTCATCAACAACACTAAGCATAAGGTAGCTTGGACGTATCTCGTAATATCGAGAATCGAGAATCGAGAAGTGATTTCGGGTCGGGTCCGTCTCTTCCCCTCCCCGACGAACCCGACGTCGTGCTGTCACAGCTTTCTCATGTATGCATAGACGTGGAAGGGGTCTGCCGACGGCAAAAAGCAAGGAATGCCGAAACCGTCATAAGGTCATCAAGGGCGATCTATCACACACAGACGCGATAAAGAATACGTGACGCATTTCGTACGACGCCTGAGTGGGGAACATGAAGTGCATGGAATCCTCGCAGGCAGTCGTTCTGGTCGGTCACTGCAGACATACAGAAGAGTGGTAGTACCGAATATGGGATGAAGCTCAGAGGAGCGAAAGGGCAAGCCACGTCGAAGTGGTGATACCATGGCCGGCACGGACGCGAACTTACAGGAGACGCCCGGATGTGAAACCTACCTGCCTACATGACACTTGACTTTATGTTGACCGAGTGATATTGGCATCGATGCCTCCCGTATTTCTAGCAAACGTGGGGAAGCCTAGTAAGGTACATTCGATGTTCGGTGATGGCCGTCATTAAAAGCATCCAAAAACAGTTGTGACTACGTAATAACCTGGGTAGTTGTCGGTTGGATGGATATATGATGTGATATGAACCTCCTGGACTTCAAACACACACCTGCACATAGTTACAATGGTTTATAATGGTGATGGTGAATAGATGCATACCTAAGGTAGGTAAGTAGCTTAAAGTTGAAGGTCCGCTGGAACCTTGGAATCTTGGAACCAGCAACCTTGAAGGACTGCAGGTGATCGAGGGTGTCTTGCTTTGCGATTACCGGTACTTACCGGAGCATAAAATAAAGTGAGTCGCTCCTGTAGTATTGTACATACAGTATACGGAGTATGAAGTAGTGTAACTAGTGTGGCAGCTATGGCAGCTGCAACAGTGCGATTATAGGTCGGTATGTAAGTGCTACTTCGTACATATTTGACTACTGCGTAGGTATGTAGGCATGTAGTCGGGTAGCACTGGCCTAAATTTTGTCTTGGCATCACAATTTATGGAAGTTGTAAGTACAATCGACCAACGATCAACGACCAGCAACCAGCAACTGCAACCAGCATTAGCACTGCTTCTAGAGAACCTCGAAACGAGAGAAAGAGGAGAGAAAGAGGAGAGAAAGAATAGGAAGGGAAAGAGCAAACATCCCACGGCCGAATAGGGATGTCTCTCACCAACGCATCTCCCCTTGAAGCTGCTAAGTCAGCCAAGGGTGCATCCCATGTGCTCGCCACGCTGCCCACATCCGCCAGAAACGATGCACTGACTGCCATCCATGCCGGTCTCACAGCAGCCCGGGACGAGATCCTCGCAGCAAACGCCCGGGATCTCGAGGTCGCGCGTCTGGCCGCCCAGAATGGCCAGTTGAGCCAGAGCCTGGTCTCGCGCCTGGACCTGGGGAAGAAGGGCAAGTGGGAGGATATGCTGAAGGGCATCTTGGACGTCCGGGATCTCGAGGACCCTGGTGAGTCAGCCTCCCCTCCTATTTCTGCTTCCCGATAACTCCTGACTGACGACTATTTGCACCCGCAAAAAGTTGGCAAAGTGACGCTGCGGACAAGACTGGATGACGGCCTGGACCTGACGAGAGTCACCTGCCCGATTGGCGTCCTTCTAATCATATTTGAAGCGCGTCCGGAGGTCATTGCCAACATTGCCTCACTTGCCGTCAAGTCTGGAAACGCGGCCATTCTAAAAGGTAACTAATTGACCTACCTTCCAACTACAATATGCACCATACGCTTCAGATTAGAAACAGTTTGCTGAACCTGTATGGTACCCCACGCGCTCCAGGTGGCAAGGAGTCCACCGAGTCCTTCGTGGCGATCTCCCGGGCCATCTCGGCGGCCCTGGAGCAGACGCAGGTGCCGAACGGCGCGATCCAGCTCGTGACGACGCGGGACGTCATCCCGCAGCTGCTCGAGCTGGACCGGTACGTCGACCTCGTGATCCCGCGGGGCTCGAACGAGCTGGTGCGGTACATCAAGTCGGCCACCCGGATCCCCGTGCTGGGCCACGCCGACGGCCTCTGCTCCATCTACCTCGAGCGGTCGGCCGACCCGCAGATGGCCGCCGCCGTCGTCGCCGACGCCAAGACCAGCTACCCGGCCGCCTGCAACAGCGTCGAGACCCTCCTGGTGCAGGACGCCGGCCTCGGCACGCCGCTGTTCGCGCGCGTGGCCGCCGCCCTGCTGGAGAAGGGCGTCGAGCTGCGCTGCGACGCGCCGAGCAAGGAGGCGGCCCTCCTCGCCGCCACCGCCGAACAGCAGCAGCTGGTCCGCGACGCCCAGGACGCCGACTACGACACGGAGTTCCTGGCGCCGACGCTGGCCGTCAAGACGGTGGGCGGGCTGGACGAGGCGGTGGCGCACATCAACGCGCACGGGTCGAAGCACACGGACGCGATCCTGACGGCGTCGGCGGACCTGGCCGAGCGGTTCATGGCCGGGGTCGACGCCGCGGGCGTCTACTGGAACGCGTCGACCCGCATGGCCGACGGCATGCGCTACGGCTTCGGCACCGAGGTCGGCATCAGCACCAACAAGATCCACTCGCGCGGGCCCGTCGGGCTCGAGGGCCTCATGATCTACAAGTACCAGGTCCGCGGCCACGGCCAGGTCTCGGCCGCGTACGGCGAGGGCGAGGGGCTGCGGCGGTTCAAGCACGAGAGGTTGCCGCTGTAGGTAACTAGGTAGGTAGGCTGGGACGAAAGAGTACGGTAGGAAGGGTGGGCAGGTAGCTAGCAGGTAGGCGGGTAGACAGGCGGGCAGATAGGGAACGCAGCTCATAAGCTAAGCTTTGGCTCGTATGTAACCTACCTACCTCCCTACGGCGTTGAGGTTGGCAGTGAAGTTTCAAGCTGCAGATGCGGAAAGGTCACACAAGGGGGCCTCGCAGGCGAAAAATAGATGTCATAGTAGACAAGCTAGTTGCGTTATGCCGGTGTCTTTCCAGTGATATGAGCCACGCAGTACAATCAGTCGCCTTGTATATCTTAGGTACCTATACACCAACCATCCAACTTATTCTTGAAGTGAATTATGCTCAATTGTCACTATTGCCGCCCCTTTTCCTCACCCAGCTGCCCCCCATGTCTCTCCCCAACATGCCTCTCATTCGCATCATGTCTTATTCTTTCCCATCACTAAATACAACTCAACATATCCATGACCACACATTCGTCCTACCCGTCTATCCTCCTGGTATTAAATTCCAATGATCGGTAGTGTGTGGATAGTCAGTTGAGTTCCACATCGCTGATACGTGACCTGAGCAGAGGGGGGAGCTACAGCATAGAGGTTTGGGACAGAACAGCTCTGTATATAAACCACAACAAACCGTATTTCCATCACATACGACCATACCATGTGGAAAACTCGGGATCCCGTCCGCTCTCCCCTAGATAAACCACATAGGGCCAGACTAGTAGTTGGGTCGGTGACGACCAGCGAATCCCTGGTGTTGTATGTTTTTGTTCCTATATCTGCTGTCTTTTTTTCTTTTGCTTTTTTGTCTTTTTTTTCTTTTTTTTTCTCTCTCGCCAAGTCGCCTCTCTGTTTCTCTCTTGTTGTCTGTGGTTCCTTTGCTTGTTATTTTAGATCTTTTTGTAGTTCTGATAACTGTTTTGTGTCAGTGTTGGTTCATGATAACCTTGTTGACATCGGTCGTGAAAGTCACGATCTATTTTTTAGTCGTCCTCCCCTCCACCAAGCTCTTCCTTGTCTGGCCCCACTTGTTTGTCATAATTGATCCTCTAGTACTGCGGCCATTATTACACTACAACACGCTGTTATATCCTAGAATCGACCATTCGATTCACCCCCTATCTATTCGACCCTGTAAAGTCGTTAAGCAAGAGAAGGTGCGATTTCCAGAGTTACGCCCTGGGTAAGCCGAGGGAAGGTCGACGAGGGGCAGGCTTATATACACTGTTGCCAACTGAGGCTAGGTATCCTACAATGATTTCTTTCTGTGAACACATCGTAGCTGGGATACATTGTCTACTACTACTTAGTGCGTAAGGCCAGAGCTCTGTAATATAGCCAATACTCCTCTTCATCAACATGCGGCGTATAGGGAGGTTGATAGACAGTGCCCGCCGAGTAGCTTATGCCTTATTGGTATGAAGTAGTACCAGGTTGCATACTTCACTTGTTCGATTAGCTGTTTCCAATATGGACAGCTATGTCGAGGACGTACGTGCTGAACCGACAACGCATTTGATCTCGAGCTGGAAACCCCAGGTAGCCTGATTATGAGTGTTATATGCTAAAGTGCTCGTTGCCCTAGCTCCTACGGGATATGGGAACCCTGGTGGGGGTTGATCACTGAGTCTGAGGATGACCCTGGATCGAGCGAGGAGCTTAATGCCTCGCGCATAGATGAGGCAGGATACCCTGACCATAGTCCGTTTACCATATATTTGCCACCGTATAGTAAAGGCAGAGCGCTGGCCCTGTTGATATGTGTTTGGGGACAGCGCAGTGAGTATTTTGAAAAAGAGCAAGTACGGAAGTCGATATGTTCGACTAGACATATTTCATTATGTATATCGTTGCAAGGTCCCTGGCGGCGACGACGAAAACAATCATGCCTCGTAGCGGGACGAGCCTCCACTATGCCGACGACAACGATGGCCAGCATCTCTGGAGGATCCTATCCCGATGCCGCACCAAGCTCGGAAACCCCTCCACGATCTCCACCAGCTTCCGGTTCTCCCACGCCAGCCCTTCGTCCAAGATAAGGTGCGTGTAGGAGAAGACGGTGGCATCGAACAGGCCCGGCCCCGAACTGCCGAAGAACCAAGGATCCTCGCCGAGCACGGCCGCCAGCGCCCCGAACGCCTCCCTCGCACCGTCGTATACCGCCGCCGGGTTTACGCTGAGGCTGCTGCCCCCCGAGACCTTCACGATTTCCGACTCGGCCGCGCGCCGCAGCTGGTGCCGTATCGTCGCCCGGACGACCTGCGAGGCGGAGGTCGGCGCGACGTAGAGGTGCGACAGGAGCGCGGAGTTGGCGGGCGAGAGGTAGAGCGCGTATAGCCACGCGGCCCGTATCCGGTGGTCGAGCAGCGCCTCGTAGGCTTCCAGCTTCATGCTGCTGCTGCTAGGCGCAGAGTCGTCGGGTAGCTTCGCGGCGCCGCTGCCGTGACTCAGGGCCCATTGTTCGAGCTTGCTCGAAGGCACCACCGCCGGGGTCTGCTGCGGCGGGGACTTCGAGTCGCTCGGGCCGCCGCCGCCCCCACCAGGGGGCGGGGTAGGGGGGATCAGGAAGGGTAATGCGCCAGTAGGCGACGCATGGTTGTTGGAAGGGACGGTGCGGAACTCTACTCCGGCTAGCCTAAGGAACGTCTACGGTTCTCGGTATCTTAGTATGCGGCGCCCGGACCGGGGGTGACGGCGGGAGGAAGGAAGTCAGGACAAGGGCAAGATAGGAAGAAGAGAGGCTGCATACTTGCCACTTCAGACATGAAGGGTTGAAGCTTGGCAGGCCCTTCAACGCATCCTGGTCGGAGATGAAGACGTATAGCGTCGGGAGGTCCCGTGTTCTAGGCGAGCGAGTAGGGAGCTCGTTTGGAGGGTAGGTCAGGAGGGGGAACCTGTTAAACAGGCGAGCTAGAGGTGCTGGAATCCTGAACCATCCTGACGACGACCCCGACCCTGCTGCTGGAGCTGGAGTTTGCTGCTGTCTCGATTTTGACGGGCTTTGTTGGGTTTCGGCTGAGGGTCTCCTCCTTTGCTGCGCTGTCGCATATTCTGGTGATCTTGACATGTCGTGCTTAGGCCTGGGCTTGTGAGTGGGGGCTTCGATGCTAGATGCGCAATGCGGTGGTGTTGCAGCCGGTAGGGTAAATCGTGTAGGCAGTGAGTGACAGGCAGGTAGTTGGTGGTCACCTGCAGACTGCAGACTGCAGACTGGCAGATTGGTGATGATACAAGGCTGGACACGACACAGCGGGCAATACTGAAGCTCCCGAGATGCCTGGCTCCATCACGGATCGGGCATATGATTGATCGGAAAATTATGTTCGTTGAATCTGAACCCCACCCTGCTTGCCTGTATGTACAATATACGAGGTAGGTACGATACATACATACCTACCTGTACACTTATACCTACATCGTACCTACCTACATACCTACCTACTATGTAGGTAGGTATTGTTACAGCCGTACCTGCAGGTTGGTCGACTTCCAAGGTTCCAAGGTTGACAGCAGCTTGTCACCTTGTCGTTCACCTCTCCTCTTCGTTGCAGTGAACTTTCAATGCTTTCATTTTCTGGATACCTTGGCTGTCGTACATATCCGTATACTAACCCTACTATGTACTGATCCTGATCCTACCTACTGACTGACGGTGGCTACTTCACAAGTCACGGAGCCGGCCGAGAAGAATCGGAGGCAAACGAATTGGCAATCCGAGAAATTCGCGTCCCAAATCCTGTCTATTCTTGATGCAACCTAGTCTGCCGGTCTGCCGGTCTGCCGGTCCTTTGGTGGGATACCGAGGTAGGGCCCTAAAAGCTCAGGGTCCTGCCCCTCTACAACCCTCTGCACCATCGCATCTAGGGTTCTTATCGATCCCCACGATGGATACCTACTAGCGCCGGCCTTTCTTCAGCCAAGGAGAGAGGGGGGCTTGAAGAGGGGAGGTAACAAACCCTCCGGATATCTGGCCGTACGATGCTGTAGCGAGTAACAAATATCACGCAACCTAGTCAGGTAGTTATGCAGGTACAAACGTACCTAGTCAACTCGACCTCGCTGCCTCGGCGGTTATCCATATGGAGAACTCTGGGCCACCTGGCTATCCTTCCATAGACGAGATGCAGCATTGTCCCTCTCAGTACCCAAACCTTCGACTGTGGTTTGGCATCCGGTTTTCAGGTATGCACATGGCCTCGTAAAGCTCTTAGAATAAAGTTAAACCAGCTGTCGATCATCAGCGATAAGCATCCAATGAGCGCAGTTCTTCAAGTCCGGGGGAGCGATGCGGGGCAGCGCAGAACCGTCCGTGGGGGCCGCGGGAAACTGCAGTGCATATTCCGTTGACCGTAACCGAATTTGTCCCCTTCATGGGTTTGCTCTCTTGCTTTTCGCGCCGCATTGTAGCATCGTTCTGGGCTGATACTATATTACCTACCCTCATACAAAGTCGCCCCCCTACATGTACAGTGAATTGGATGCCTGGACTAGCTACTCGACAAAACGAGACGCCATGCGAAGGGACCTAGACCGGTCTATTTGGGTCGTCGGATTCAACAGCCAGAGCCTGCAGCTTGGTGAAGAAGCGAGATGAAACTGACTCGTGAATGGGAACCACGACAAATGGGAACCACGACAAAAAGCGTCTCTACAGGGAAAGCCAAGCATATATGGTAAAGCGGTTGCTCACTTTATCGGTGGACGAGCCGCCCATCCGTTTCCCTCTTCAAGACTATTGGGGTGCAGTCGAATGCGTAGCACGAAGCACGCACGAATCGAGGGTCCGAGGCTCAGCACTGCGCTTATCTAATTGGAGAAGTGTTCTGGTTTAATAAGACAACTCCTACGGATCGACTTTTCCGCTGCTGATTATCTGTATGATGATGTCGATGTTTGATATCGGATCGGTAGATCTTCAACGTATCCTTCTGATGACCTTGGAACATGTCGGCACACATACCTAGGTACTTAGTACTTATATAGCCAATATCGAAGCAGCGATGCGTGTTTCATTTCATGTCATACTTGATCTGACGATCTACCAACCGGGTAGACAGGCATGCAGTCATGTAGGTTAAGTAGGAGAGGTAGGTTTCCTGGCATTAGCCTAACTGAACTTTAGAACACCTCAACACCAACCCAATCCAGCTGCAGCCGCAGCCGCAGCCGCAGCCGCATTTGCATTTGCATTTGCATTTCCTCTGCTTTTTATTAATGTATATGGGCCCGATTCTGGCTGCTCGGGCAGGCAAATTCAAGTCCGATATACAGGATTGATTAGACAAGGCCTGGGCGAAAAGGAGAAGGCAAGGGATATGGAATCTTCCTTAATCCTCAAGGAAGACATTTTGACTGAGACGAGCCACAACCGCCTAGTCTACATTAGCCTCTCCGATGTTATATACCTATAGAAGCAGTTCACTTCGGAGCATTAGTACATAAGAGCATAGCAGCCGTTTCTAGACCGGATGGATCTTGGAACCATCACCAATCTCACCATCTCACCATCTCACCATCCGCGCTTGCATCTTATCGCCCACCAAGTTTGGCTTTATTGCCCCGAGAGCCTTGGAGCCCTGGAACACCTTGGAACCTTGGAACCTTGGAACCTTGGAAGCTTCAACCTTGAACCCACTCATCACCGGCAAGCTATTTCGTAGTAGCGCCGATTCCTTTATCGTCGGCTTGTCCTGCCGGGGTGTTTGTTCATGACCGACCTTACAGTCTCAAATTCACTCATCCCGCCATAGTCAAACCGTACATAAGTATAGACCATCGGCATACTCCATACTTGCGCACTTATACCTTCCTGACGTTGATGCTTTAAGGTTGCTCGCAACTTCCAGTCTGGACCACATCTTACAACATACCTCAACTACCTTACTTAGTAGGCACTTACTTACTTACCTACCTTACCTACTTCATAACCATTCGGTGCAGCCAAACTCTCCATCCTACGTACATCATCCTGCTTCCAAGGTTCGTACACGACCTCAGACAGCAACTAAACCGCATGCGGTTGCTACATATGTACGTACGGTCTGCATTCACCTCTATTCCGTGTCGATATCTTCAGAATACCTAGTCCAGTATCCAGTATCCAGTATCCAGTATCCAGTATCCAGTGTTCAGTATCATGCGTTCCCCTTCCTGAATATGTTTCTGCATCTGTGCCTATATCGTCGTCTCACGTTGATCTACACGTTGATCTATACTCAGTAGTTGAGCCCTCAAGCCTATTCATCAACAAGCAGGCTGCTTTACAACGAGCACACTGCCGCCGCCGCTAGCATCACTGTCACCATCACAGATCACCACCCTCCCTTGAAGCTCTCCTGCCCTTACTGCTACTACAAGACTTGCATATCCCTTCCGTGGACAGTTGTGGTCTGGCTGTCTGGTCACCATCAATTTGACACCTGCAGCATTGTCATTGGCTTCCGCTGACGAAAAAACAGAGAAAAGATCTCCCAACACTTTGTCTACTTTAGGTTACTACTCGGTCGCTGTAGTCACCAATAGCAAACGACAACTAAGAATAAAACGGGATCGTCGCCTCATTCTGGGGTACCTTGCCTCTTTTGAAACTATTGAACCACTTATTGAGTCGTGGAGAGAGAGCTCCTTTCAAGTCGGACCTAAGCCTAGGTTCGTTCCTATAGCTACCGAGTATAAAGAACGGGGGGCAACGACGTAGTTACCACTCGCGAAGGCAAGCCGAGTTCTTCTCAGTCGTCATCGTCATATTCCGTCAATACTCAATACTCGCTTTTTGCAGCCCTTTGTCAAGCTGGCCACGAAAACGGCAACAATTGCACAAACACACAAACACAACCCCAAATCGGGTCACACTTACCCCCACGACTCCAATCGCCGTCCCACTCTCTATATCAAATAGGAAGTGGTCCACGAAGGCAGATAATACAACAGTTGCAACTGACTCGATCGATTAATCAACTTTTCACTGTCAGGGTTCATTAGCCTGCCATTGAACCATCACCTCACTCTATACTCCGCCGTCCACTCTCCGTTCCCTCGGTATTTAATACCACAGTCTCACTCCCTCCCTGACGTTGTATGCACTCCTTCTCACACCCGGGAAGCTATCTCCACATCCACAGCAACATCAATCAACCTCGCAGTCGAGGCCCTTCACTGTCGTACGATATCTGGCCATCCTCTCCACCGTCTACTATCGCATCCAGGCGATACACGCTTAGTGCAGCCGCTCATTCACGTATTGCCCGCTCGCTAGCCAGCAGAGGAAAGCCGTGACACAACCTTGTCGTCATCTATCTTGCTGCCCAAGCCGAGATATCTCCAGATCTATCAGTCAGAATAAGGCTTATTAATCGCCGCCACGGGAAGCCTCTCTCACTACCACACTCTCTGGAATCCAGTAACGAGTTGCCTACCACGTAACAAACGAAACAAAATGGACGCCCAAAGATCTTCGTCTGCGTCCCATCATCAACAATACGCTTCTACAACTGGCGGCTCGACATCAAAACAGTCCTTTGCGCCGCCCCCGCAGCCCGCGCAGGTAAAGACGCCCAGTACGGACGTATTCATCCGAGACTTGAACCTAGTGGCCGAGGCTGCAAAACGCGCTCAGATGGCGGTGCTGATGCGAGATATGGAGGGCATCGCACTCTCCTGAAAAGGGAGGCCTACCTATTTCGTTTGCGCTTGGTAACGCCTCGCCCACCCGCCTTACACACCTATGTTTCTTGACCCACCCAATAGTCAAGATTGATGAGGCATGAGGCGAAGAAATTACCGGCAACCATTCTGTTGCATGGCAATCCATTTCCCCCGAATAGAAGCCGCATTCTCTATCTAGTTTATGTTACGCGCCTTTTGCGAGACTCTTGGGTGGACCGCTACGCTGGAAAGGGCTACAAGATTACGCCAATTTCTGTTAGTGGGAGGTTCTGGGCTGACGTAGGTTGCGATCGTCTCCGTGGCTGTGGATCCCATGGCCTGGGCCTCGTGGTTTTTTTTGCTTTGCTTCGTGCTCGCTCCTCGGCAACCCGCTTTCGCGGCTCCGGAACTCGGCTTTTCCGAGACGCCTGATCGAGTTATCCGTGCTCGAGCGCGGAGTTCACGAGACTACGCATTTGAGGGTTTCGAAACGATGCGTGTCAGTTTAGACATAGGAGCGAATGGTGTCGTCTACCTCCGCCTAGTCGGAGGTCTGGAACAAGACAGGATGCTCATCAAATGAGAAGGGGAATGCGTTTTAGAAAGGATTGAATATTACATATCCATCTACCGAATTGCACTTCACGTCTATTCGCCTAATCGTCCGACCGACCTCGCATCTTTTCGATAATCAGACCAGGACGGGGCAACCATCTTTCTTTGTTCTTCGGGTCAGCGGCAGGCAGAACCACTTTTCTTCTTTCTCCAGATCCCGACTAGAAAGGGTTAAAGGCTAAGCAGTGTCGGGGCCGGCGGCGGCTTGGGACGGGCTTATAATGATAACACCTCGTCTTGTATTTCCTTCACGTCATGGCTTTGATCGATATAGGAGTTCATCGGCGTTCTATCATGACTTGCTTTGATTTCATCATATAGGTATGAGCAAGGCAGTTTCAAAGCAGATCGGGGTTATGGAAGAAAGAGGGGAATGGGTAAACCTGGATGGGTAACTGCGGGCTCTGGGGATATTCTCTATGACACCTACATATACACACGCCTAGCTTATCTATATATTGCCTTGATGTCTATCGCTTCCAGGGGCCCTGCCTTCCAGTGTTTTTTGGTCGCCTGATTGGGGTCTGCTCCATCTTCGGTATGTCGTAGCAACAACTGATCTAGGTTAGGCTGGATATGACGAAAATGGGGCTAGGTCCTTTGGTAGGTATGTCGATGTGTGTGTAGTTGTCGGGTCTCGATGCGCTTACGGATGAGCGTATACCACACACACACACACACACACACATCACTTCGTATCTGCCGTGTGTTTCTTATCAGTCTCAGTCGCCCGCGTCCCTTCTTCTGCGCCAACTGCATGATATGGTACCAAACTACGTACACATCATGTCTACCTCCTGGTCGGGATATGAGGTTTTGCCAGCCGAGGGAGCGAGCGAACGAGCGAACGAACGGGGCGAATGCTCTCCAATGGCGCAAGGCGGGGGTGGAGTTCGCCAACTGCGTCTAAGTCGACTAGCTCGCAGCCCGGTTCATTGGTTTCATGTAATTAGGTTGACTTTGTGTAGATATCTGCTTAGGTAGGTAGGTACTTAGGCAGATATATATTTACTCATATACGTAGGTGATTTCTGGCTGGCGGACTGTGAGGGTGTGCTGTGTAGTATTCAGGCCAGTCCGTCTGCCTTGGCTACATAGTTATGTAGTAAGCGAGGGAACAGAACAAGCAGCCAGATGAGATCGCGGATCAACGGGGAAGATTGTAGCTAATATGTTGTGTGTGGGTGGTACTTAGTAAGTAATACATCAGTCACGTAGGTATAAGTTCTTATAGTGCCGTGTTGTTCAGGGTGAGATACTCTATCACTAGCTATCGCATAGTCCTGGGGGAGCGGTAGAGATAGATAAATAACTAGATGTCATCATACGGACCTTAGGTAATTAAGTAGTAAAGGTAATAGGACGAATGACGATCCTCTTCTGCACCGGGACCCTCACTTATATACATGAAACCCGCGCCTAACGCCCACGATTACGTATGTCCCAGGTGTGTGTGAGAGGATTAAGAGATGTCGAAGAAGGATGACAACCTTCGCCCCCACTCCCCTATTCGACCCCCCCCGCGCCGCTTCTCATATCCTTCAGATAAATTATAGGCCAAGCCACGCATCTCAACCTCGGAAGCCTTACCAGCACACCTTTGATCTTATCTAGAGGGAACCAAAGTATTGGGTTGTAGAAGACAGAAAAGCCAACAAAAATTGGAAAATATGAGGTCCGTCGTGGTTTGGTAAGCCCCTACTCTACCTATGCATGCAGATAGCTAGCTAGCTAGCTAGATAGTCAATTGGTCCGCTACTATGTACTCCAGCAATGCCAATCTCGACCCGAAGAGATGAAGATTACAGTACGAACAAGGCAGATAGATACGTAGTCTATATCGTAGATAGCGTACATGTCGTCATCTAGACTACCCAAACCAGCGGACAGCTCGCCTTCGCCTTCGACCGAAGCGAAGAGAGAAGTAAGCGAAGAGAGAAAGTAACACGTGTTTGTGTGTTTCGGGACGAACATGTGATAGATATATATATCGGGCCACCATCGCTCAGATGTAACTAACGCGAAGCCGGCTAGCTACCTAGTACTAGAAGGAGAAGGGGAGGAGGAAATCCAAGACGTTGGAGGGCGAAATGAGATGGCATGGCGAAGCTGGTGGCGCAAAATCGAGTTTGATTTGGGTGACAGATGAAAGGACATGATAATTATGACTTGCCTGCTTGCCACGCGCTCAGTCACTCACTGTATGAGAGGAGAGCTCTAAAATCTTCTCTCCCTACCTGCCCGGGCGAGTCTCGTCCTCGACACTCGATGAGGGCCAGACGGGGAGCTAGGTAGGCACGTGAGGACCTCGCTTCGGTTACAGGACGACCATAGAAAACACCGGCAGGAATGAGTTCACCATCTGTGACGTTTTAACCTAGCAGTAGCTATGAACAATACACGGATGACGGAAAAAAAAAATGTACAACCTATTGATTGATTGGATGGTTTTGGGCCTCACCCCACGTTTCCCTCCGAGAATGTCAGGCTCGGCACGACCTCCATTCCAGGAACGCGAAATTAACACGCCACCAAACACCTGCCCACCCAACAACGAACCATGGACGCCGCGGCATAGATGCAACGAGAAGAATGAGTTGGGTTGGCATCGGTGGAGGGCCTTGGCTGCCGAGGCAGTAAGCCTCCACTTTATCAATCGACATCTTGCTCTGAAGTGTAGTGCGAAGTACCGAGTAGTTCTGCTGAGCTGACATCCCTCTAGAATGGCTGCGATCTAACCGGTATGTCGTCGATGACAGACTGGATCGTGATAAATGAGCCTGGACCGCCGCCCTCCCGTAGGTAATCAAGCAACACACTTGTTTGCCCATACACATTCTCGAGCGCCGACCGTGATGACTTGCCCAGGGACGCTTCAAAGACCATTAGCGACAATCCACGGGGCAATAAACCGGTGGGCAACTTACAAAGGATGGCCGAATTCAGCTCTTCCGCCACTGCCACCCTCCCTTTCCGATCGAGCAGGTGTGCTATCTCCTTGACTTCGAGAGGATTTGGATATGCCAGCAGAGCAAAGACCTCATTCAGAGATTTCTCGACTTCTCTCCTAGAGTCATTCTTGAACTCGGCCTGCAACTGTTGCCCGTACTGAATAGTTTCTGCCAGCAAGTAGTCTGAATTCGTGGTTGAAGGATCTGGGACATCTTCGGTTTCCATCTGATCTGAGTAGCCGTTTTCATCGACGTCCATCTCATTAGGAATGTCGTCGAAAGTATGACCGTTATTCTTCTTGCCGACTCCATGGTTTAGTTCCGCAGACTTGCGTACCATCTCGATAAACTTCCGGCACTTTAGGCGGAAATACACCTGATGATTCTCTTTCAACACCTGTGGGTAGTACTTGTTGGTGAATCTCAAAGCCCTATCGATATCACCCTCTAGGATAGTTCGACGGATGCCTGGTTTGCATTAGAAAAGGCCTGTTCGAGGCACGAATAGCACGTATACACACCTTGCCGTTGATGAGCATCCTCGTCATCATTGATATTTATACCTTCTACCGGAATGCTAGGGTCGATATTAAGAGCTTCTTTCTCCGCATGAATCTCCGCAGCGAATGCTCTCGCGGTTTCTACGTAACCGTCGTGTTGTAGGAATTGCAATACCTATATACAGGTCAGAAATATGTCGCAGCTTGAGCCTGCTGCACGAAACTTACAAGTCCCTGTATGAGTTCTGTCTCGTCTTGTGGGGGCGAAACGAGCCTTTCGATGCTACGGCTATTGTTAAACAAAGCCCGTACTACTAGACAGGCGGCAACTTACCTGGCGTGCGAAATTGCATCTCGAATAATGGCTTGCTCGTCCTATATAGTAAATGCTAGTTAGTGGCCTGCTATTTTCTCGAAATCGAGGGGAAACTTACCTTCATCATTTTGTTGATGTCAAAAATAAAGGGTCTTTGGCCGAAATTCACTCGGATATGTTCGCCCGGCTTCTTCACGCCAATAGTAGGATATAGCTTCCCCTTTATGTCCCGGAAGGCAGTTTCTACAAGGGTTGTCAGCATTAAGGTCAGATATACGAGGTCCATAGGGGGGCTTGATTTTCCATACTGAGAAATATGCCGTTCCTAGTGAAGAAGGCCGTTTTAGTCCGAAAGTTGACGCCACATCCCACAGTATCTTCCGGGCCGAAATGAGGACCATAGCGTTTCCCGTTATTATGCTGGTTATATATATCCCCGTCATCACCATGGTAGCCATAGGAGTCGGTTTCCCAGCCTAGGGGCCGGGATAATGAGACATGTTTGCTCGAGAGACCGATACAGACCGTTGCTCTATGTCCAGTTAGCACATCTTCAACCAAATAGCACCGAATTAAGAAGTGGCAACGTACTCGTCCCGCCTCCTCGTCAAGGGGTGCGTGTCTGGGAGTATCTGCAACTCGAAGTAATATAAACCGGCCTGTGACGGAATGGGGTGATCTGCTCTGATCGAATACATTTCGTACTCGTGATCTCTCACACCCCTGGACGTTGTATATTTGACTTCCAGGCCGTCGCCAAGGACATCCAACCCCCCGATTTTATCCTCCTTGTTCCACCTCGAGGGCAACGGCGCCACGGTCTCGTCTTCTTCGGCGGGGGGTGTGCGCTCAATGACATCGAACTTCATCCCCAAATGGGATGCCGAAGATTTGTTGCGCAAGGGACCGGGGGCTTGGCTTGTCTGTAAGCTACCCCCTGCTTGCGGCTGGCTCTCCTTCTGGACTTGCTGCGCCTTATACGCTTCCTCGAGCCGTTGTATGTACGTGGAACCTTGAAGATAGGATGGGATGAAGAACCCGTTGTTCTTCTGCGGAGAGGTCCAGAGGTTGGCGGCCTTGCCATCGCCCATGAACATATCGAACGCTCTCGAGAAGGAGGGTATTTGTGGACCCTGCGATGCCGAGCCCGGCGGCGGCCCCTCAGGGGAGTTCATATTCCTTTCGTTGTTCACGGCACTGCTCGGCTGCGAAGGATGGGTCGAGTACAAGTCCGAGACGGAATCGGAGGAAGGGTTGAGGAGGTGGGCTAGACGGTTGTAGGGCGCGTTGGTGGCCGGGGTAGTGCCCAAGTTGGGGTTGGTCAGATAGGAAGATCTGATGCGAGGCAAGAAGTTACCGAACGTGCCATCTTGTGAGAATCCGGATGGGCCGTGTTGGAAAGGGTTTGACATGTTCGAGGGCCGGGGATCGAGAGAGTGCGTGCGTGGGTGCGTCGTGCGTGCGGTGCGTGCGTGGGCCCCTCGAGCTTGGAGAGCAGCAGCGGAACCAGGAACCAGGAGCAGCCCGACTGACGTCGACTGCTGCTAGGTATTGTACTATCTTGCCTAGCAGGTAGTTAAACCGCCTTAACGCTCTCACTACCTAGGTAAGTTTCAGGAAATCGACTGCGGAAAAGACACAAAGACACTGTAAAACGAAGCCGCGTCCGCAAGGTCTAGAGCGTAAGAACCAGGGGCAACTTGGGAGCTGTCGGCAGATAGCAAGAGCGCTGGTGAAGATAAGATTTGGTGGATGTTATGGTTGAGGTTGCCATGTAAGTGATAGACTAGGTAGGTGTAGTCATCCTCTGGCACCCTGGCACCCTGGCACCTCGGAACATTGGAGCCTTGGAAGTATACATACATGGATATGTGTGTAGTCAGATGGCGTTGGTTTAGTGTACAATACCTACATACCTACATACATAGTAGGTAATGCTAGGGGAGCCATGTAAATGGGGAAACCTGGAAGGCTGCTGAATCCAGCGTTAGTATGTAGTTACTGGCAGTAGCAGCAGCATTTAGAGGCGCGCAAGTACAATACCTGCAGCATGTAACTACCTACATACCTCTAGGTAGGTATGTAGCTTAAACTCCTTAACTTATGTATTTAGCGTGGAGAGGCAGATACATTGACTGCAATGATAAGACACCCTCCTTCCACCCTTCCAAGGCCTCAGTTGAAGCCCCCGATCTTCCATGCACAGAGATTGCATGTCTCTGTAATCTCTGTAATTTTGAGGCAGGCGTAAGGAGGTCCAGGTAGCCAGTCTATATGTGAGCAATGTGGTGAACGACAGCTACATGAAAGTACATAATGGGGGTTGGCGGAGTGCAAGTCGGTCGGCATCCGGAGCATGTTTGACATCAGCAGGCCAGACGTTTGTTTGGTTGGTTAGGTAGACACCTGCAAGCCCTCCCCTCCTAATGCCAATTATGAGTTATCCCCAGTCCGGTCATAGATTATGCTGTATAACTGCATACATCCGACTTATAGTTCCGTAGCACCCAAGTTAACGAAGGGATAGCATCACCGTAAACCATGATCTTAATCGGTAGGTTACCTACATACATATATAGTTTAGTCGCCTTGAAAAGGACTCGTGGAAAGATGCCCAAACCGCCCATGACCGGGAGAAACCCCTCATCTTGGTTCTGCCCTAGGTTGATGAACTGACGTTATCCTCTGGGTGCCGGCGGCCACTTGTTCTATCCTCCATGTTCCAACTACCTATAATGACACTTTCAGAATCATGTGCATCTAGACTACCGTATGCATCAAGCACCACTTCAATTCGCGATCATAAATCAAAATGACATCAGTCGTATGCAATAATAAAGGTATAGGCCCTAAACAAGCACATGCATCAGGATCATGACTATAGGCAAACCCAGGCCTGATCGAGGCTTAGACCGGACAGGGGTTGGTAGACCTACTATAGTCAAACGGTATTAGTCAACTGTGGCCTATCATTGTCACGCGTCATCACTACCTTACTACGCATATCCAAGGATGCCTCCTCCCCAGCCTTTCCCGTGAGAGCAAGATGGAGAACTGATTAATGATGAAAACCCAGGATACCCGTTGGTTTCATTCCATGTTGCAGTAGTTTCTGTCGAGTGCGTGATATGTTACAACGTCCAACTCATATGCAGCGTAGTGTGACAAGCAGACTCTCGATATTTGCATTCCAAAAAGACAAGGAGGGTATGGCTGGAATACGACGCCCATGCCGCCTATTGATTTGGCACACAAAGCCACCCTACATCTACCATCTATTGCTGGCCATGTGAAAGCTCCCCAGGTCTCCCTGGTCATTTAGATGGGCGTTACATACACGGACGAGCATAGCTGGGACAGCACATAGGGGTTTCAGAAGACAGCAAATCACTGTTTAGGTTCCTTCGATGTCCTTGGCTAAGAGAAGCGTCTCTCTTTTGACCGACAGGTGAAGAGCGATAACAAAGTATACCATGATGAAGAAATTATGCATAAAGGTTCATAGAGCAAAGTAAAGATTTGCTCGAACAGCAACCATTGCCTGAATGACAAGCGCAAACGCGAAATACCTAGCCCCTATCTAATGTACAGTCAAGTCTGGTCATGTATCCGTGACGCCGTTGTCGATGCAGTCGTCGAACTGCCGTCTAGCCCCCCTTAGAAGCCCCCATTATCACATCTGCTTAGATGTATAGTGCCCTTGTTTGAGCATCCGATGAACACCTATACCATCCTTCCATTCCTTTTTAAAACAGTAAACCCTGAACGCCGTGCTTTTCCGCATCCCAGCCGATTTCCGTACAGGTTCGCCCACCCCATTAACAATGTGACAAAGCAGAAGGGAATGCTGGCAAGGTGACAAGTATCGTAGATAGCAAAGCCTACGAGGTAGTAGCAATGGGCATGGGAGCCGGTGAGCTAGCATTCACGCTGGGGGCCACGCTGGGGGCCACACTGGGGGCCACACTGGGCTGCTCGCCTCCGACTTGGCTGCCGCTGTTTTCGCTTTTCATCTGGCTACCGCCCTCCTTGTTGTTCTCCTTGTTGCTGCTGTCCGCCGAAGCCGCAGCCGACTCCTCTGAAGTAGCCTCAGGCTTCGGCTTCGGGGGTGCCGTCCAGCGGTGGACCTCCCATACAACGCCAGTGAAACTCTTGACTCTGAAGCCTCCTCTCGCCCATTTACGGCAGGGTGCTCCCGATCGGTCAAGTGCGCGCAGCCCGGCATTGATAGCGCCCTGGTTGGCTTTGGGGCCGAGTTTGTGGTAAGCGCCGCCGATCTGGCGCCCGTTGGGATCGATACTACCGTCCTCCCTATTCCAGACAATTAGCATTTGTGAGACGGCAGATTGGGGGGCACAATAGGCAGTGTTCCGCCGTGTTCGATGGCTAATGCTACCACGTGAGAAAGAAAAGAGATGAGCATGCTTACAATCTAGGCTTCTTCTTCGGTCCTGGCTTGCCTCTGATCTTGGCCGCCGGGTCACCACCGTTGGCAGCGGCGGCGCTTCTCTTCACACCCTTCTTCTTCGGGGCCTCGGTCGGCGGGCCCATGGGCACCTGGGATGGCGTGCCGCTGGGAGCCGGCGTTCCGGCATTGGACTCGGAGGCATTGTCGCCATTGGACGCGGTCGCTACAGCCTCATTAGGGAGTGTCGCGGATGTGCCGGGTGACTCCTTCGCAGGCGACTCTTCCTTGACAGACGAGGGATCGATGATGCGTTGCAGCTTGACCGGCGTCACTCGCAAGGTAACGTTGAAGCTCGTCTTCCCCGTTGACTTCCGTCGGTCCTTTTCCTTCGCAGGAGTAGATGTCTTCGTGGCAGTAGAAGGCATCGTGACTTGGTTTAATGAAATAAAGTGCGTGAACTATGTCCAACAGAATTGGAGGTCCAGAGACGATGTCGCGATGGCCTGTTGTTCTTTGTCAAGTCCTTAGCCTGGTGCTGTTGAGGCTGCACTGTTGTGGTGGTCAAGAAGGTGAAAACTCTGCTGAGGTGGTCCGGTAACAATAGGGCGTGAGGGAGTTCAGGTTCTTTTGAATCCCCGTCGGGCGTGGTGCGAAACTGGGTTTCGGCGATAAGCAAGTGCTAGAGTGCCCGCCTGTGCGGGTATTATTCTATTATTGTGTTGGAAGTGGTGGTGCAGGGTTGGTGGTGGTGATGGTTTCGGCGGGTAGAGATTTTATTAGTTGGGAAGACAGACGGGGGGGTAGGTGATGGGTGATGGGTGGTGGGTGGTGGTGGTGGTGGTTGTGCCGGCGGTTTGGTGGTGACAATAGGAACAGTAGCAGGATGCAAGTATTTTGAAGGCGATGGTGTTGAGAGGGACGTGGTTGATGATAAAGTTGAAGAAGGGAAGGAAAAGTTGTGGTTATTATGGGGGGAGCCTGGTAGCCATGCCATTTTGCTGGTTTCTTTGGTAAGTTTGGGGCTTTGGTCTCATTTTCCTCGTTTTTGGGAGCAGTGCACAATAAACGGCGGCGGGATTGCTCATGGTTGCTCGCTTTGGCTCTGGCTCAATGCTGGGTGCTGGGTGTCAAGATTCTGCTTCGCGAAAAAAGAGTGGTGCGTGTTGAGTTCCAGTACTATGTGATTATGTGCCTTACCGCGCGGGGGGGGGTTTTGGAGACGGTCCCGGGGATCGAATCCAGTAGTAGGGACGGTCCTTGGTTGAGGACTTTCAAAAGACTGACTAGCGGCCAAGACGATTTTTTTTTAAGGGACGGTCTTAAAATTTCAAGACGGTCTTGAATTTTAAAGATAATCTTATACCAATATATAAATTCTTAAAAATATATATATATTATTATTTATTTAGATAATATTATTATAAGCGATATTTAATTATATAATATTATTACGTTATTAAATATAAAGATATTTTTACGGTCGGGATTCGAATCCTGCACTTACGGTTTACAGCTTAAAGTTTAACCACTACGCCAATCAGAAATTTACTACTAGTCATACAGTCACATACAAGCACCTAGCTTATTTGTTTATATATAGCCACCTACAGCCCAGGTTTTGCCGGTGCAGGTCAGCTGTAGCAATACAGCTGTAGCAATACAGCTGTAGCAATACAGCTGTAGCAATACAGCTGTATGTACGTACTGCAGCAGCGCTGCTGTAGCGGTGCAATTGTAGGTGCAATTACAGGTATAGGTACAGCTGTAGGTGTGCAGCTGTACAGCTGTAGGTATGCAGCTGTAGGTATGCAGCTGTAGGTGCAGTTGTAGGTGCAATTGTAAGTGCAGTACTGTAATTTGGGTGGGTGATTTATACAGACGGTCTGGGCAGCTGGAAACGGTCTTGGACTTAAAGTGGTCCTAGGTAAAATAGTGACTTCCGTCCGGTGACGGTGGCCAGGTATTAGCATGGGCTTGTATGGGTTATGATCCTAGAGATTATGTCGGATATTTGGAGACCAGCACCAAATTTTGTAACTGTCTCTAGCGCCGTATCGATCACCGGGACCGTCTCCAAAAACCCCCCCCGCGCGGTAAGGTGGTTAGTCCCCGTATTGTACGTAGGTACATACGCCCAGCTGGAGTCCCAGTAGGTACCAGCCCCAGGACCCCCTGCCGCCCCCGGTCTGGCTGTCTGGGCAGCTGGGTCTGGTGGCACCTCCTCGTACCCTTGATTACATACCACGCCCCTGCATTGCTGCATCGCAGTCTTGCCTCATGTGGTATCGTTTCATCGTCACGTGCAGAGCCTACCGACTTCCTCTGTACGTACTTATTTATAGTGGCACGGTTAATCAATCCATCACACACTTGGGCGCTAAACAAAAGATACCTCGGTCTGTAGCGGTTATAGCATGGCTTTTCCCGTAGCCGGTGATAGAGATCTGAGGATCCGTCTGAGCAAGTACATAGGTACATAGGCAGGTATGGGAATAGCCACGAAGGCAACGGTAACTACATGGTATACAACTACATGAACATCCAACAGCCACGGCTAAACCCCAAAAGGCTGGTTATGTCCGTTTGCGGAGAACCAAATCTACATGTTTCCATTATGTCTCATTATCATCATCCGCATCATCAGCACCCAACATCAATTAAACCTGGCAGTTTCGTCCCCAACTTTAGCTAGTGCACAACTGCGAAAGAAGGAATGATGGGTTCTTTTCCCGAAAGGGAGATTTAAAGGGCGGACTGTGGCACAACGACGCTACCTATTTCCTCTTTCACCACCTGGGCAGGCTGTCCAGGGCAGCAGCGACAGAGATGGGAGGGACCGAGGGACTGAGGGAATAATTGATGAGAACGGGAAGATGATCGATAGGCAGGTAATAGGGCGTAATAGGTAACGAGTTAATACCTGCGCCGTGCATCCATTCCACGAACCGCTTCACACTCCGGATCCTTCCTATCTACCGTCTGCCGTCTGCCGTCTACCGTCTACCGTCTACCGTCTACCTACAGTCTACCTACCTAGGTAAACCAGGTCGCATTATAAATTGACCTAACTACCGGTAGGCAGACTAGGTACGACTCAGGCTCGGGCGCGATCAGGAAAATTTCTCTGACTCAAACTGGTCCCGCACCCGCAGCTGACGATCGTAAGCATGACCATTCACTGATACCTACTGATACCTGCCATCGACCATCCGCCTCTTTCCATTCGGTCGCATCGTTAAAGCCGACGTGCCCCTCAGCCATCAGCCAAACACAGCGCGACAATGCTGCCACGAAGAACCACGAAGAACCTTGGAGCCAACCATCCGGTTACGTAGTGTAGTGTGTAGACCAGATGAGCGACTGCACTAGGTAGAACTTCTTCCTACAGATGTAACCTGTCGGAGACTGCACTCGTGCTCTCCACCCCCAATTTTCACCCGTTACTGTACAATGCTGAACGTATACAACGCAATGCATTATTTACTCGCCGCCAAGGCCGAGCGTGAGTTCCTTGTTGGTCCCGAGTCTGCAAATCCCTTTACGGGTTTCCATGCCAGTTACACCCCAGCTCGCTTATTGGCATGTGGCTTGGTTCTTTGTTATACTTCATATTGACTTTCGCGGCTCGTCCCCCTTGCTTCGAGCTGCCAAACCTCCACCATATCAGTGCGAATGGCAATCTACTATGAACAACTAGATCCCATCTCCCGGTCATGAAACAATATCAAGGTCAGCGCTAATGCACTCAAAGGACACTGAAGAGTCAACGTATTGTAGGATGGTATTGTAGAATCTGCAATACGGTTGCTGAGGGGGGGGGGGGGGCTAGGAATAGCGGTGTCAGGCTATAGCAATGCCCAACGAATCCGAGGGTGGGAGCCAAGTCACCAATCGATTGTCAGGCTTCGCTGAAAGCCTTCACGATCTCAACCGTATGGGAGTGTCTTGGCACGTGAAGAACCTGAAGCCCTCTCCTTGTTTCTGTCCTTCTGTTCGCATACGTTTAGGTAAGAAAACACTCGGACGAAAAGATAGCAGCATATGGGTCAAGACTACAATGCATGGCAGTGCGCTACGATTGCGGCTTGAGGTTATCATACTAGAAGTAATATAGCCTCACATCGTATTATATTTAGCAGGTTACATCGCTCTCTAATCACAGGGGCGTTGTTACAGCAGTGAAGGTAGCTATATGTTACTATAAGCTTTACTGTATAGTGTCCAGTCGTCGATACCATGCTGACCAAGATACCCTAGCATGTATTGATAATAGAAAAGGGGTAGGGGCGGAAGGGCAAAAAGACCAAGCCTAAGAAGAAGGTATACGCATCCTTCATGTTCCTATTGACGGGGTTCACGAATGCTACCATCTTTATTATCGGCGACGGCTCGGTTCACCAGCCCAAGCAACAACAAGCCTTACGCAGATCATGGACAACGACATTCAACGAGGAAATTGCCTTAATACCAACTCGAAGGCAACATGGCCCTAAGCCTCGCCTACGTCGGTGACTTGAGCTTGGTCAAAGGATGCTCAGTCGTGATTAATATCCAGAAATTGCTGAGCGAGATGGAAAAAAGGTGGCCAAACTATTGTAATCACAGGCAAAGTATCATGTGGTTCTAACAAAAACTTCGCTTTGTTGCTGTGTCTATCTAGCCGTTTCCTTTTTCTTTTCTCCCCCCCCCCCCCCCCCCCTCTCTCTCTCTCTCTCCTTTCTGTTTTCTGTTATAATTGCAAGCAGGACTACCACTGATGCTCTGCATGAGCCAAGTACGTGCCTCATTTCCCCGAGACATGTTTCCAGGTTTCCATTTGACATGAGATTCCTGGCCACGCCAAACTGCGGAAAGGCAGCCCTTGCTCCAAAATATATGGAAAAGTCGATGATATTGATTTGGAGTATACCTACTCTGGATAAGACTTTTGGGCTTTCAGACCACGTAGCAGTTGATTAGAATAAATTACTCTCATGACTAAGTTAAAACTTCTTCCGTATTCTCTCTTAGAATACAGAACCTCTTATAATAGCCTACGGCCGAGCGAAGGAAATAGATACCTAAAGAGACTTTACAATGAGATTATTGTTACGGGCTGTTATGGCTTCGTTTCGCAAATCCGAATTCCATTAGCTATGTAAAATTCTAAGCTGAAGAAGAAAGGAAAGGAAGGAATTAAACAGCAGAAGCAGGAAGACTGTTGCTTTGGTAGGTGCTGCGGTTCCAGTGCTGGACCCACTTGTCCTGTTCCTTATCCTTATCTTCTTGTATGTACATTCTGGCTGTATGTAGTATTGCACCTGTGGCTATCGTAACAATTATAAGAGTATTTAGCACTTTATATTTAGGCTTTCTTATGTTGCTTTAAATAAAAACCAAATATGCGTTAAATGTTAATATTAATGGGTTATGTAATTTGTTATTATTTTAGCTAGGTTATAATAAATATAATATAACTATAAAAGCTTTATATTTAAAGGTATTAAGGGATTTATAAGGTTACGTAACCTTATAACCCTTTTTCGAAATTAACGTAAACATATAATGTAGCTATATTTTAAAAGCTGCAAATATAATTTCGATATAATGGATATGAATGTTTTTTTAAGGCGTTAATTTAATACGATGTAACAAGTTATAGCGCGGTATTATCGATTAATAACGTAATATAACGTAGTATTATTAATTAATAATATAATATAATTATAATGTAATATGGCGCAATAACGAAGGCATTTAAGTTATAACGCGATATTATCGATTAATAATTTAATATAATTGCAATATAATGCGGCGTAATAACGAAAGCGGCAACGTGGTATTATTAATTAATTTTCCTTTTTTTCGAATAATTCTTCCGTATTAAATATTCATTTTTTCTTAAATATTCATTAATTCTTAATATACGTTAATCCTTAATTATTAATTCTTAATTTTTTTATTAATCCTTACTTTTTTTTTCCGATATTCCGGCAAATTATATAATAGGATCGAAATCTTAATTATCGTTTTTACCGGCTTAAACGAATTTGGCCTTCGTTGCGGCGACGTTAATATGAACGATATTTAATGCGGGAATTAAAATAAGCAACGTAATAGCTAAATCTTATAAACCGAGGCGTTTACGAGCCGTTTAAATTAAACCTTTTTAAAAAGGAATGTAAGTTTTGTTTTTATTTTTAATAGCGCTGGCGAATTTAAAAAATTTCGTATACGTATTTTCCGTAATTAATGTTATAATACACATAGGCTGTATATATACAGAGGTGCTAAAGGGTTATATGTACATTCCCAAATGCGGACTAGCGCTCTTTAGCAACTAGCCCTTCTTTACTTATACGTTTATACCTTTATTCCTGTATTTATTTTTTTCTTCTTTCTTTCTTTAGCTTTAGATTTTACAATTTTAACTGGGAATTTATTTATTTTTTATAAAGCCCATTAATCCCGTAACATAATTTAAAGCTTGCTTTATTTGCTTAAAAAAGCATAAATATCCTATTAAATTAAAACGAATAAAGAAAAATATAAATTAATCAATTAATTACATCATTAATTCCGAACCCCGAAAAATACCGAAAAATCCCGCCATAACAAATATAGCCCGAATCCCCGAAAAAAAGGCCGTTTTTTAAGCGCGTACCGAAAAAAAGATCCAATTTAATCTCAAAAGATACATCGCTACCGTTTCCAAAAAAAAGCCCGAAACCGAACTGCGACGTCGATTTAATGCCATTCGTTATATCCGCTATAGGGCTAACATTGCATTTATTAAAACAATTAATATCGAAACTAAAAAAAAAATCGAGCTTAACCTTTATGAAGAATTTAAAAAAATCTGCCCTAAAGAAAATTTCTCCAAATTTCTTTTCCAAACGAAACTGGATTACGATAAGGATTAGAAAAAAAAAATTAAGCACTTTACGGAATTATATTTAACTAATTCTAATGGACTTTTTGTTTTTTACCGACTTATTATTGCTAAAAATAAAAAAATCTAGCCTTAATTAAATAATAATTTAATTCTTTTTGCTTTTATATATATATACGAAAATTACTTTAAGCATTTATTTTTGGAATTTAAAATTGCCATTTTCGCCTTATACGTAGCATATATATAACGTAACGAATTAATTAACGCCATTAAAACCGTTACTAGCAATATCGAGGACTTTTTCGAATAGGCCCATTGCTTCGTCGAAAAATACGATAAAGAAATGGCTTAATGCAAAAAAAATCGGCCATAAAAAAATACCAAAAACAATAATGCTAATTACGAATCGGATTTTCGGAATTCCTTTTTCCAAGAAAATATGGCAAATTTTTTTACTGTTTTAAAAAAAAAATAAAAAAAAATTAACGATTAATAAAACGAAATTAATTAATTCAAAAAACGACTACAAACGGCTAATATAATTATTAACGTAATTACTAAAGGCTTTAAAAAAAGCGGCAAAATTGTAATTCCCGATTTTTTTAATAAAATAAATTAAAACAAAATGTCATTTAAAAGTTAATACGAATTAATAAAGGATCGCTTAAAAATAAACCATAATTATTTCGCTTCCGATCGTACCAAATAGGCCGAAATTAAGTCCTACTTTAAAGGCAACGCCATATAAAATACCCTTCTTTATTTCGATAAAAAATATCTTAATTCTTTTTTTATTTTTAACGCCTTAATAATTTATTTATAAAATAAATACCATAATTCCAATAATCGGAAAAAAAACGAAGCAGTTTTTATTAAGCTATAAATGGATAAGTTAAAAAATTTCCAAATTTTTAAGAATTAATTTATTCGTTTCGTAGGTTTTATTCGATTAATTAAGACTTAATAAAAATATAAATTTAAAAAGCGCCTCGTTTGGCGTTTTTAAATAAACCTGGTTATGGCCTAAACCGACAAATCGATAAACTTTAACCAATATACTTTATTAATTACGGAAAACGCTAATGCGTTTTTGCAAGTTAATAATTTTCGTTTTTTCGCCAAAAAAATAATACCTTTATTAATACAAATAAAGCGAATCGAATTTCGATTCCGGCTATTTCGGTTACCATTATTAACCGCCCTTAAAAACGAAATAATAATAAACGACCTCGCTTATTCAAAAAAAACCTTAAGAAGTTTTTCCGAAAAAAACGATGCTTTAATTGCAAACAAACCGGTTATATTTTACGGGACTGTTTTTAAAAAAACGGAACATCCGAAAACCGAAAAGCCCGAATTGCCGCCTTAATAAAACGATTTTGCCGGAATCCAGCTCCCGAATCGAATAAAGAAAAGATTTTAAAGGGGCATAATTCTAATTCGGAAAATTAAACGCCCTGGAAGAATTAAATTTCCGCTTAAGGAAAGTGTTTATTAAGGAATTAAGCGTTAAGAAAATACCCTTTAATTTTTTGCGATTAATATTAAAAAGAGATTCTTTTTTATTTACTAATTATATAACTTTTAATGGATTATTTTTAACTGCGCATATTATTTTAGCCGATACGGAAATTAACGGTTATTTATTTATAAGTATATAATTTGCTAAACGAATATTACGATACTTAAAACCAAAACTATTGGTTAAATTTGATTTTTATCGGATTAAAGGCTTTAACGGCAAGGCAATCCAATTAATCGATGCTATATTAGCATTAAGCTTCCGTATTAAAAGAAAAACGTTAAATCGTATTCCTTTTATAATTATCGATATAAAATGGAATATTATTATCGGCAAAACGTAATTTAAATTATATAAGGTCGATATATTAGTTTTTTATTAATTATTAAAATTTCCAGATTCCTGGAATCCGAAACCTTTATACGATATTTTCATGAACCATTTCGAAAAGTTATTGCCGGATACGAACGGGAAATACCGAAAGAATGCCCGACGCCGGAATTTCCTGATGCAAAAAAAAAAACAAGCGACGCCATAACGAACGGTACCGATTAATAAAATTCCACCCCGTCGTTATAACAATCCCTATAAAAGTAAATTCGAAAGATTAACGAATAACCGTTAAATACGTTCCCGATAAACCAGAAAATCCCGAGAAGTTATTATAAAATTACAAAGAGGTACCGTAACTTTTTAAAAAGGATCCTATAATAAACAATTACGAAAATTAAGTCCTTAAATTTATCTAAAAACGAATCGAAAAGCTAAAAGTTCAAAGAAAGGAACCCAGTCTTAAAACCGATATAAATTTATTTATTTCCAAAATAACCCTAATATTTATTTAATTAAATATCGTTACTTTTTTAAACCCTAATATTGCATAAATAAAACGATACCTTAACGATTAATAAAAAAAAATAATAATGCGTATATCGAAATATTAAACCAACCAGTCCATATAGAAAAAAATAATCCATATTTAAAACGTAATACATAAAGACCTTATAAATTCGAAAAAAACTATTTCGAATAACATCGAATACGACCCTTCGATCTTGCCTTTATTAATGCAATGGCCTTCTTATATTTAGCAAAAACCATTCCAATCCAAAATACGTCGTTATACGAAATAAAACGCATTATCGTTAATAAAAAAATACGGATATACCCTTTAATATAGGACAACGAAACGCTACGGAACGCCTATAAACGGTTAATTCCGAAAGAGCATTATAATTACTTGGATGTTTTTAATAAGGTCGAATCAAATAGGTTAACCGAATGACGTCCAAACGTAAACCATTATATAAAACTTAACGGATAACTAAAAAAATTAAATTATAATTCTTTATATAAGATATTTATAAAAAAACTGGAAATTTATCAGAAGTATATTATAAAATACCTTTAAAAAGGATTTATCAAAGCCAATTCGATACCTTAAACGGCGCCTATATTATTAGCACCTAAGCCGAATAATAAATTCCGTTTCTATATAAATTATTACAAATTTAACGCAATAACGAAAAAAAATCGATACCTTTTATTTTTAATTAACGAAACTCTTGCCCGCATTTTAAAGGCAAAAATATTTACCAAGATCGATATTCGTTAAGCCTTTTATAAAATCCGAATATAAAAAGAAATATAAGACTTAATTACTTTTCGTACGAAATACGGCACTTATAAATATAAGATTCTTCCATTTGGATTAATAAATAAACCATTTATATTCCAAAGATTTATTAATAATACGTTATTCGATTATTTAAACCAATTTTATAATGCATATATTAATAACATATTAATTTTTTTTAAAAACAAAACGAAACATATATAATACGTTAATAAGGTTTTGGCCCGCTTAAAATAAGCTAGCTTATAAGCAAACTTAATCAAATGCAAATTTTACGTTATAAAAACTAAACATTTAAGCTTTATAATAAATACGAAAGATATTTTCGTAAATCCAAGGAAAGTTTAAGTAATAAACAACTAAAAGATTCCAATTAACTTAAAAAAAATCCAATCGTTCCTGGGGTTTTATAATTTTTATTAGCGCTTCATTAAAAAATTTAAAAGAATTATTCGCCCTTTCTAAAAATTAATACGTAAGGACGAGCTATTTTACATAACCGAAAAGCGACTCGTAGCATTTATTCGACTAAAACATTACATAATGGAAGCGCTAATATTACGTTACTTTAATTACGATTTCGAAATACGAATAAAAACGGACGTATTCGATAAAGTAATTACGGACGCCATATTTTAAAGACTTACGAAAACGAATAACTGGTATTTTATTACATATTTCTCGGAAACAATATAAAAGGCTAAATATAATTATAACATACATAATAAGGAAATGCTTACGATAATACGAGCCTTATAATATTAAAAAGCCGAATTAATTAGCCTTTAAATATCTAAACCTTTTACGATCGTAATAAATCATTATACATTAAAATATTTCAATATTAAGCAATTCCTTAATTTAAAATAAACTAAATAAGCGAAATTGCTATTATAATATAATTTCGTAATAACTTATTGTTTAAAATCGGAAAACGTTCTAGCAAACGTATTAACAAGGAAATTTAAGGATTTCAAAATACAAAAGGCCAAGCGCGACGCATATTATACGATAACTTTATTTCAGCTCGTTCGTAAAAGGGAAAAAACAAATACGAATACGACGTTATAACCGGTGGTTTATTTTTCCAATTTATTTACAATACTTTTTAAAAACGTAATTCCCATTTTAATCTTTATATTAAATAATAACGTAAAACCTTCGGAATTATCCGGAATGGCTTTAATAAATAAGTTATTATAAACCAATGCTATTAGCAATTAATTCAACCATTATCGTATTAAAGCATTTAATTCCGGCATATATATACATAATTATAAATACTTTATAAATAAAAAATTAATACTTTTTAAAAAACGGCTAATTATACCTAATAAAAATAACCTAAAAATAATGTTGCTTATTAAAATATATTCCCGATTAACAATTAAACATCCAGGTTAATACAAAACAAAAAAATTCTTAAATTAAAGATACTAATAGCCAAAATAGGCCTTAAATATTATCCGGTTTATGGAAAATTATCCATATAAAACGGCTAAGTATCCGAAAAATAAAGCCCCGGAATTATTAAAACCCTTGCCTATTTTATTAAAAACCTAACAATATATCATAATAAATTTCAAATTAATGCCAATAAATAAAACCGGGAAAAATAACCTATTAATAATAATTTGCCGCTTAAAAAAGCATTTCTGAATAATTCCGTATATTAAAACGGCCACCGCAAAAAACGCCGTTATAATGTATTACCGAAAACCTTTTTGCATATACGGCATACCGGAATTAATTACGAATAACCGTAGTTCTTAATTTATTTCTAATTTTACAAATAAACTTTTTAAAATCTTGGGATTTAAGTTAAAGCTAATATCGACGAAACATTCCTAAATAACAAAACAAGCAAAAATTATATATAAATGAAATAACCAACGCTTTCGACCTTTTATTAATTATTATCAAAACAATTAAGCAATCGTTATGCCCGTAATAGACGTAATATAAACTGCCTTATCCCACGAATCCATCGAAATGGCACCACATAAATTGGAAAGAAATTTTAATATGCCCTTTTTCTTCGATTGGAAATATCGAATTACGGACTTTTAAAGCATAATTATACGCAAAAAAGCAAATCGATAAAACGTTTAAGCAATTGTAAATACCTTAAAAGGCTATTTGGAAATAGCCAAAGCGATAATATCGAAAGTACAAAAAAAATAACCCTTTAAATTAATAAATACCGACAAAAACCGGATTTCGAATATAAAGAAATAAATTTTAAAAACCGGATATACATAATTAAAAAAATTAACATAAAAACGAATAAATCAAGTAACAAATTAAATTATCTTTTAATGCGAAACCATTACGAAATCGTCGAAATACGAAAACATTCTTACGTATTTAATCTTTCCGATTTTTAACGGGGATTTAAGGTTTTTTATGCGAACCGATTAAAAAAATACCCGAATAACCCTTTATTTAAATAAATTCCCGAAAACCCTAATGGAAAAAAGGTTAACCCAAATAACGAAAAGGAATAAAAAATCGAGAAAATCTTAATATTAAGAACGCATTATGGTAAATTACAATATTAAGTATAATGAAAAAAATAAGATCTAGATTTTAAATAATACGACGCGAAAAGCTTTAAAAACAGTCCTTTAATTTTCCAAAAGTTTTACGATAATTATTTTAATTAATCCGGGCTATTTTTGCGATTAAATGCTTAACGCAGAGCAGCTAAATTTAACGAATTTAACGTATTATATAAAGATAATAATATATTAAGAAAAAAACGGTTACGATATGCATTGCGAAATCGTCGGATAGGAAGGAAATAATCCCAACGGATGCATAAAAAACGTATTAATAGAATTTGATATAATTAACCGAATATATAAAACTTCCATTATTATACCTTAGATAAGGGCCTAATAATGCAATGGCTTGGAAAATAAATCCGAGGATATTTCTTTATTATTTAAAAAGCATTCGGGTTCGAACTTCGGCCGGATAATTATTTTTTTATGCTTTAAAGTCTCGGGACGAAACTTTTTACCGAAAGGAAGGTAATGTTATAATGCATATAGGCTATATATATATAAAGGTATTAAAGGATTATATATACATTCCCGAATACGGGCTAGCGCCTTTTAACAGCTAGCCCTCCTTTATTTATACGTTTATACCTTTATTCCTATATTTACTTTTTCCTTTTTTCTTTCTTTAGCTTTAAATTCCACAATTCTAACTAGGAATTTGTTCATCTTTTACAAAGCCCATTAGCCCCGTAACAATTAATAGCAAAATTAAATTTATAAGCATAATAAAGAAATGTCTTACGGAATGGCATTTGCGAACGTAATAAATACCGGAATATATAATGCATTTAATGCGTAAATAAGGCGCGATACGAATATGCTTCGTAAAATAACGTTTATAAAAATCCTATTATTTCGTTTTATAAATAAGCATAGCGTTATATTCGAAAGTAGCTTTTTAAAAATCGCGAATAAAGGTGGTTTTAAAAAACGTATTACGGGCCAATATATTAAAAAAAATAACAATTTTCATTTTGCGTATTCGAATATAAATAACGTTTATGCATTCCTATTCGGTAATAAAACCTGGACTTTTCGAATGCGAGTTATAATAAATAACGATATCCGTTTTAATTCTTATGATTTCGTTAACGATAAAGAAATTAATTAATACCTTATTTTATTCGGCATTTAAGAAACGTTATGCTTAATATCGTATTATTTATACCTATTAATCGTATAAATTAACGATTAATATAATGGCGAATTCGTTGTTATTATTTTTAATAAATAATATTCGATATAAACGGTTAAAAAAATGCAAACGATAAACTTATATATTATAATAACGGTTATAAAGTTATAATAACTGGTTTTAACGGAAATCTTTTAAGCGTCGGTTATATTAAAAATTAATCGATTACCGATTATAAAATTTTTTTGACCGCTACGAAAAGAAAAAAAAGGTACGGCCTTACGTAAGCTTCGGGGACCTTTTTTTTTTTTTTCCGGGTCAAAAAAATTTCCTTCGCGGGGCGATTTTTTTGGGGTTGCTAGGCCATTTTATTTGCTTATTTTTTGGGTTGGCGTAAAATGTTAAAACCTAACCGGAGGTTATTTTGTAAAGGTGGTGTAATACGAAAATCAAATCCAGAAATTTAGGCTTGGGAAATACCTCGAGCGTTTTCGCCTGCGATTAATCGTCCTTATTGTTACAATTTTTTGCCTAGAATTATATTAATTACCGATAGCTTAAGCCTTATAAATAACGCCTTTCGTTAATCTTTTTTTAAATTTAAGCGCAGTAATTCAATATAATTTACCATATAAACATAGTTCGTATTTATAGCCCTTTTAATTATTTTGTCGCTAAAAATCGCGAAAATACGAATTCCATTCTTTTTAGCCCACGGGGAATAAAGGATATGGCTCGTTTGCTAGGTATTCGGTCGAAAGCCCGTGCTTTAAATAAGGCGTGTAATATTCGTATTTACGCAAAGCATCTAGCCTTTTATTGCCTATGGGTGGTCGTAATCGAAAGGCGAAATCCAGAAACGGCTAGGACCGCATTAATAATAATTACTGGAAGGGGGGCTGTTAAAAAGGGGGCTACTGGAAAAGGGACTGGCAAAAGCGGCTTTAAGAAAACATAAGGGATAGGCGACGTAATTGTTGTACTAAACTGGAATTAAACGAAAGCTGGCACTTATAAGGGAAAATACGGATAACATTCAATGATAAATCGGAATTAACGGTAATAAGTTAATTAAATTAATTACTAACTGCTTAATTGCGTTTATCCGATTTCTTATCTTTAAGGCCGATATGTCCTTTAATTATTTTTTTTTAATTACTTAGTATATTCGATAACGTAATAACTTAACCGTAACTATTGTTATATCATTGCTTTACGTAAAAGGAATCCATAAATAAAGCCTTAAAAAAATAAGCAATCCAAAAGCCATAGGTTTATTTATTATTTTATTACGGAAGCTTATTTATAAAAACGATAATAATAAGGCAGGATTTATTTAAGGCGGACCTTTTTTAAAAATCGCAATATACCTATTGAATTTTTTGGTACGTATTATGAATTACCAGCAAATCGAAAACCAAAAGCATTTTTCGAAGCATCCAATACAAAACGCCAACTTAATATTCGGATAGGCTTAAAAGTACCTGCTACGGCATTTAAATAAACGTCGGCTTATTAGTATTATATGTCGTTTTATTATTTTTTCCTATGGCGTATTCCGGATTAATTTCGAATACGAATAATAGCTTAAACGGATTAACGCATTCGGTAATAAGTAAAGCCATGCTTTTAATTCCATTTTTAAGCAGGCATTCGGATTGGAACTTATAATTTAAGGCAAGCCATAATTCGGCAGTTCGAATTTTAAAGGTTACCGCATTTATATAATTAAGCATCTTAATATTACGGAAAGATCCATCGTTATTGCCCATAAAATAAGGACTAATATTTAAATCGTAATCAAAAATAAGGGTTTTATCGATAAAAAAGACGTAATAATTAATAATCTAGCGCTAAAAAGTTTTATTGCCATGGATTATAATTAATAAGTTGCCGAATAATTTTGTATCGCAATGCTTATAAGTAACGAAATGCGACGACATGGTTATAAATAACGACGACTGAAACGAATAATATATAAGCTGTTGCGATGGTATAAAATGAATTTCTCGAAAGAAAACGACCTAGCAATGAAGATATAATAAATAAGTAAATAAATTAGGTCTGGCTAAAAATTTGGCTTATAAATAAATTAATTAAATCTAATTAGAAATTTGGTTTATAGGTATTATATAAATAAGCTTTAATAATTGCAACTAATATCTTCCTTAATTATAGCAATACAGCAAATATAATATATGCCTTAAATAAAATAATTACAAGTTACCTAAATAAGCCAAACCTATTATAATATATAAGGTAAATTTTTTTATTTAATATTCTTAACTTTTAAGCTTTAACCTTTTATGTAGCAACTTTATTTTATCCGTTAGCCTTAATTCGTTCTTAATATATTATTACTTAAATTAAATTTTTTATACGTAATAATTATTATAAATAACCGCAAACCATAATCTGTTACTAATATAATTAAAAACGAAAAAATACAGGAGCTGATTCGTCGAATCTCGCATATTTTTATTTCTAGCAATAAAAGCTATTATTAAAAACCTAAGCCGCTTATTCGTAACATTCCTATCCTTAGCATCGAAGAAAGCCTATTTTATCGTACGCTTAAAAAAAACCAAAAGCTTGCCTAAATTATTATCGACCATGTTAGCATTAAGCAAACCATTAATGTTTTCAAAAAGCCAATCGATATATTTCTTCCTATTATACCTTATTAATTTTATCGCTTTTGCAAAGAATTTGCGGTATTAATTAAACTAAATATTACCTTTATTTAGGTATATACTTGTTATACGTATTTATATAAATCGCATATTAATAACATATAAGCATTATTTTATTTAATTATTACGTTTCTAATAGGAATAACTTAAAAACGATTTATTAAATGGGACATTACGGATGCCAAGTTCTGGAATATAATGATCGGGCCCTAACTATTCTCGACCTATACGACCGATAAAAAATCGCCGGCATAAATATACGAAATATACGTAACTATTAAAATCGGCCTTTCCATAAGTAAGATTATGCATTCCTTATTAACTAATATAAATGCTAAAGCGGCCTTATATATTTAAGCTTATAAATAATCCAATATTACGCCGTATTAGTAATATAAAGCCAACGTTTATTATATATAGCCGTTTTATGGCTGCTAATTCATTCCCGAAGCCAATATTACAAAACATAAATGCAAAAATTACAAAATATTAAAAAAGACATATACCTTTAAGAATAACATATTCGCAAAGTTCCGAATTAAAAAAAACGACAAGCCAAACATTTACGACGAAGACATTAACTTAATTATAACCAAGCCATATACGATTTGGACTAAAAATAAACGGCTACAATTATAAGGCGGCGAAATACTTAATATATATTCGCAAATAAAAAAGAAAGCGCAAAATTAAGCTAAAAAAACATAAAAAGCACGAAAAATTGCCGTAACAAAAAAAAAAGCTATTGCATTTATATTTAAAAATTTCCTACGAAATAAAGCTAATATTATAAAAATTGCTGCTATTAAAATTATCGCTACTAAATTAATAAATAAAAAATTGCCAAAAATAAATTGCATATAAAAGCCAAATTAAAATATGCTTTAAACGAATGTTATAATCGTTAAGTCTTATTTGCATAAGCGGATAACTATTCTCGTAATAAAAACGGCCGCGATTAAATGAAACATCGAATATTAAGCCTTATAATGCAGATACTTTAAAAACGGCCATATATAATAGTCCAATAATAAACTTACGATCCGAAATATTATATACTATTTGGCGCAAAATAACGCCCTAAAACTTATGCATTATAATGGCATATGCAATAAACAAAAAAAATTACTTTCGGTAATAAGTAATACCTTTTACGACAAAGTCCTATCGAATCCGAAAAATAAGCACAATAGCCTTGCTTTAATTATTACGAAACTCGCGGCTATCCGAACCAACAAATGCCGGGTTAATATAATTATTAAAAGCTATTATAATAACTTCCGGAACATTACTTATAACGTTTAAGCCCTAAGTCCAGGAAATGTCGTATACCGTACCCTAAATTCCGTTCATAAAACCGATATGGCCCCATAAGTTACGTATTAATATAACCCGACATTTAATGCAAATAAAAAAGCTCTTAAAAAGATTGCCAGCATTAAAAAAAGCGGCCTTATTTGTACCAAATCCTTCATGCTTGGCATAAACCTAAATAATTAAATTTGCAAGCCGTATTATATAATTATGATTATATTAATTAATACGAGCCTTAATAAAATAAATGCATATAGCATTATCGAAGCTTGTAATTTTGGCAAAAAAAAGCTTTATAACGCATTTAAACGTTAATAACTTCCAAAAGACGGCAAAAACCTTAAATTATTGCAACTTTAATAAGGCTTCGTAAAATCGGACTTATTCGAATCCTTATTAGCGCTAAATAATAATAAAAAATACCAAACGCTTAAAGGCTTTATATAATCCGTATTTAATAATGTCGTAATATTTAATTAATTGCTTAAAAACATATAACGGCTTATTTATAACGGGAAATAACTAAAAGAAATCTCCAATAAGCAATATATTTAAGCCGCTAAAATAATTATTGCGGCAATTAAGAAAGATTTCTTAAAGCCGCCGGTTAATCCAATTTAGGTTTTGCAAGCCGAATATGCTTTTTTCGTCGATAATAAGAAAATAAACGCTACGAAAACGCCGTTATAAAGTATTTAATAAGCTAGCATTTTTTGTTAAGGGCTTATATTCGCTATCGATAAATAAGCGAAACAAAAAATGCAATATCTGGCCGCCAATTTAATTACTAGCTATGCCAATTAAAGCAATTCGAATTATAGGCGACTTGCTTATTATAAATAACTGCTAAAAATATAACGATATGATCTTAATAAAATAGGACTTTCCAGTTCCATTATTGCCATTAACGTATAATAATAATTGCTTTAATTAATTACCAACAAAAAAGCTTTAATAATAACCAATTATTATGTTATATACAATTTGCTATTCGGGATTTAAGGTTTTAATTACATTTAATGGCAAGTTTTTAATATCGTAATCGTCGGAATATTCTTTGCGGCGCTTTTTTTAATAATTACCGCTGGCGAAATTCTCGTAAACGTACCGATCAATATAAAAGGACCAATCGTAATTAACATTAATATTACGGCGGCCAAGCAATTTAACGTTCTTTTGTTCGGGCAAAAAATTTGGTACCATCCGAATAATGTATTGCCAATTTTTTAAAGTAATATTATTCGCATTATTTAAGCTAGGCTCGAATTCTTTATTATCGGGCTAAACATTTTCTCGGCTAACCGTGCCGTAATAATCATTTTCATAAATATAATGTTACATATAATATGCATATGCTGCGATATAATTATCGAACTTAATTTCGTTATTAATTAATAGCTCGTTAATATGGCGATAAAAATGGTTTAGTAATAACTTTATTCGATAGAAATCAAAAAATTGCTAGTAAATTCGAATAGGCTTATAATAAAGGAAATAATTTAATACTTTAGGCTACGCATTAATAACATGCCACTTCTTAAAGTCCTAACCTTTAAAATCCTAGCGCTTAACGAATTCGAAATACGAAACGTATTCCATATATGCACTTTTTTGCTTATACTTTTCCCAAGTTATAGCGTTCTTTTTAACTTCGTCGCCTTCGCCATTAAGGTCTAGGATTCGGATATGCTTCTTAAAAAGGCGATAATCGACGTTACGTACCATACGATTATTTTCTTATAAAGAAAGCTGCAGCAAATAATAACAAACCTTTTAAACAAAATAATTCCTTTTTCCGATAAGCTTATTTATAAGCTTAAAAATAAACGAAAATATAGGGTTATTATTAATTATATGCGGCAAAATAAATTGGGCAATTTAAATATATATGGCAGATTATTATTCGGATTTGCCGCAATATTTGGCTATATAATTAATAATAGCCGCATCGCTAATATACGAAGAGATATCCGTATTAATTAGTTACGATATAATTATTAATAGATTAAATTAATTAAAATAAGTATTATTGCATGCGGCATTAAATAATTACCAAAACTTATTTTCCATTTTAGCAACGCGAAATTCGTCTCGTATAAAACGTAAAAAGTTAAAGCGGCAAACGGAATTTAGCAATTCCTTGCCCTTTTTCCGAACTTCGTTAGTCGCTTTTTTAATAATCCGGAAATAATACGTAATAAAACATTTATAACGTTAATAACGGTTTACGATGTTATTTAATCATTATTACGTAAGTTCCGTATAAAAAGGATTAATACATAACGGATTATTATCCGTACCGTTACGGCCGATTTCTTAAGGCTTAGGATTTATGGCAATAATATGGTAGCCTTAAATTTTGGCATATATATTCCGACCTTTTTATATATCCATATCCGGAAAAAGGTTACCTTTAAACCAATACAATCCATAAACGTAACCGCTGTTACGATCCTGTTATTCGAAGCGGTATTAAAAGTCGCCGAAATTAAATTTTTCCGCCAATACGATTTTTCGAAATAAGGTAGCCCGAAAAAAAAAATGCTACGCAGCAATATAAGGATTCTTACGTAATAAGCGCCGAAATAAGCTTATTCGTTTATATTCGTTTAATTGCTTTTATTAGTTAAATTTAAGCATATAACGATATAAGCTTTATTAATAAAGATTTACCGGACTTAAAGTAATAAACGTAAACGACAGCTTTAAATAATAAAAAAAGGCTTTTAATTTTCGCCGATGCTTATACCAAAAGGAACGAATGCTTTTAATAATACTTGCAAACCGGATAATGCGATTAAAAATAGCTTATACCTTAGGCTTATTCGGATTTTTAAGAGCCTTTTATAATTGGCGCTTAAAAATGGGCGAATTAAATTCCTTATTCGTAAAATAACGGCTATAGCTACGGATTTATTTACGTATTAAAGTATTTAATGTAATATATCGAAAAATATAATGCTTAATAAAGCGATTATTCTTTTAGCGCATAATATAACTGAAATAATCTTAATATTTAATAATACGCTGCCGAGGCTTAATAAAATCGACCTTGCCATAAGGATAAAATATAAAATACGCAAAAAAAAATAAGACGCAGGATTAATTAAATTCATTAAAAAGGATTTGCCGCATAAATAACATTAAAAGATAATAAATAACGTTTAATTAAATTGCTTATAACGATATATTCGGTTCCGGAAATAACGGATCATTTTTGTTGTTTTTTTTTAAGCGGTTTAATTTAAATGTTTTAATAAATAAATTAAAAACCGCCGCTTTATTGCATATATCGATATTTTTTAAAATAGCTTCATTTACGGAATCCGCGTTTGGATTTATTGCTGTATATATTTTATCCGTTTCGTAAATATTAAGCAAGTCGTAAATATCGCCATTTTCAAATAATTGAAATAGGTTATAATGATTTAATATAAAGTTTACATAATCCGAATAATTTGCAAAAAAAAAATTTAATTATATATATATAACTTAATAACGAATACGAAACCGCCGGCGAAATTAACGTTTTATTTTTAAAACATTGTCGGTATTTTTAGGACAAAAAAGAATTATGTCGAAATGTTTTGGAAATAAAGGCAATTCGTTATATATCTTGTTAATATCGTATAAAAAATATATAATATGTTCCGTATATTTATATTATTAATTACGAATTTATAAGAAATTAATTAATTAGCCAAGTTATATAATAATAAAACGAACAATAAAAACATTAATTATAATATAAACTTTTATAATAAATAGCTTTTCGATTGCTTTAAACGGAATAAGTTAAAAAAAAACGTTGCCAAAATCCAAATTATTACTAGCAGAAAAATAAAAAGGCTCGTTTATTAATTTCTTATTATTTTTTATTTAATAAATAATGTAAATACTTATACTTAATAACTTAACGTCGAACCATTTATATTAATAACGCAAATAGAAATATATCTGCTTTGCTTTTAAGGCCTCGTTAAATCGTCTTTTAATAGTTACGTTTTTAAGAAATAACGCAAGTTCTTAATCGTTATTTTTATATTATACCGGCTTTTTGTCGAAATTACGATATTCTAGAAGTCGAATTTGTTGCCGCTATTTACGTTTAATTGTCCGAAAAAACGCATAATTATGTATTCGGAATCGTTTTTATTTCCGCGTTCGAATTCGTTTAAAAAGTAAAGAAAACGAAAGATTAAAAAAGATCTATGAATTATAATTAAAATTAACATGTTATAGCTAAAAAAATTATAGCGTTGGTTTTAATATTAACGTTAATATACGTTTAGGCGTTACGTAATAATTAATCGAAACAAAAATACGAATAATTCGAATAGCCCGATTAAGCGGACGATTACGCGGCTTATTACGCGGCTTATTACGCAATTAAAAAATAAATAATGCCATAATCGGGTTAAAAAATAATAAGAACGATAAGGGAATAAATTAAATATATTGGCGTAGCCGTATTTTTGGCAATATTGGATTAAAAAATTATCTTATTAATAGATTTGAAAAGCTTAAAATAACAAAAAATAAAAAAGGCAAATAATAATTAAAAATAAAATAAAGTTAAATTTAAAAGGGGATTTATAATATCGATTCGTTTTTTAAATTTAACTGAAACGTATCGTTATTAAAATTTAATTTAGCCCGTAAATTAAATAATATCGAAATTTGCAACGGCTTTTCTTAATAACGTCGCCGTAACCGGTAATTTCGTTAAATAATATGTTATTTAAAATGGGCGGCAGTTATATAAAATAAGTTATTCTAAACCTATTTATTACGATAATACATATTACTAAGCATTTCGTAAATTAAATTTATGCGATATCGATTAGATTTAAATAAATGACGTAATTAAATTGTTAAAAGGTAAAAAGTCGAATAAAGATGGGCCAAAAGCTGAAATTAAAAAGCTGACTGTTAAGAATCTAGAGATTGATAAGCCAATTGCTAAGGAGCTAAAGATTAATAAGTCAGAGATTAATAAGCCACTTATTAAAGAGCTACCTGTTAAGAAGTTACTTGTTAAGGAGCCAGCTGTTAAGGAACCAACTAAAGAGGAGCTAGCTAAAAAGGAACCGGCTGCTAAGGAACCAGAGATTAAGGAGCCAACTGAAGAGAAGCTGGCTGGAAAGGAGCCGGCTGGATAGGAATTGGCTAAAAAGGAGCTGGCTAGAAAGGAGTTGGCTGGAAAGGAGCTGGCTGGAAAGAAGCTGGTTGGAGAGGAGCTGGCTGGAAAAGAGCTGGCTGGAAAGGAGCTGGTTGGAAAGGAGCTGGCTAAAAAGGAACTGGTTGGAAAGGACCAAATTGAAAAAAACCAGGAGATTAAAAGACCGCATATCCAGAAGCAATATGAAAGAGATTATTTACCGCGGTATAAAAATAAAATACCTATATAATAAAATAAAATTAATACTAATTCGAAATAAAAATATAAGCATATATACGTTTTATAAAATGTAATTGCAATAAAAAAGGCATTTTTAAATAAAAATATGCAAATATCGCTTATAAATAAATTGATTTAATGGCTAAGATTATTAATAAGTATAACAAATCTTAAAATTCGTAAAATGATTTATATTAATAAAATTCGAAAAGGCTATATATAAGCCGCAAATAGATTTCGAAAAACCTGTAATGCGTTATATTATAACGAAAAGGTTACGTATAAAACTTAAAAGGATTATATATAAGTCGCGCGTAAAATTCGAAAAAGCCGTAACGCATTATGAATAAATCGCGTATAAAACTCGAAAGGGCCGTAATGTATTACGGATGGATTACGAATAAAAATAAAAAGATCGTAATATATTGCGAATGAATTACGGGTAAAAATAAAAAGGTCGTAATGCATTGCGAATAAATTGCGGGTAAAAATAAAAAAGTCGTAATGTATTGCAAATGAATTACGGATAAAGATAAAAAGATCGTAATATATTACGAATGGATTGCGAATAAAAATAAAAAAGTCGTAATATATTGCAAATGAATTACGAATGGAAATAAAAAAATCGTAATGTACCGTAAATGAATTATAAAAAAAAATAAAAAGATTTCTAAAAAAAACTGGAATAGTTTAGTAATATAATAAAATATGCGAACAAATTAAGGCAAATTGCGAAAAGGCTATAGGCAAATTAAAGCAAATTAAAATAAATTACGGACAAATTAAAATAGATTTAAATGAAATCCGGAAATGTAATAATGCTATTAGCCGTACGTATAAAATAAATGGATTTTGTTATTATTTATATATAATACTTATAAAGGGTAGAAATTAATTGGCTAATAAAACGGAACTAGCTGGTTCAACCAGTCGCTAAAGCGAACGTAACGGGTCCGACCAATCGCAGGCGAAAACGCTCGAAGTATTTCCCAAGCCTGAATTTCTGGACATAATTTCCGTATTACACCACCTTTACAAAATAACCTCCGGTTAGGATTAAATTTAAATGCTTGGAGCCATTATATTAAGCGGTTTATTTTAAGGGAATCGTTTTTAAGGTAACGTTTAATTATGCATTCGAAATAATAAGCTTAGGAAAATTAATTAAATAAAAACGTAATAGCTTTTTAATTAATTATAAAATAAGTAACTTCGTAACCGCATTGGATTATATAAGCAGGCAAGGAAATAGCCATTTATAATTCGAATTAATTAACGAATTAGCGATTTTTATTATTTGTTATATAAAAATGTAATATTATATAAAACGGTTATAATTAGGCTGCGTCGTTAAATTGAATTTTTATTAAGGCCTTAAAGAAATCGGTTAAGGTTATTAAAGCGTTAAATTCGGTTATACGTTAAGCTTTGTTAATTTAAACGATTATTGGTTGGTATTTTATTTTATGCATTAAAAAGTTCGCAACAAAAGGTATAGCAAAAATAAGGTCCGAACGGCAATAAACGTATTTAACGAGGTTCTTAAAAGCTGCCCTAAGTTGTTTATATATACCGTTAATTCGAAATTCCGCGGGATTATGTTTTTTTATAAATAACAGCTTATTAGTTTTAGTCGTTACGTTTAAGTTAAATTCTTTTAATAATTTGGCGACTTAATAAGGAATTAAGAAACGGGATTTTAATATAGGCTTTAAGGCGTTTTTTATTAATAGGTACATTTATTCGAAAAGAACGGCGGTTTTAAAAACGTCGTTAACGGCAACGCCTTCGTTTTTTGCGGCAGCGATAAATATATTTTCGTAATTTCCGAATTTATGGCTAAGGCGTTAAAGGAATAAGACTTGGGTAATAATTAAATGTCGAAATAAAAAACCGTTTTGGAAACGATCCAGATTTTCGGCGATTACGTTTAATTAATTATTTTGTATTCCGATAATTAAAGCCCAAACTTTACGGAAAATATATATCGGTATGGCCTAAGAAAAGGCGTTGAATTTTTCTTTCGTATCGGTTATATCGTTAAAGTTAGCAGTTAACGTATAATAATTAATAGTACCAAACTTTTTTTTAAAAAATGAAATCGATAAAGATTATAATTAAAGAAAAAGGTATATTTTAATTTGCATTAATTATTAATACGTTTTAATTCGTAATATTAACATTAAAGTTTCATAAATTAATTGCAAAAATTTGTTATATATCGGTAGCAAATAAAGAAATCTCGTTTTAATCGTTATTATTAACGGATATTTCGATATAAGAAAGCCATTTAAAGGCGTTTTATGCTTTCGATTCGTTTTATGTAAATATTTTTGCGGTATTTCAAATTAAAGTATTAATAAATTTATTTACGCTTTTATGTTGCATATTACGAAAATAAAAATAATCGCTTGGCTTTTTAAGAATAATGTTATTATTATAAAAAACGAAAACGTTTTTTTCTTTAATGGTTTAATATTATTTACGATTTCCGGGGCTGCTACGTAAAGGTTTTATAACGCATTTAAGACGCGATTTTAATAAGTTAGCATTATAAACGTATTAGTTATATGCGACTTACTTTTTTTCGGGTAGCCAGAAAAAAGGAAACTTTCGAATAATAAACCGTTTAATTTATAAAATAAAGCTTATTAATATTAATCGAATGCGTTATAAATGGCTAAAATAGCATTTGATTTAACGTTTATAAAGCTAATTTATATAGTAAATACGTAAATATCGTTAGTTTTTTTTTGCCTTTATGTCGACGTATGTTTCTAAAGCGAAAAAAGCGCTATTTGAAGCAGATTTTCCCGAAACGCAATTAAAGAAATATACCAATAATGGAAAAAAATCGGGAAGTTTATAAAATACGGTAAAACTATCGAAATTAAGGAGCCATTTTATAAACTTCTTTATACCGTTTTTATTTTTTTTTATTCTCGTAATATAAAATATACCGGCAAAACGTGCCTCGATAATGGCGTTTAAAATAGGGCGGAATATAATAATAACGAAACCATAACGCTTTTGGTTCTTATAATAAATAAACAAAACGTTAAACCTTATTTTTATAAATACGAAAAGTAAAAGCATTTTAATGCAAAAACGGAAATCGATATTTTAAAATTTATTTACGGAATAATTAGCGTAAAATAAAATGGCACTTTTAAAATTAATTAAGGTGTTTATTCGAACGACCGGAAATTCTGCTAAGGCTGTAATATCTTTTTTGAACATATCGAGTTTTGCGATATATTATTCGACCCAAATAATAATACGGCTGCGGTAATTTGGAATAGTTTTTTCGGAAATCGTTACGTTTAATTCGTTCTTATTTATACGTCGGATTTATAAAACGTCGGATTAATGTTTAATAAAATTAAATTAAGCAGCGTTTTACGTAAACGTAATAGGTTTAATTACTTTATTAAGGGCGGCTTAAATATAAGATAATCGATTCTTTTATTTGGCATAAATTTCTTTAACAAATAAGGCTGCATTAATTAAAACTTTAATAATGAAAGTTATAAATTATATCGGAATAAATGTGATTTTATTAGGGTTTTCGAAAATAATTAAAATATTAATATAAATAATTGCAAATTTATTAATACCTAAAAGCAGGTTTAGATTAATAAGGCTTAGAATAATTATAACGCATTTAATAAAGTACTTTTTTTAAATAAATAAATTCCGTATTCGGGCTAATAATATATTTACCGTAATAGCTTTTTAAGGTTTTTTATAAAATAAAACTGCAAAGGCATTAAAATAAGCATCCTTTTTACGTAAACCGTATATAAATTTAATTATCCGTTTATTACGATTACGGAAACGATAAATTATATTATCCGATATACGAAAGTTATAATTTTAAGGGCTAATTATATTAATAAAGCTTAATAAACGGTAATAAGTCTTAACGTATTTAAGCAAAACCGTATAAAAATCTTTATTTGCGATATTTATTACGGCACGGATGAAACTCGCCGCGTTTAATAGTTTATCCGAATATTTCATAAAGAAATATTGCAATCGTATGAAATCTGCATTAAAGCCTAAGATATTACGGATTAAAGCGAATGCCTTAATATGGCCGGAAACCTAGCGTTTCTTAAGGGTCTTAATACCGAAATTCTAAATAACAAATTGGTATTAAAAAGTAGAAAAAATGACGTTAATAAGTTATACGGATTTCTAAATTATTTATTAAATAAGACGACCATATTTTTTATAAATGGCAATGTATTCCGTAACGGACATGCGTCGATATTTGAAAAAAAGAAATTTATTCGCATTAAAGGTAATAACCGTAAAAATATTGCTGCGGTTTTTATAATTGTTTTATTCGTAAACGAAAATATATACGATATCGATATATTTATATTCGTATTGCTAATAATGAAAAAAAAAAAAGATTACGAAAACCTTAAATATAGCCGTTACCGATTTGTAAAATATAATCCTTAAAATAAATAATAACGGATCGAAATTTTAAAAACTGCATGCCGTTTATTAATATAAATACGAAAATAACGGAGGCCATTTTTAAAGATTAACCGGGCAATATGCGTTTTTTAAAGGCATCGTAACGAACGTTTAAAATAATTGCGTTATGTTTATTAATTAGGAATTAAAAAGGATTATGCAAGGTATCGATAAAAATTTCGGAAATATAAAGCTTGTTATCGGTTAATTCGTAATTAATGGCATTATTAATTAATTCGGCAGGCTTTTTTAATAAATGCTAAAATGCAATATTAATAGCGGCATTTTAAAATTAAAAAGGTTTCGTAACGTCGTTAGGATTATTAAACATTATCGAAATCGATAATAAACGTAAAGCAATAAATAATGGAATAAATAAACGCAAATAAAATTAAACGCCGCAATAAAAAAGGGCGCTTAATGAATTAAAAATAAATACGTAAAATGGAATTATTTACGAAATTTATATAAAAAGACTGGAAAAATCAAAATGAAAAATTTTTCCGTACATATTATGTAAGTGGTTAATTCGGAAAGGTATATATATAAGCAAGCGCGATTAATACTTATACGCGTAATTAAAAAAAACAAGGTATTTTTGCGGCATTTATACCAAAATACCTATATATATGGAAAAAACTTTTATATAGTGGTTATTAATAAATTAAATAATAAATTTTTTAAATGTATTTCGCTTGGAATAAAGCCTTATATTCCAAATAGGATTAAAATAAGCCCTTTTTTAATTAATATCGTTATAAACCGAAAGGCGTTTTTTAGCCAAGGCTAGGCATATAAAATGTATAAGCTATACGTTTAACGTATAACTTTTCGATACTTTTTATGGTATTTTATAAAAAGCTTAAGTACGTTTATTTAAAGAATAAACTTAAGTTTTCATATAGTTTCGTTATAACTTAATCATTTAACGCGATAATAAGTTTGGGCTTATTTATTATTTTCGCGTTTTATTTAAATATATTTTAAGATATTTTTAATAATATACTTAATTTAGCCGTTTTATATAAAGCCGTTAAATATAAATTACGAACATTTAAAAAAATTAAATAATAATGACTATATATATTTAATAAAGATTTCCGAATGCCATTTAAAATATAATAATAAAAATAAACGGTATTGCAATAAAAATATAACCTTTTCGATAACGAAAAGGCCCGCTTTATGAAAAAATAACTTGGTTTAATTATTAAAATAATAACTTAAATAGCTAAGTTTGGCTAATTTAATATAAATTATATTTCTTTCCGAGAATTAAAGCGGTAATCGATAACGCGTATCGTAATATATTTTTATATATACTTATAATAAGGCGATAACATTATGGGCCTTTTAACGAAGTTATTATTAGGTAATTACATAGTTATGGCCTATATTAACGTTAATAAATAAGAAAAATTTTATATATCGACCGTAAAGGACGTTATAAAAAACCTAATTAATAAAAAAAATACGGATATATTTAAATAATAGGCGATATATATTAACGGAGCTTTTTAATTTTCGGGATTTAAACGGATATCTAAAATCGAGATTATAGCGGTAATAAAGATTTAAATTATACGTTTAATCTGGCCATTTGCGCTGTAATAATAAACGGCCGTAAAACGCAAATTTATGTTTCCGACTTTATATAAGGCTTTTTATAACGCGCTAACGGATTTGGCATCCATGTTTAAAATAAATGCGTCGGATAATTCCTAATTTAAATAAACATAATTAATATATATACGAGCCTAATTTTTTGCGGTAAAAGTTTTTTTTCCGAATAAACGTTTTACGAATTTAAAGGACTTGCAAATTATAACGAATATATAATCGTATTTATATATTAAAAATAATAAACCGACCATAAAATCTATATAAAATATAAATAATAACTATAATAAAGTTTTAATAAATTATAAATTTCCGTAAAATTTATAATGCAATATTTCGACAAATTTATATAATAAGCAGGTATTTATATAATTCGTAATATAACGCTTTATATTAAAAAAATAAACGTAAATTCATAAAAAATCGTAAATGCATATAATACTTACGTACGTTCGGTTATCGTAGGCTATTTAAATAATACGTATACGAATAACTTTCGTAATTACTAAACGATCGTAATTTACGTTTATAAAATATAAGAACTTAATGCTTAAGTCGAAACGAAAAGCATGAAAAATAAAAATTAAACCGTTCTTTCCGTATTAAGTTTCGTCGAAACGTTAACGTATACGATTATATATTTTGCCGAATATAGCGTTATTTAATAAGGCTTATATAAGCTTCTTTTCGAAAGCATTAAAAATACGTAAGGTAATTATCGTAATGCCCTTTAAATTTGTTAATGTTTTATATTTACAAATAACGGGCGGATTTTTTTAACGAAAAATTCGTTAACGGATATATAAGCCTGGATTTTAATTACGACGAAGACTTTTATTACGAAAATAAAGGCCATTAAAAATATAAGCAATAAGTCGTTTTAAGCTTATTGTTATAAAGTGCGCTATGTTACTGCGTTAAAAGCGTATGCCATTTTAGAAGTTACTGGAATAACACTTATTTAACCATATATAAAAGCTGGAATGGCTGTATTACGTAACATATACCTACCGATAGAGCATTTGTATCGGCGTTCTCGGCAATAATACGCGCCAAGGTGGCATAATTGCTCCAAGGTTGTCCTTATCGATAAGGGTCCTTGTGGCTTACTGGATGTACGTATATAAGGTATTGCTATAACATAATTATACGTATGCGTAAAGGGCTAGTGGCACTTTACCAGCGACCGAGTCATTAATGGGATTCGAATTTAGGTCCTAAGAATGGAACGTTTAGGAAATGCTACCATATGTTACAAAGTACGCTATGCCATTGCGTTAAAAGCGTATGCCATTCCAGAAATTACTGGAATGACACTTATCTGACCATATATGGGAGCTGGAATGGCTGTATTACGTAACACTTATTCCGAATCGGAAGATTTATTTTCGTCGACTTCGCTAAATCGCGGTAACTTAAAAAAAGCATTAGCATTTATAAAATCTTTTTTTAAAATGTAATTAAAAAATAAGCAATTTACGTATCGAAATAAAAATAAACGCCAATTAATTAAGTAATTTATAACGCGCGGTTATAATAAAGCCTAATAAAAAGCGTTTATAATGGTTCGATAATTAATTAAAATTAATATGTCGTTATAATTAAAATAATATATAAGCTTTTTTAATACTTAAATAAAGCCATAAGTTTTAATTTCGTAAATTTTATACCGGCATTTAGCGTTAATTAATAATCGCAATAAGAATAATACCGGACGTAATTGGCCGTTATTTTGCATTTAAGCTAATACGGCGCTTACGGAATATAAACGATTAAAATCGACTTTTAAAATAAAACGCTTTATATAATTCGGAAAAATAAGGTCGATTAATGCAATTAAGCGCCGCTTTAATTTCTTTTAGGCGTATTTAAAATACGTCCATAATTTAATGAAATATTTTAATCGTTTAATGCAATAAATTTATTAAGCCTTAATTATGTTTTTTAATTCGGACGGTAAGGTTAATAACAAATCGACCTTTTTAATATAATTAATTTATACGGAATTTTTTAAAGGCGCATTTTTTAATGCAATGAACTTGATTTAATAAAAAGAGACGGCAATTTTCGAAAATTAATATATAAAGTTACGGTAATAACTTATAAAACCAAGGCCGCATTTTAAATTAAAAACGTTCTTTAAGGTATATAAAAAACGGATTATTTCCGTTTTATTTTTTAAAGTAAACAATTCGAACCGTAAAACGTAATAACCGAAAGCTTTAAGGCCGGATTAAGCAAAATGATATTTCTTAAGGCTAAAAGTATAATCCAAACGCGTAAATACTATAAGTATAATACGAAAATAGGCGAAATGGTTTTATATTATACGAAAGAATATAATAATGTTATTAATATAAACCAAAACGAAATCTTAAAGAAAACCGCGAAAAAGGCGTTTCATACGGTGCTAAAAAAAAACCCCGAAAAAAACTTAAAACCCATAATATTAATTATAAGCTGCTTATAATTACGATAAGCATTAACGAAAGCGATTTTATAACGATTTTATTTATAAATGAATTATTAAAAAAATCCTTTAGGAATGTTTATTATCGTAAATATTATATAACCGCTTATAGTATTAAATATATCGTTTTGTTTAAATAAGAAATAAACGTTATTAATAATTTTTAAATTAATACGACGTATATTAACGATTACTTTCGGTTTATTGTTTTTTTAAATAACGAAAACAAATAATGCATATAGGAATGGTTTACTTAAAGGAATAGCTTTAACGATTTCGATTTCGCGTAAAGGGTTTAGTATTAAATTTATTGCGGCTATTACGGGCTGTTATGGCTTCGTTTCGCAAATCCGAATTCCATTAGCTATGTAAAATTCTAAGCTGAAGAAGAAAGGAAAGGAAGGAATTAAAACAGCAGAAGCAGGAAGACTGTTGCTTTGGTAGGTGCTGCGGTTCCAGTGCTGGACCCACTTGTCCTATTCCTTATCCTTATCTTCTTGTATGTACATTCTGGCTGTATGTAGTATTGCACCTGTGGCTATCGTAACAGCGGCACGATTGTAACGCGAAATTAAATATAGTTTTTGGGCTAAATCGTTTACGTTAATGCTTTTTTTAAATTTTACGGATATTTCGATATTGTTATTAAAACGGCCCAGTTTAAGACGAAATATTTTGGCGATTTATTAAATAATGCAAATAATTTTTTGCTTTATATTGGGATTTTAAATATTAGAAATATTAGCTTTAAAATAATTAACCGGCGAATTAGCTATGTTTTTAGCGTTAAAAAAGTTATAGAAATATTCGTAGCCGTATCGATCGTTATCGTTAGGATTTTCCGTTATATAGTTTTCGATAACGTTAATTAATGGAATAATAATAGCTTTGCTTTTTCGAATAATAAAGGTATTTATTAATTTAATAATTTCCATGTAATTAAAAAAACTAAAAATGTCGCCATTACGTATAGTTATTAATACGTCGCCAAAATAAGCATAAAAAAGCGAAGTTTTTTAATCGTTAATAATGCCGTATATAAAAAAGGAATAAGAAAATAATGCAAGGTTCGTATAAGCTTATGCGTCGACGACATAATCGTAGGCCGTAATAGGTAGGTCCGGATATTATATTCGAAATTGAATTCCATAATTTGGTTATAAAATAATCGTTTATATAAACTTAATAAAAATGCGTTTCCGGTTATTAATAATTGCTTTTCCTTTAATAAAAGAAATCGCCTAAAATTTTCGACCCGTATTTCCGAATAAAAGTTCGTTATTTTAATAAGTATTATCTTAATAAATATGTAATATGTTTTTTTTTTAAAAAAGTTAATTTTAAAAAAATGCTATAAAACAAACTGTTTACGATATATAAGCATTCGGTTATATAAAAAGGTTATTTGGAATTATCGAATAAAGATATTTTTAAATTTATAAATTAATAAATTAAAAGGCCTTAATTGATACCATTAAAACGAAATAAAAAGGGTAAGGTTTAAATAAAAGCGTTAAAATAATAAGAATCCAGGAACTTATACGAAATAAGGCTAAATGGTAAATATATATTAAGAAATGCTTTAATCGAGCCGCATTTCGTATAAAACACGGTTCTTAAATATATAAAACCTTTTTATTTATATAAATAACCTTCGGTTAAAAAGGAATGAAAAGTTTTAATTCGAACGTATTTGGGAATCTTAAAATAAATTATATCGCCGCATATTTCGAAATGCTTAAGCAAATTATTAACATTAACGAAAATTGCGGATTCCGAAATAAATAATGGTTTAAAGCTAATCGCATTTAGCGGAAATAAAAAGTATTTATTCGAAACGTTTTTGATTATAATAAAATATCGATATATTGGAACAAAAAAATAACAATTAATCCAATAAAATAAACTGGAATTAATATAACGATATATATTAACATATTCGGAAAAAATAACGAAGGCTTAAATATAATTAAAGCATTAAAAAAATCGAATAATTGGGGCCTAATTATTTTAAGCAATTTAAAGAAATGGCTAAACTTATTAGCCGGCGAAACGTTCCTTTTAGGCGTTCGCTAATTTATTTTTTTAAAAAAGCAAAAACGGCAAAGCCGTCGTTATTTGTAATTCCGGAATTGTAATCGATATTTATAGCGTTTATTTATCGACTTATTTCCGCGGCTTATTTAAGAATTATCTCGTTAAAAAGGGATATGTTTATAACGTAAAAAGATATTTTTTTTTATTATTTTAACGGTTTTTTTATTTTTAATCGCAACGATTATCGCGGTAAAAAAATTTAACGTTTTTCGTAAGACTTTTTGGTAAAGCGCAATTATTTACGTCCGTTTTTTTAGTTAAAAAAGCGGCTTTACGGACGTAAGCCTTAATTAAATGTTGGAATTAACGTAAATCGTTATTATTCGAATGTAGGGTTACGTTATGATAATTTGGCTTAAATGCCCGAGCCAAACGAAATTTAATATTACGGAATTTTTTTTTATTGCGTTATTCTTAAGCCTTTAATGCGGCTTATTAGTAAATCCATTTCGTACGAGCGTTATGTATTTTTTCGTATATTTGGGTTTTAAAATTAACGAAAGTATTAATTAAAATATAATTAAGCGAAAGCTATTAATACAGAATAAGGTCGAATTTTATAACGATACGACGGATTTGGTTATTTTCGTTATATTTTTCGATTTCGTTATATAGGAATATCTTTTTGTTAATAATATTATTAAGGCTTTTATTTAGTTCCTTTTTTATAATAAAAGTATGTTTTAACGAATCGGCTTTTATAATTATGTATTTACGAGGTCGACGGAAACGTTATATTATTATGGTTTTTTATTTAAGTTAATTATAAAAGGCAATTCGTTTAGCGTCGAGGCCTAAGGATTGAAATTAAGTGGCGCCATTAATATGAAATTTTAATAGCATATTAATGGCTAAAGCTAAAAATACGGCAAGTTCTTTATAAAACTTAATAAGGAATTTAATCTTTTTAATAAACGAAAATACCTATTTCTTAATAAAATCAAAACTAAATAATTTAGGTTTTAATTTATCGGATTTATAAGCGGATACGTTATATAAAGCATTAAAAAAAATATAAGAATCGCGTCGTAGCAATTCGGAAACGCCGTAATGCATATTATAAGTAATGCCGCCGAAAACGTTTTTATGATTTTAAGAAAACGGTAAAAGTACAGAATAATTAAAATAAACGCAAAAAAACGCTAGTTAAATTAAAAAGGCTCGAATTTAAATTACGGGATACGCATTCGCCGGACGGAATAATTTACGTATAATTGCCGAATCTTAATGGCTAGGGCTTATTTAGAATCGGTTAAATTAATAAGAAATATAATTCTAAATTAATAGCATAAAAAAATAAATATTAAATAAATAACCGGTAATAAATGCATTATAATTTAACGGCTAATAAGGCGCCGAAAAAAATAAAAAAGATATAATAATAAGGCGAACATTAATGTAACCATTAATTGCCGAAATAAAAACTGGCTATTAAAAACGCAATCGTCTTTAAAGGGACACAATAAACGAAAAGCCGTTACGTTTAAGAAATAAGGCGATAAGGCCGGCGATAAAACGACTTACGAAACGTTCGAAACGTATCGCGTCGTCCGTTACGAAGGCAATACGGTTATAGGCGTGGATTAATAAAAGCTTCCGTATTTCCGGCGTCGCCTAATTAAAAACCGATCGGATAAGCTTATAAAAACGGTTTATAAGTAATTTCCGAATATATTCGTATAACATAACGCCGAAATCCAAGTCGTTAAATACGTTAATTAATATCGTTACGTTTTTAAATTGGTTTATACCGATATAAAAAAACCGAATAATATCCTTTCTTTTAGCGATAAAAATAAATGCTTTGGCATTATTAAAAAAAAGAAATTAAAGAATTAAACTTAATACGGAATAAACCGGAATTAAGCGTTAAATTATAAAGGCATAAAACGCCATAATTTAAACTTAAAATATATATCGTAAGGCTAAAAATAAAGACTTGCGAATATACGGATTTTAAACGGAATAAAAAAGGCGCCGGGAAATTATTACGAAATAAGCTTTATCGAAAGGTTATTAATAAATCGGGCGAAGTAATAAAATAACCTAATAAATAAATAAATAGTTTCGATAATGCTATTAGAAAAAATGGCAATCGAAAAGGCTTTTTTTAAGTATTAAAAAATCCGGTATTAAGGTTTAATAAATCCCTTAATACGTAAATTATTAAAAAAAATAAAGGTAAAACGATAAAATAAAAGAAACCGATAAAGGAATTAGCATTCGTATAAAAATCGGCCTGCTTAATAAAAGATAATACTTTTTTTAAAAAAAACGTAGGTTTCGAATTTTTTCCTTTAAATTAAAATAAATAAGCTGCTTTTTCGAAGCATAAATGTTTATAACGTAACCGGCAAATCGCAAGCTAAAGCGAAAAAATTTAACGTAAACAAATTTAAAGGTATTAAATAATGCAATCGCGCTTAAATTTATAACCTGGAAAAACGGCGATATAAAAAAAAACAAAGGCAAAAACGAAATGCTTATATAAGCAAAAGCGAATAAAGCATTATTACTTTGCGACATTAAAATAACGAAAAAATCCAAAGGGATTTATAGGTATTGTAATTTAATGGATTTAATAAAGTCTTAAAAAATCTAGGGAATTTATGGAAACTAAGGCGAACGAAAATCGTTGGATTAAGGGTTTTATTAATAAAACTGGTTTTAAATTTTTACGAAACGGCCGTAAACGTTTTGCAAACCATTTTTTTTAGGCCGAACCATTCGTAACGGAAAGCTAAAGCAAAATAAGGCGATAACGAAAGCAAATTAATATTAACATTTAATGCGTAAAAAAACAAATTATTTTAAATTTAGGTCGCCAATATTTTTTTTTATTCTAAATCCGTTTAAGTTATCGATAAAACGAAAAAAATAAACGGTCGAAAAATAAAGTTTTGGTTTAATTATGTTTTATTAAACGCAAAATATAAGCAATTCTTTCGAAAATTATAAGCAAAGTTTCGGAAATTCTAAATCGAGAATATCTAGTTAATAAAAAATCTAAATAAAAAGGAAAATGTTATTATATAATAACTTACGGCCGAACGAAAGAAATAAATACTTAAAGAAACTTTATAATAAAATTATAAAAATATTTAATACTTTATATTTAGGCTTTTTTACGTTGTTTTAAATAAAGATTAAATACGCATTAAATGCTAGTATTAATGGGTTATATAATTTGTTATTATTTTAGCTAGGTTATAATAAATACAGTACAGCTATAAGAGCTTTGTATTTAGAGGTATTAGGGGACCTATAAGGTCACGTAACCTTATACCTCTTACCATTTGCTTAAAAAGATGAATTCTAATAACACGAGACAATTTATTCTCAAGTTGTTTATATTTTCTTATCAACTCTTCTCAAACTTTTATACCACGGCTGTCTCTAATGGGTTTCCTATCCCCTATATTGCCTCTATTGTATCTGTGAGACACCCGCAATGACGACGAGAGTTTCTAAGATCCAAGTCGATTAAGCTTATACCTTTTCACTTGAAAGCCACAACGTCGATGGGGCAAGACAACGGGATATTTCACAGGAAAAGTAGCCCCATAACTAAGCGATATAGGCTCCCCGGAGAGTTCCCCTGTTATAAAGTTGCGCTGATCAATTACACCGAAACGAATTTCTCGTGTCCATCCCAGAGACTAACCAGCAATGACCTCTGTCCAACCCAGGGCGTTCGAGCATGCTAAACACTGGTGAGTCTGGGACATCAAGATCGACGAAAGGATGAAATGCATACCTGAACAGTATGGTTGTCCACCAGCGCAACGTCTCCTTCCTCCCACGGCACCAAAAAGCCGATCTCGTCCGAGACGCGGAGGAGGGTTTCCAAGTATTCGATGGGTATCTCCGAGCCATCGCCATAGGTAGTGGGGAGGTGGTAACCCCCATCTGTGCCCCTGTGCGGAGGGACTAGAGCCTTCCGGTCTCGCTGCCGGCCGTACACTCCCCCGAGGCCGTTGAATGGTACGACCTGGCCGGTCGACGCAACGCGACGGACCGCGGGCAAGCGCTGCAAAACGTGGAGGGCGCCGTTTGGCTGCCACTCCGCGTCGGCCTGGAGCCGGGTCTCGAGCACGTGCTCGACCTTCTTCCGCTGGACTTCGAGCGAGTCGCCAGGGGCAATGTCGAACCCGTAAGAGTCCTGCCAGTTCCAACCGATGCTCTTGGCTTCGGGGTCTTCCTTGGCCGGGTAGTATTGTCGGCCAATGATCCCTATATCAAATCAGGCTGGCTTCAGCTGGTTGATCCACCACAAGTGGGGGGAAATTTGCAGGTAATCACCATACCTTTCTCAATGAGAGCGGCCACGAACTCAGGGACCTCTTCGATGAGTCTGTCATATAGTTCAATGGTGGATAGGACAGGTGTTTGGCCTCCTTGCTCGGGCACTTGTTGGGAATAGAAGAAGACAATGCCCGGGAAGTGCGCACTACGGCCGTACTCGTTGTGGTAGTAGAACTTGACATTAGGAGGTTCTTCGTTCGCCGTCTTCACGTTGTCCCCTACTGCTGTTCTCTTGCCCGAAAGCCCTACCTCTTGGTGCGGCTGTGGAAACTTGAAGGCTTTCGTGAACTTGGCTAGATCATCCGCCTTCTTGATCGGAAAGCCTCGAAAGAGGATCGCGCCATCTATAGTGGATTAGATCACAGAAACTGCGCGTGTGAGAGGCTGGTAGTGCTTACGGCGAGATAAGAGGCTGTTGAAAGTGCCCCTGTCTGTCAACGTCTCGATAGACCGTACTGCCGAATCTATGTCTTCGAAGGAAGAACCTTCCTTGACTCTGATTCCTAGGGGAAAGGAGTTTCCATGGACCTTTCGGCCATTGGGAATCTCGAAGATCTCGAACGCGGCGTCAGCATCAACACTTAACGGGCTCTGCGCCTGTGCCGGGGCAGCAGCCGGTGTCACAAGCGATGCTGTAGCCATGCTTGATATGTTTCACCACTCGATAGTCATGAGCTATAATATGCCCTCCCCTCGGTGGCGACTCGTTGCGCTTCAATGTGGTTTATATGGCCCCTGAATATGTCTGTAAGTGGCCTGAAATGGCGTCACCACAAGGGTCACTTTCGTGCTCTGCCACACCATGCGGAGCGAGCCCCTCTAGATTCCCTTCACGAACACGCTCGCCTTTATAACACGTCGGAGCCATCACCGAATGGATAAGCTAGCAATCGGTTTCCATTACCGAGTATTCCCGGTCGCATATTTCCCGACAACGTCGATGTAGTATATCTGGATTTGGTGTATAGCCTGTTAGTAACTCGATACGATCCACTCGTGGACCGTTCGTGATGGTCACCAAAATGGCGAGCGTTGTAGGCTAAGCGAAAGTATTGGCATTTCGTAGTTTTACTTCTTCTCAAACATATATATATTCTATTGGTACTCTGGGTACTCTGATGACTTTACCTGGCAGCAATTTGATTATGCACAGCAGCTGGGATTTCACCATTTAACCTTGATAGGATGTCGTCAGGCTCTTCTAAGAAGGTTGTTCAAAGCAACGTCGTCGAAGAGGACGTCAATCCAGACGTCAGCCTGGTTACATATAAACCAAGATCATGGAAAACGTATTTATGGGATTCGTGGGACAAGAGTCCAGAGGTACGATCTACTCCTCCAACGCATGGGGTGGTTTGCATGATTACTAACGCAGGCTCACATTAGGAGCGGAAACTCATACTCAAGTTAGACCTCACCCTCATGACGTTTGGCTGCGTCGGCACATTCATCAAATATCTTGATAAGTATGTGACCCCGGAGATGTCCACGATACGCATAACTGACGGCCCAAGGTCAAACCTACAGAGTGCTTTTGTTAGTGGTATGAAGGAGGACTTATCTCTGTATGGGAATGTAGGTAAATGGCTATACGTTATTGCGAACAAAGTTAACTCTCGTAGGAACTGAACTATGCCAATACCGCGTATTCCATTGCGAATGTGAGTACCTTGCCCTTGGAAAATCGAGATCTTTTGCTTACACGTAAATCCACATAAGATTATCTTTTTGTGGCCGTGCAACCTCGTCCTTACTAGGGTGAATCCAAGATGGTTTATCCCTTTCCTCGAGATCGGATGGACTGTAATTACATTCTGCCAAGCTGTTATGAAAACGCCTGGACAGATGTATGCGTTAAGAGCTCTCGTTGCTATCTTCGAGACTGGTCACTATTCAGCAATCGTATATCTCTGCGGCTCATGGTACAGGAAAGAGGAACTGGCCAAGAGACTGGCGATCATCAACATTACAACCGCTATTGGGCCCATGTTTTCCAGCTATCTTCAAGCCGCTGCTTACACGGGCTTGAGCGGAAGGCATGGCATGGCTGGATGGCAATGGCTCTTCATCATCGATGGTAAGTATACAACCTATTGGATCGTAAACCTCGAGTCCAAAGATATCTAAACCACACTAGGTGTCATATCTCTAGGTGTCATCATCCCACAAATGATATTCTACCCCGACGTCCCAGCACGCCAAAAACCGGATCGACTGTTTACCGAACGGGTGCGTTACCTATGTGCACGAAAACTTATACCATACGCTAATAATATGTTCGATAGGAAATCGAGCTGGGTAGAGACAGGAACCCCAGAGAAGGCAGAATCAGGCAGGGTGCATTCACTCTAAAGCAGATCAAACGGTGGTTCTTGACGCCCGATATCGTAGGCGCCCCCAAAAACCTACACATCAAAGACACGACAGTTAACTGGATCGCAGTGGATGTTATGGATTATATCATTGTGTGTCCTATCGTAGGTTTGTTGGGTCTGTGGGAAGCTGACCTCTCTTAGCTCAAATGCCGTTGTTTCGGAGCCGATGAACTCGATGGCGTTCTGGCTGAAACAGTGGAATGTTATCAAGCCCGGATCGTACACGGTTCCCCAGATCAGTAAGTCATAAATAGGCCAAGACAGTCTTTCGTATATAGGTGTGGTGTATTGACCAACAAACTAGACAATTATGTTACCCCTATTCAGGCCGTGACGGTGGTAGCAACCGTCTTCATGGCGTGGGCTAGCGACAGCTGGCTTCGAGGGTGCCGGTGGCCCATGCTGGTCCTAGGAAGCAGCGTGACCGCAATCGTCGACATAACGCTCGCAAGCACCGTAGTCTTTCCCGAAGCCCGTGCTGGTCGGTGGGTGTTGTACTATCTGACGGGATTCTGCCAGGCCAGCAACTCTATGTTCTGGGCGTGGACGCAGGACACGCTATCGGGAGATCCTGCCACGCGCGCGTTTGCGTCGGCAGGGCTGAACGTGTGGGCATCCCTGGCGCAGGCCGTCATCCCGCTGGCGCTCTTCCAGACGGTGGACCAGCCGGCTGTTGTGGCCGGGAACTACGGCTCCTTTGGCTTCTCGATCCTCCACGCCTCCACGGCGTTGTCGCTGGCTTATCTGCAACACCGTCGTGGACGGCGGAGCTTCTCCGAGCCCGAGCCGGAAGTCACAAGCGACACCGAAAGAGCGGACGGCGACTCGAAAGCCATCCAGGTGGGAGACAGAATTGTCTAAGGCGGGAGACCTTGGATGTCCAGACTACCTCATAGGAGGCTTCGCTTTAAGGTGGCTAGCTCAACACAGACAGCATTTAAACCAGCAATCCGATGTCGCGGGGTCATTTAGACCCTTGCTTGTCTCCCATATAGGACGTCTCCATGGCAAAGTTGCGGACTTCGTGATATAGGGGTCCATGGGGGTCCGGTTGCAATATCGAAGACAACGCATTACCCGCCTCGATGGGGTGACCCTGCATACTCTTTCCCGCCGATTGCTATACCAAATATATGTGGTTGGGTTGCATTTGACTCTGCTTTACCTCGTATAAGACCCCCGGCTGCCCCGGAACACATGCCGTCAGATCCGAACCCTTGGTTGATCTATGCATTACCAACGGCTATTGAGTTTGAGGCTCTTACGTCTTTCTTACCTTTTTTGCCTGCATGGTTTTGCCTGCAAAGCCACTGTATAACAGCATCTGATTTCCTCGTTGGGCATAGTGATGATGGAAGTGAGACTGTTGCCAGCCAATGGGGAAGATTTCGGAAGAGGTGTTTACGGCAAGTCACCTGCTTACGTAGCAGTGAATGGTGCTTATGCCCCTTTCCATCCATTGTATGCTTATGAGGTATACGCTTATAGTTCCCTGATCGAATGGAAGTGACGCACCACAAACCCTTCAGACCCTTCAGAGCACGTTGTCATGCAGCCCTTAGAACACCGTCATCACAGCCACTGGGCCATTGGCTAGAGCGGCAGAGCGGGTGGGACTTGTTCCATCTGTTAGACATTACCGATGCCATGGTGGATCTGATGGAGGAGAAGGAGGCCGGGAAAAACGAATTACACGTCAGGTTTGTCAAGCATGTGAATGCCCTCGAAGTGAACCATACGTCAGACATCGGATATAGATACTGTAGATACGCAGATACTATGGGTAGCCACAGTGTTGACTGTTTCAGAACACATTTCGACCTGTTTTTTTAATAGGCATACCCCAGCGGCCGGAAGCAAATCTAGCCTGTTAATTGCATTATATGCACTAAGCTTTTTTAATAATACCACTTGTTTGCATATAATTATTTAGCTTAATTGCATTGCTTACGTAATTAATTTTTTCAAAGCCGCTATATTAACAGCTATAACAACGCAATTGCAGCGCTATAAAGCGTAATTGCAGCGCTATAAAGCGCAATTATAGCGCTATAGGAATTGCAGCGCAATTGCAGCGCTGTAGCAGTTGCAGCGCTGTAGCAGTTGCAGCGCTGTAGCAGTTGCAGCGCTGTAGCAGTTGTAGTGCTGTAGCAGTTGTAGCGTTATAGCGGTTGTAGCGCTGGAGTAATGGAGCGCTGGAGCAATAAAGCGCTGGAGCAATAGCGTTAAGTAATGAAATCATGTATTGTGCCGTTAATATATTTAGCCAAAGTATTTACCGTATTTCTTAGACGCTATTTGGAAAAATATACATACAGCTAAACGTACCTTTAATTATATAAGTAGCTGCATTAACGTTATATTTACGGTTTAATAAGTGCCAAGTAGCTAGCGTTATGGATAAATGCTTAGCGGCACGGTTAAATGCATAATATTTGGCTAAAGCCGCGGAGGGGTGAACCTATAGGGTCAAAATGTGTTTTGAAATAGTGATTACTGTGGCCGACCGTAAGATACGTAAATCTCTTTGTTCGTGGGTGCGGATCGCGTATGTAGAAGGAAGGGAGGCGAATCATTAGTAATTCGTTAATGGCAACCTTACGTACCTATGTATGTAGTAACCTCTAGCCATTGTATGTATAAGGCATACAACATATCTGCAGCATGTCTGGTATGTATGTACAACACAGCTGGCGGGCTGGCGGGCTTTCAGAGGTTGATAGAGCTACCTAGGCTGCTAGGTAACTAAAGAGAAGGTATCCAACCAGCCAGCCCACTACGTACATACATGGGGCCCACATACATGCTGTATCGGTTGACAAGACCCCAAGATAACCCCGCTAAAGACCCTAGCACTGGCCTAATGCCTGTCTACTATCCACCTAGCGCCCCTCCAGCCCTCCAGCCCTCCAGCACCGGGCTCAAAGTATCTACCATATAGTGATTGCCCACCACATGTATTTTCCTGGACCTGAGCCTTCACCGTTATACTGCACAATACAGCCCAGTACTTGCCCTGGCTGCACTTGAACTTGTTGGTACGACACCTACCACACAGCACCCACCTGAGTGCCACTATGTACATGGGCTAGGGACCTCCAGACATCCATGGATCCATACCTCAACTTAACTCATGCCCGGCTGCATGGGCTCTCATGACGACCTCAATCTTCAACTCTTACGCCCCTCATCCTACCATCGCTGGGTTCACTGCTAGGTCTACTGCTAGGTCTACTGCTAGGTAATGTACCTGACCTATATTCACCTTCATTGCGCATTGTAGCGTCTAGTTCAACAAGATGGCTCCGAGAGCATTCGACGAGGAGGAACTCTCCATCTCCCTGTCGCCTTCACAGATACGCCGGAATAATCGACCCGGCCGAGTACCCGAGATCAACATCACCCCTCACCCGCAAGCTGAGGCACCCGGAGCCAACAATGGAGGCGAGGCGAGAGACGGGAGAGGAGGCAGGAACCGGGCCTCGAGCTTGGTTACAGACCAGAGCGCACAGAACCGTGAGAAGATAAAGCTTGAGCAGCGTATCGGTGCATACAATATTATCCGCACCTTAGGCGAGGGTTCCTTTGGCAAGGTCAAGCTCGCCGTTCATAGGATGACCGGCCAGCAGGTCGCCCTGAAGGTCATCGCACGAAAGAAGCTGATCAGTAGGGACATGGTCGGCCGTGTCGAGCGAGAGATAGAATATCTGCAGCTCCTCCGACACCCCCACATCATCAAGCTGTGAGTTGGACGAGACACCTTTACTACCAACTTCGTCTATTTTGCGTGCCAGCAGGGAAATGTTTACTGACTTATATGACCTGCCTAGTTACACGGTAATCAAGACTCAGAACGAAATCATCATGGTCCTAGAGTACGCTGGCGGTGAACTGTTCGACTATATTGTTTCCCACGGCCGCATGCCCGAAGACCAGGCGCGTCGCTTCTTCCAGCAGATGCTATGCGCCGTTGAGTACTGCCACAGACATAAGGTCGTCCATCGTGACCTGAAGCCCGAGAACCTGTTGCTCGACGATAACCTCAACGTCAAGATAGCCGATTTCGGTCTCAGCAACATCATGACCGACGGCAACTTCCTCAAGACTAGCTGTGGCAGTCCTAATTATGCCGCACCGGAAGTTATCAGCGGGAAGCTGTATGCAGGCCCCGAAGTTGACGTATGGAGTTGCGGTGTTATTCTCTATGTGCTGTTGGTGGGCAGACTTCCTTTCGACGACGACCATATCCCCAGCTTGTTTGCCAAGATTCAACGAGGGGTTTTCACCATACCTCACTGGATACCGGCAGATGCACAGGCTTTAATCAGAAAGACGCTGCAAGTCAACCCCGTGCAAAGAGCAACTATCGAAGAGATAAGACAGGACCCTTGGTTCCTAAAGGATTTGCCGGCCTATCTTCAACCACCAGTCGAAGAGTTCCTGAATACAGGCGTAGATCCAAATAGTGCCATCAGACCCGTGGATATTGCACCTAACGCCCCTCCCAAAGTCGCCGAGAAGCTGCACGAGGAGGTTACCGAGAAGATCAGCAAGACGATGGGTTACGGCAAGAAGGATGTTCAGGAGGCCCTGGACGCCGATGAACCATCGGCAATCAAGGATGCATACATGATAGTACGGGAGAACAAGCTGATGCAGGTAAATCGTATGTCCCACCTCCGAAGGTCTCTCAATTCGTTCCGCCCGTCTCTAGAAAAAGTCATCGTGAAAACAGCCTATTTCTATCTCAACCTCTATTCCAGCGCTGCTACTATATGCCTAGCATACTTTGCCGACCATTTGACTAATCTCTCACAGCTGCTTATGGAACGGGGGTCGATAATCCCTATTTCGCTACCTCACCGCCAACCGCTACCCATGAAGAAACCATGGCAAGTGTTTCACAAACCTTGAATAGCGCTTCGATCCCCAGAGAACAGCCCCAACCCGATCCCGATCCCGAACCCCAAGCGAGTCCCCTAGCAGGATCAACCCGCTCTACCACATCAACCGTCGCGAGCACATCTCCCAGAGGTTATGTAAGTAAGGTTGGTATCTTGCCGACTAGCTTGCCAGCACTTCACCGGGAATATCTAGAACGCCAGAGCGCTGGTATCGAAGAGCCACTGGATACTCAACCCGTGCCCGATGTCCCTCTTCAGCCAAGGACAGCTGCCGAGCAACAGGAGGCAGTGCGCCGCCTGAAACCGCACTCCAAGAACTCCGTAAGGCTAGATGATAGTGCTCGCCCACAGACTATGACTCCAGTTGCAACCAAGAAGCCTAAACCGACTCGGTGGCAATTCGGAATCCGCTCTCGGAATGCGCCTTGGGAGGCCCTTCTCTGCATCTACAAATCCCTATCCAAACTGGGTGCAAGTTGGGTCCTGGACGGAGATTACGAGAAGGTGCATGGGAATGATCAGGAAGTCCAGTAAGCACCCGAACCCTCTCCAATGTTTGTCACGTTAGTGTTGCTAACTCGCGGTAGAGCCGGCAGCTTTACTACTAACACGCCTATGGACACGCCTGCCGACCAGATTCCCAACCCTTACGAAGGTATACCTATAGACGAAATTGATCCAAAAAACTTCGATCCGGTCAAGTACTACAGACTTCCAGCTGACCCCTGGCATATTATTTGCCGCTGGAGAAAAGATGGTGAGTTGTCCGAGTTGTATTTGAAGCCCATTTTCTAAACCACTCGTTAGATCTGCGTAGATCATCGGTCTCGTCCGGCAACTCGAACGCCGAGTCTGCCTCCACAGAAAATACGTACGTATATTCCGTGATCGACAACCGCAAGCAAGACTTCGTCTGGATGAGGATGGAGATACAGATCTACGAGATGGAGTACGGCGTATATTTGGTCGACTTCAAATGCGCAGGATACGAACGAAACGACGGTACTATGCTCGAAGAGAAAGACGTTATGAGCCCCTTCCCCTTCCTCGACATGGCTGCCAAGTTGATCATGCAGTTAGCTGAGGCGGATTAAACATATCTGCTAAAAGTGTTGTGAAACCCGTATCTCAGACATTTACCCCTTGCCACGTATGGCATCTCCTCGAGCTCATGCGTGTCTCCGGCCTTCGGCGCTATCTACGTCTTGCCTATCTCCTATCTTCTCCTGAAAAAGAGAACCATAAAACAAACAGACTCTTCTACATCAAGCCGTCCCCTGCGACGTCCAAGCAACTTTTGCGTTCTTTTGCACATCTTTGACTTGCATCAACCTCTAGAGATATTTGAGGAACATTTGGATTCGGTGGATTGACTGGGCAGCTTGCGGACACATTCATAATGAAATGAAAGGAACGATAACGACTCACTAGAGCGACACCACTGGAAACAGTCGCACCAAGACGTACAAATCTACGCTTGCATACGGAAATGGAAACTAGGAAATACGATATTCAACGACGGATGGGGGCTGAGGAATAACCTCGATGGCATATGGTTTTATTGCGTGTACGAAAAAGCAGAACATCTCTGGGGGCTAGCTGGGATGAGGAAGGATGAAGAATACGCGGAATCGGTATTCCATTCACGTTACGTCTGTTGGAAATAATTTGCAATCCCTACTCCGGTCAGCTGGGCAGGTAAAGACGAAAGGAATCCGCGGAGGAAGAAAAGGAGAATTTGCAAGAAGATTGGAGGCCTGTCTCTTCCGTTGTTCAAGTTCTAGTTAGGTTATACCCCGGCGGGATTATCATTACGTTACGAATGAAGGATGACGATGCATGAGATCCATCGAACGACCGCAGAATGAGTAAATGCCAAGAGAACGAAACAGATCGGAACGGAGCGGAAGAAATGAGTTAGTTACTACTCAAGGGGAGGGCTTACCCATGAACGGGTGGTCCGCTTTGGAATTCCAAGACCCAAGAGATAAGGGGGAAGAAAAGGAAGGGGCGGACATTTTTGATAACAACCCCCTTTTCGAGCGGGCATATATTGAAATCACTCGTTGATCATGCTTTCTGGACTGGCAGTAACCAGTGCTGTCTTTATAGACTACCATCCTAAGCTCAGAACGAGACTACCCGCCGGTGATTGCATGGAAACATCGTCGCACTACCGCAGTAGTATTTGGACTCCCGTTCAAAAGGAGTAAAGCCAACTTAGAAGTTTTTGATGCAGCAATGGACAACTCTGTCCCTGTACTACCCAGTTTCACGTGTGGTTATGAACCCCTTCTCATACTAACAGTGGGCTCTTTAGTTACGTCTCCTTTATACTTGGAGACTAGACGAGAGTGCACCCCTAAAAAGGGGGCGAGAGGACTACCTAGAGTAGAGGCCATACTAAGTCATTGTGTAGATATTCATGTATATGAACAAAGCTCTCACACTGAGAATTCGCTAGCTCTCCGAATCCGGATATCGAGCATCTCCCACATGGTGGCCCATTGTGGTCGATGTCCTTTGTGACCTCAGATTCGACAATCGCGAAGCCAAGTACGCTGTCTTATACACAGTAATGCCAGGATGTAGCGAGTAGTTTATCGGCATTCTCTCCAGGCTTTCGATGAATGCTTCATCTTTTTTCAAAAGATTAAACCGGTAGCAGCTCTCCCACGACCGTCATGTCTGGCTTCAGCGGCGAGGGATCCGACGAGGAAGCAGCAAGGGAGGCCCAGGAGCGCGAGAAACGGCTACGCAACGTCTTCGAGCCCAACGGGTTCCAGTGGGAAGGCCGTCTGGGCCAGGGGGCGAACGGCGAAGTGTATAAAGTCAAGAAGGACACGCAGAGGATCGCGGTAAAGCTCGTTGCCAAAACGGTCTTCGTCGGCACAAGTGACAAAGACAAAGACAAAGACAAAGACAAAGACAAAAACGACGACGACGACGACGGTGACGACGACGACGAAGAATTACAACAGCTCAGTAAAGAGGCAGATTGGCTTCAGGTACGTTTTCGTACGGTTCAAGAATTGTGCATGGTTCTCTCGAGCCAGTCCTAGACTTAACTGACCTTGCGAGGGGGAAGAAACTGGAAAAATGTCCGCATATTATAAACAGAATCAACATACCTCAAGACCCCTTAGACAAATTCCAGTACTGGCGCAAAACATTCGCCAATGTGAGGAAGTGGTTGTACATAGAATTCGCTGAGAACGGGACGCTGAAGGAGTTCATCGAGAAGCACGAAGCAATGAATGAGGGCCCTCTTCCGAATCGTCTTCTATGGAGATTCTTCATGTGTTGTATGTCCGTTAACAAACTAAACGAGCCGCCGTTTCCTTCTTTCCCTCTTTCATGCGCCAGATAACATCGCTAACGGAAGGTTTCTCTCTTTTTTTGCTTCGTAGTGGTTAGGGCGGCTCTAGAGATGGCGTACTACAACATTGCGGAGGTCGACTTCTCAGCAGCGGTGTTATTGGAAAGTCTTGCGAAGACGCCGCCAGGGCCGCTCGCCCACTCGGACTTCACGGCCGTAAACATCGTTATCGGAGACCTGGTGCCGGCTCTCCAGAGCCCCGAGCATGTCATCAGCCCTATACTGAAGCTGATAGACTTCGGCGAAGCCGAGGAGATCACTGACCCGGTAGCACGGCAGGCTCGTATTGGGTGAGCAAAAACGATTCTTTGGCTTAGCTGACAACTGTTTTTTTTTTTTTTTTTTTTTTTTTTTTTTTTTTTTTTTTTTTTTTTTTATTTTTTTTTTTTTTTTTTTTTTTTTTTTTTTTTTTTTTTTTTTTTTTTGGTTTCTATCCGGACTTGGGCGGCTGATGCATAGACGCGATTTGAACAGCATGAAATTCCCCGTTGCGGCGTCCCAAATGAACATCATTGAGATGGGCAGGGTAAGTCTCCCTCCACGATCGCCGCCTTGAACGACTTCTAATGGTTCCTCAACGACATTCAGGTAATGACACATCTCTTGCTGCACGATGTGTCTGAATTTGGGCGCGCAGTAGAAGTCACGGTGGGAGGTAAAAAAATTTCCTCCTTCTGCAAGCCCATCGAGGATCGCCGGACAGCACTTATCGGCGATGGCGTAGATGAGTCTCTCGTCGATACTGTGCGCCTTTGCCTGGCAGAAAACCCCACAGATCGTCCTTCTCTCACTGACTTGGCAACGATTGTTCGCGAGCGAGTCCTCAATAGGGACCCTGGTGGTGTATTGAAGGAGGGAGACAGGGAGATCCGCCAACTATTGAACAGGCTACTGTTTATACCTATTGCAGATATACATCCAAAGACCCCAAGTCCTAAGTCCAGCAACCCCCCTAGCAGTGGTGGGGGTAATTCGGGACGTAGGAGACGGAGGGACGACGATGACGATGATGATGATTATGCGGGTACGGAGGATGATCGAGGCAGAAAACGCCCAAGGAGATAAAATAAAGTCAGTTAACGATGAGACTTGTCCAAGCGTAGTTGAACCAGGGGCAACCCCGATGTTGTGGTATATACGGTATATATAGGAGTAACTGATTACGCCAGGGTAGCCTGTGGAACTGATATAGTTACGTACCTGGAGTTTATTAAGTAAGTAAGTATGTGCTGTACTTATTATAGATTTACTATATAGCTGCGATAGCTCCAGCACCCCACATTCACTACTAGTAGTTGAACATTAGCCCATACCGAGAGCCGGAACCCATTCATTCACCCCATGAGATAAGAGAGCTTTGAGGAGACCAACCTACATGTCGAATAAAAGATAGGACATATAACATACGACTTGTCTCACTACCCCGCCGCCGTTATACTCATATGGCACCGTTGTTCTTATGAAAGTTGCTAGCTTGCCCTCACACCCATTTCCATACACCCCTGATACGAATTATATTGGCAGCATCGAAACTCACTCTATAGCGTAGCGAACGACCTTCCCACCGAGTTTCACAGCATGACGCAGACGGACCTGTTCCCGGGCCAATCCGGCCTCCCGGTCGACAACCCGACCGAGTCGTACTGGCACAGGTAAGATTTGCGGTTCCTTTAGTTACTTATCTTTCGTTTATCTTTCGTTTCTAGACTCTGTCCCCTGTGGCTTCTATTGGTCTAGTCCCGAACTAGGTATCATATCCTCTACAAGTTGGACAGTGTCATGAACGCCGTAAGGGCCCGACATGGCAGGTACTCTAGCAATGGGAATTGCTCACTGACACCAGGATTCTGTCGTCGTGTATGATAATATAGGGAGCCGTCAGAGAAGCTGCTGGGCCACCGGACCACGGAGCAGCTGCCCCGCACCGCCGACGTCGTCATAGTGGGGAGCGGCATCACGGGGGCCTTCGCCGCGCACTTCCTGAAGGAGAAGCGGCCGGACCTGGAGATCGTGATGCTCGAAGCGCGGGAAGCTTGCTGGGGCGCTACTGGCAGGGTGAGCAACAGAAAGCTTGGTTCTCCTTGCGTGTTCCTTTCCCGTTTCCTACCTAACCGAACCTAACCCAACCTCACACACGCCCTACAGAACGGCGGCCACTGCCAGCCCGCGATGTACGCAGCCGCGCCGCACATCGCGTCGTTCGAGCTGCGCAACTACGCGTACCTGAAGACGCTGGTGGAGAGCTACTCGATCGCGTGCGACTGGCACAGCACCAGCGGCGTGCACGCCTATTACAGCAAGCCGCTGTTCGCCGAGGTGCGCCGCGCCGTCGAGCGCCTCGCCGACACGTACCCGGACCTCGCGGCCAACGTCGAGCTCGTCACTAAGAGCGGTGGTGGTGGCGGGAAGGGCAGTGGCGGCGGCAGCGACGGCGGCGTCAAGTGGCTGCTCGAGCAGGAGCGCCGCGAGACCACGCTCGAGGGCCTGCGCGTCGGCCGCGCCGAGGGCGCCGTCGTCCAGTGGCACGCCGCCAGCCTGTGGCCCTACAAGCTCGTCGCCTTCGTGCTCGAGCGGCTCCTGGCCGCTGGGAGGTTCAACCTGCAGACCAAGACGCCCGTCACGGGGCTTTCTTCCTCGCCCTCGCCCTCCCCGTCTCTGAGACAGACAACAGCAGCGGCCGCTCCGGCCGCAAATCTGCTGTGGACGGCGCACACGCCGCGCGGGTCCGTCACGGCGCCGCGCGTGCTCCTGGCCACCAACGCGTACACGTCGCACCTGCTCCCGCCGTTCGCGGACCTGATCGTGCCGGTAAGAGGGCAGGTGTCCTCGCTCAAGCCACCGCCGCCGCCGCCGTTTCCTTCAACAGCGCCAACAACAACAGCAGCAGCAGCAGCAGCGCCTGCTGCATCAGACAAGCCGTCCCCACCGCTCGACATAGGCCACACGTTCTACATCGCCGGCGAGCCCGACGACCCCTACTCGCGCGACGACTACCTGATCCAGCGGCCGCCGGCCGCGGCGGAGCTCGTGTTCGGCGGGGGCCGCCAGCACGCGCGGGGCCGCGGCGTCGGGGTCTGGGACGATGGGGATATCGACGAGCCGGTCGCGTGGTACCTGCGCGGCGAGCTGGGGAACCTGGTCGACCTGTCGCACGCGCCGCCGGCCGGGAACGAGGCGGGAGAGGGGCGGAAGCGGGGAGACCTCGAGCCGACGCGCCAGTGGACGGGCATCATGGGCTTCAGCCGCGACGGGCACCCCTGGGTGGGCGGGGTGCCGGCGGCGCTGGGCGGCGGGCCCGGCCTCGCCGTGTGCGCCGGGTACACGGGCCACGGGATGCCGAACGCGGTGCTGAGCGCCAAGGCGGCCGCGCAGCACCTCCTCCTGCTGTCGCGGGTAGGCGGTGTGGGGGAGGGTGCGGATGCGGACGGAGAAGAGGAGGAGGAGGAGATAATCGACCTCCCGCCCGAGTACCTCGTCACGGAGGAGCGGGCCGTGGCTGCGAGGTTGTGGGACGAGGTCGATGTCGTGGATGCGAAGGGCAGCTTGTTCATGGAGTGGGGTGATATGAGGGTGTGATTGTGATTGATTATTGTAAAATGGGTAGATTATGTAGGTGAGATGGTCGGTGGTGGTAGGTTTATGTGTAGTTATATATTTGTGTCTGCCCATGATGTTCGGGTAGACGCGGACTGACTGACTGCCCCTATACATCATAACGTGTTCATATATGTAGAACAATACCTGGACCCCCTTCCCCCCTTAGACATATGTTACAACCGACGCATCCATATGCTGCGAGTATGCACCTAAGTACAAAGCAGAAACGATTAGACTGCACGAGGCATTATGATAAAGTATATTCGATTGAGCAGCTCCCATGCTTGAAGGATGCATCCCTCTGCCGCTCTTCGATTCCCATCACTGTTACCCCCTGGCCCCCTGGGCTACCAAAACCGGTAATTAGACTACCATAGAGCTGAGTAGTACCATTAACTCGGTAATTGGTGAAGAAACACGATCAATTCTCTATAAGTAGCTAACAATTTTGGTATTTCAGCTCGGCTCATAGCAACAGTGACTTGATAATGAATGCAGACAAGTTACAAGTCTACAACTTATCAGGTGATTCTGAAAAGGGGAGAAAACAGGCGACAATTTCGTAACTTCGTATGTTCACCAGAACGCCAAGGCCTGACCACCTAGACTGGAGAAGCTTGACACGCGACTCGACGACGCGGGAGAGCCGGTACCTAACTGTACGTACGTACGTACATACATACATACATACCTCATACGCACTAAAAAAGGGTCCAATAATGCGCTGGCACTAATTGGAAGCAGGGATGGTCATCCAATGGAGAGCTCCCATGCCCGCCAATTGCCCAGTCGGTGCTGCCCTGTGCTGCCCTAGCGACCGGCATTTAGCATCCTCCGTGATCCGAAAGGGCGATTGGACGGATCCATTCTAAGCTTTTCAATAATAACAAATAACCTTTGCACAAAAATTCCCCGGCACTCCAGGACTTGGACAGGTCCCTGAATTCTTTCTTCCTTCGGTTTCCTCTCACAGCTGGATCTCGCACCGCACCGTGGCTTCACCTCACTGAGCATTGCGTGTGTCCGGGCTTGCCCCTTTCTTGATCTCTCTCATACGCTGCTATATGTTGCTGTTGGACGGATAAAGTCCCCAAGTCCCCCCCTTTTTCAACATGTCTGGCCGCTACTCCCTACGCGCAACTCCCAGGTACGAAACCCGCCCACCGCTCTTGACGCCATCACGCTGGCATTGCTGCCAATGCACGTGCCCAAGACTCGTCACAATATAGAAAATGTAGACGTGGCAATTTTGTTCTGTAGAACAGTGCCATTATCGTATAGAACATAATGTGATGGCCGGACAATAAATAAAGCAGTAAAAACATAGCTAACACGGTGATTCGACCTACAGAAAAAAGGAGCTTTATGATGGCATGGTGGAAACACCCGGCCGCCGGTCGACGCGACGCAAGTCCCAGTTCGCTCATATCGACGGTGCATCGGATGATGGAGATTCGAGCTCGGCTGCCGAGACCACCGCCACCAGGAAACGCACTTCGTCCCGTCGCCGGACCGTGAAGGATCTGGCCGAGAGTGTGGACGAGACCGACGCCACGTCCGAAGCGGAATCTTTCAGCCCTGTGGCCGAGGAGAAGATCACTGGTCTTGCCAATGGAAAGGACGCTAGCAATCGCGAAGATGGCGACGCAAAGAACGAGAAGGAGGAGAAGAAGAAGGCCAATGGACACGCGGAAGAAGAGAGGTTGGTCGATGGGTGGCGGCCGGGCTTGGATCATAAGATCGACTACTCCGGGCACATGGAGTTCGGCGGCAGCTTCGGCACGCTCGGTCTCATGATCGGGTTCCCGGCCCTCATGTACTACATGTTCATCGGCGCGACGTACTACGACGGGCACCTGCCGCTGCCCGCCGAGGGGCAGTCCTTCACCGACTTCCTGCAGCACCTGGGCCACCTGATCTACACCGGCGCGTACCCACACCTCCGGGCCTGGAAGATCTACTGGGTGTACTACATCTTCGAGGCCGTCTGCTACATGGTGCTGCCGGGCGTCTGGGCCAAGGGCAAGCCGCTCCCCTTCGCGGGCGGCAAGCAGCTCGACTACTTCTGCAATGCCTACGCCAGCTTCTACTTCACCATCGCCGTGATGGCCGTGCTGCACGTGACCGGCTGGTTCCCCATCTACACCTTCCTCGACGAGTTCGGCCCCCTGATGTCCGTCGCCATCCTGTCCGGCTTCCTGTGCAGCTTCGTGGCCTACTTCTCGGCGCTAGCGCGCGGCGCCCAGCACCGCATGACGGGCTACCCGATCTACGACTTCTTCATGGGCGCCGAGCTGAACCCGCGCATGTTCGGCATCCTCGACTTCAAGATGTTCTACGAGGTCCGCATCCCCTGGTTCATCCTCTTCGGCCTCAGCGTCGGGGCCGCCACGCGCCAGTACGAGCGCTACGGCTACGTCACGGGCGAGGTCATGTTCCTCGTCATGGCGCACTACCTGTACGCCAACGCGTGCGCCAAGGGCGAGCAGCTCATCGTGCCGACCTGGGACATGTACTACGAGAAGTGGGGGTTCATGCTGATCTTCTGGAACATGGCCGGCGTGCCGCTCTCGTACTGCCACTGCACGCTGTACCTGGCCAACCACGACCCGGCCGAGTACGCGTGGAACAAGTACGCGCTGGCGGCGCTGTACGTCTCCTACCTGGCCGTCTACTGCGTCTGGGACCAGTGCAACGGCCAGAAGAACGCGTTCCGCGCCCGCGAGCGCGGCGTGCTCCAGAAGCGCTACACCTTCCCGGCCCTGCCCTGGATCTACATCGACAACCCCAAGGCCATCGACACGGCCGCCGGCGACCGCCTCCTGGTCGACGGCTGGTACGGCTACGCCCGCAAGACCCACTACACCTGCGACACCTTCTTCGCCATCAGCTGGGGCCTCATCACCGGCTTCAACAGCCCCTTCCCCTGGTTCTACTCCGTCTTCTTCGTCGGCATGATCGCCCACCGCGCCACGCGCGACATCCAGCGCTGCCGCGCCAAGTACGGCGAGGCCTGGAAGGAGTACGAGAGACAGGTCCCCTATCTCTTCATCCCGGTAAGCAAGGCAGTCCCTATATGATCTCATATTGCTCCATCTCTCCCCCCGTCCATTTTTCTCCAACCCCCTATATAAATGCAAAACGTAAGGATTCCAAGCTAACGATTTACCATGTTAGTACGTCATCTAAACCCGTGCTCTCAAGGGCGTTCGCTATATGTTCGCCCCTGCACCACTACACATGGATTGATCCGTGTGGGTTAGGCTGGCAGCCATCAACATAGAAGTGAAGAAATTCCTTCGGCCGGGAAGTTTCGGTCGAAAACGCAATGATATGAAATGAAAAATTCGCACACAAAGTTGCTCTTCATGTCAATCTACGCCTAGCATTTGCCGATGGGTGCCTTTCTTCTGCTGTATATATATACATATTACCTAGTCTATATCTGTTCCTAATCAGTTGGGGAGGAGGGGTGTGGAGAGAAAGAAAGGGGGGACAGCACTCGGCTACGCAATGCACACGAAGATGGGGAATGAGGTTAAAAAGTCGTCAATGGAAAGAAAGTAATGTTTTTCTGAAAGAGTAAAGAATAACTAGCCATGGGGTTACCAAATGGTGGCCATTGGGTGACTGCGATGTTATTCCACTGACTGGGCTTTTATCTAGAGAATGGGCTATGGCAACAGTAGGGACGGTGTTGTAGTTGTCTCCCTGGATGCCGACCACGGAGGGCCGACAGGCGTTGTATGACGTGACCTTGCTCATTATACTCGATTGCTGCATTGAACCTCGGATACCTTTGAAAAGGCAAACAAGAGAACTAGTCGGCAGGTTTCGCAAACACTCGCTTCTCCCATCCGTCCATCTACCCCGTCGGTCACACGCCGACTTCGTCAACTGCATACTAGGTATCTATCCCTGGGACATTGATCTAGGTGTGCTGCCGTTCCACCGGTCCTACATGGGACGCTGGATGGTTTCCTAGCCCCGCTGGTGTAGTGAAGTACCTGCATATGGATGTCCAGACTGCTGCTTTGCTCGATGCTTCTCAAGCGCTCGCTACCTAGCATCAATAGGTGGTAGCCTCCATTGAATACGCATGTATTCGTATATACGGCTGTGAATCAACGTCATGGCTATGTAGGGAGGACTAACTACTAAGTCTTAACTGCAGCCCTATATATAGCTACGTGTCTTTCGAATGATTTGTGGTGTCGCACCTTCTCAGTGATCAGCATGATTGGGCTAGAATTGTGCGGTGTTTCCTCCTTAGTGGTGTTGCACATGTTCAGTATGTAGTAAAGATATCTGTTTCTAGACCCAGAGCGACAATGAAGGCAACTCCGAAGAGCATGGCAGAAATGGGAGCTCATGTCATGATCGCCTATATGTTTTCATATATGCTTCATCTCAAAAGGCAAAAGGGGAGAAAAGGGGAAGCAGGGGTCGGTTTTTCACTACCTACCAACTATGGTTTTGTCTGCGGTGAGTTCAGTGTACCCGGTCTGGGATCTTGCAGGAGTCTCGGAAGTGTAACAGCCACCCACTATGTCGTTCATCGAGTAGCTGCTCGAGGCTGCAGGGGATTGTGTCGCATCCAGATTACAGAGGGGGTCATGCAAGAAGCCGCTGACCCCTCTTTATTCGCCAATGCCCGGCGCAGCTCGCCTCGCAAAATCAATGCGTGATTCGATGAGGGGGGGACACCTACGTTGCATCGGGCGCCAGCGCAGCTGAAATGGCGTCGATTCTCAGACAAGATGTCACCAATATGCTGCCACTGCCACGTACACCGCAAAAACAATGCCTTTCTTCCCCTCCCCTTTCTTGTTTCCTTCGTTCCTTTTGCTAGCGCTGGGTCGAGTCAACTCGAGAATGGTGGGGAACTAGGACAGACGAATGCTTATCATTCTGTCGCTACTGACCCGCCATGCCACCAACAACACCGCCGAGGATCTTTGGCAGCAACAGTGGGAAATCTCCCGAGTTCTCTTTCGGAAGCCCCGATGAAGATTCGCAAGGCCGGCTCAGTTTCAATGCCCCAAGGGCCAGCCATCGTGCCGGCAGCTCTCGGGATGGCTCGTCGACGTTAAACGAGCCGACCGGGTTCGCGGCGCTGGTCGCAGAGATGAGGGACGTGAAGGAGTTGCTAAGAGCCGTGCTGATGGAAAAATCTCCAGTTCAGCAGCATCAGGACCATCTGCCAATCTATAAGACAGGGGATCTGCTGGCATCGCCATTGTACGATTTTTACAGTGAGGCAGAGATGATAGACCTAGCTAGGAACCAGTGTCCAAATGAAGGGCGTATGGGTCTCTTCCGGGAGCACTTCCTGTCGCAATTCTGTGCGTTGGGTGAATGGACTGAAGAGCCTGATTATACGACTCATAGCAACCAACTCGTTTTCAGTTGCAAAGGTCCCGAGGACGCCGTTCTCAGGATCCACCGCACCGATCCTTCTCAACCCAGGCCAGCCAGGAGGCCGTACCTCAGATGGTCCAAAAAGAGAGACCCCTCTATCCGGCGATCGCTCGAAAGCGACGACGCCAAACACCTCGTCGAGGCAGATTGGCCTGTGAATATAGCCCAAGGCATCAAGTTAGAGGGAAAGATATGTCTTCGGTGGAAGGTCCGGCTTGACCAGTTCAAAGTCTCCTGGATGCTTTTGTATCTGTATTATGGAAGTGATGGAGTAATGGGATGTGACAGATTCGATAATTCATTGCTCATGGCCGAAATTGAAGATAGACAAGAGAGGCCACTGAATCTTCCCCTCGCACAGCTTTCTCATGTGAGCGTCACGACAAAGCTTGTTCGGTCTACTGGTTGCTAATTTAGAGAACAGGAAGTCATTAGTCCCGGGAAGATCTGGTAAGAAAAGGTGTGTGCATCAGCTAATGCAGACAGCTAACATACACAGGTTACTTAACCCATGTCATGAAAACACAATAAACTTCGACCAGTTGTCATTCCTCTCAGCAATTCTACTTCACCCTTGGGATATGAGCAGCAGTCTCGTTTTCTCGGATCCGCTAAGCGGTGGAGATCAGTGGTCGATCGCCCTAGACACCATCTGCTCCTTCGCAGGGCCATGGAAGCCGATGCACTTAAGGAGAAGGTTCTGTCTCTTAGGTGAGCCTGGGAAGTCTAAGGGAGGATCGGGCTCAGCCAGGTTCTCGTTCTACAGGCGTCATGAGATCCGGTGCTTCTCCAGTAGAGACCCATACTTCATGGGCTTGAAGTACGGGGACGGTCCTACGGAAACTTACCTCCGGGGTAGTCATCGCCTGCCTCACATGTTTCCCACTCCGTCTCGCGTCAAGCCAAAGGGGCTGGCGACATCCCGCCAGTCCGGCATTTTTCCTACACTTCTTGAGGGGGTAGAGAAGCGCTTTACGGAAAAGCGACTGTCAGTCGTGTGTCTCGCGTCGGACTTCAACTACGCATCTGGAATGCCCTCTTTCCGGATTATGGTCTTCAACGATTTCCCGGAGATATCTGGGCTCACTGAGGATGACTTTAGGAACTGGAAAACCTATGGGCTCAGAATTGAGGGGCCAGCAGCGTGGCAGATGGTTTACCAGGCCACTATTTGCCATATTGTTTCGATCTGGGAGCGCGAATGGACCAGCTGCCTAGATGAACTGGATAATAGTGTGAGGGTGAAGGTGCGTCAAGGTCTCTAAGCATCGCCATCCCCGATCAACCAAACCAGACTTATAAGTAAGATACGGTGGCAATCCGCTAACGCATCGGCCTTTTTCAGATGGAAGAAATCATGGACAAGAACACGAAGGACAGCATGATGTTTGACGCCTCGTTCAAGCGATCGCGATTCTACTTCGAGGTGATCCAGTTGCTGCGGATCTTCTCCGACATGATTCGCGAGACGGGGCGGGACCTGCAGACAATGGTCGCGGATCCCCACATGGCGAATCACCTCTCGTGGTACGATGACCATAACGACGCCTCGCGCGAGAACTCGAAGCGCCTCCTCCGCGCTAACTGGGACCTCGTCGAAATGCACCAGAGGGCCGCCGAGCACCGGTTACTGGACCGCATCACGCAGCGCTCGGGAGACATACAAAGTTTGAGGGACGGTGTAAGTCATGTGGCCCCCCCCCCCCCCCCCTCTCTTTCGCAATGCGAATATAGCCGGGGTGTGCCTGTCTACCCACCATTGAGATGATTGATTAACCACCGGTGGCACAGTTGTTCAACGCCACGGCACTTCTAGAGGCGTCGCGCTCCACGGCCATGGCACGATACGTATTCGCCTTTACCATCGTGACCGTCGTGTTTCTGCCCCCTAGTTTCATTGCAGTAAGTTGGCTCCCTAGAGAATTGTTGCTTACTTAGCAGTACGTGGAACATCTCTAATTGATCGTGCGATTTGGCCAGACTGTATTCAGCACGCAATTCTTCAACAAGGAGGATATGGCCGATACGGTCACGATATATAAAAACTCGACAGTCGCAGTGGCTCTGATTACATACGGTGTGTCCATCATCCTGATATATCTAGCGGACAGGAGTGGGTTCATTCGCCCGCTTTTGGCCCCAATCGCGTCAGTATTGAAAGCTATGAAAGCGATGATACCCAAGAAGATAGATGAGTTCAAGGAGCGGTCGGAAAAGGCTAGTCCGGAGACGGTTTCTGTTTGATGTTGGATTTGAGCAAAGTTCGAGGGCGGTAAGCATGGCCTTTTTTTTGATATACCTCTCGTACATGTAAAGTCCTCATGTAGTTATAGAGTTGCATAGTTGGTATCTGAATAATGCCCCGGTATATTGCACAGGTAGGTACTTGGAAGTTGCCTATGAGTGAGAAACCGGTATTTCTCTAATGTCAGATGAATGGAATGCGTGGAGGGCAAGCGTCGGTGATGATGGAACTTGCATGTACCTTCATCAAATCCACTCAGGGGTCGCTCTTACCTACCTACTTATCAATAGCACAAACCTGATTATATAGGTCACCATCAGTTGGATGTAGCTTCCTAATGTAATTCTGAGTATCGCACCTTCCTGTAACTCATGCAACACAACAAAAGCATCCATGGATGGACTTCCGTCTTAAGCCTTCCCCTCAAACTGAGCACACTTGGATTTACCCGACTTTACGTCGTGACTTACTACAAGTAGCTAATGCCGCATACACTTCCATGTCAAGGAAAAGGACATATCTACTTACCTAGTTGGTGGTTTTGCGCTGTTTTCACCAAGACGTTGAAGCCCACTGCCCGAATATCTCAGTTGATACCTTTGAACACCATAGTCGTGGACAGGCATTATTGCAAGTTGGCCACCATGTTCACTCGTCTTCATGGCACACAAAACCCAACCCCCTTAGAGACTGCGACAGAGACAAGTCGGGGGACTACAGGCTTAAAGCATCGACTGTTCGGCAGTGGTTCTGATGATGACCACAATGGTGTACGCATGCGGCCATCAAAGCGACAAGACCACTCCCACAAGGAGGGCATGAGAAGTCAACGACTAATGGATGATGACGAGAGCGACTCCCATCCACGCTCTCCATTGCGAAAGACAGGCTCCACTGCCTCACTCTTCACCAGGTACCAACCTCAAATGATACATGATACCAGCGATTATGAAGATCCCAACGGCAAGCACCGCCGTCCTCGCCACAGCCCACCGCCTCCTTCAAAGCACCCAGTGGCCACCACAGTGAAGAGTGAGTTCTCCTCTAGACAAGTTCCCCAACCACTCCTCCAAAACCCGAATTGGTCCTTCGAACCAGTGGGGTTCTGCGGATGGCATGTCTTACTATAAAAGACTCGTGCTAATGCTGAACCAGACGGCTATGTGAACCTCAGAAACGAACATTACACCAAAGTCATGGGGCAGCTCGACAAGGCAAATGCAGAACTAACAGCCGAGATCAACGACTCCCTCAAGTCTGACTACCAGAAGCTAGAAGATCTTGCTAACCAAAGCATTCAACTTCACGGGCCTCTGTCAGACGAGGATGCCGAGTATTCGGCCAAGGGCGCTGACGGACGGTACCGCACCATCAGTATCCCGATCAAAGACGCGGTTGCATCCTTCGAAGGGAAACTCGAAAGCACGGCGACGAGCCTCGAGGAGCTGTGGGCATCCTAGGAGGAGGCCCAGGCGGAGATCGAGTCACTCAGCAGAGATCTCGCCTCAAGCTCCGAGTCGGGTGACCGTGACTGGCAGGAGTTCATGGGCACAATCGAAGGATTTGACGACAGCATCGCCAACCTCAAATCGGAGCTTGAGAAATTAACCAACGAAACAGCGGAAGCTTTCAAAACACAGGAGAAGGTACGTGATTTTGCTAGATGTGTTCCCCCCAGTTACATATCCGAACAAACAATGAAGCTAGGTCCTAATAATAGATGAACACCACAGAAATTTCTTGACAAGATCGAGAATGCTGGCCGTGAAGTGTTCATAAAAGAGATGTTCAGTTAGTTTGTATAAACAATCTGACCAAGGGGTGTCTCATAGTACCTGTTGCCACCTGAACACATCAGGAGAAGCGTTAATTATTGCTACATCTTGAGATGGAGTAAGGCGTACGAGGGGGCGACTCGTAAAACCTGTCAATAGAGAACGATTCGGCTATGAGCTACTAAGCAGTAACTTGCTTGGGTGGTTTCAAGGATGGCTAAGCTGAACTTACGCGGATGTACAACGAATGAACTGTAAGATTACTTTATTTCAGCCTTTTCGACATTTTTCTCGTTTGATAGAAAAGTTCATCTGGCTCACAGTATCACCATCAACGTTTACTTCGAGGCTTTAAGCTGCGTGAAATCAGAAGGCAATTTTGGTAGTCCATTTCAAAAGTGGCTATCTACTTAGTATTACTCGTTCATCTGATATGGTATCGTGCATCACGATATAGTTACTATCCATGTCCTCGGAAATGCTATGAAATATCCTCTGATCTCGGTTAACTTCGATAGATTGCCTCATTAATTTCAACTTTCCATGTATAGTGTTCACGACATCATGGTGACTATTGTACTGACTACTCTAGACTCGACCGGAATATCGTACGGAAGAAGTGATGCATCCCTGATTATGTCTCTTCGAATTGCTCTGTATGTTATCACAGTCAGAGAACTACACAGGTTTCCAGCTGCCCCATGATCGACTAATGATAGTGAGATACCGGCCGACGGAAATATACGGTTGTCAGTATTGTCTACAGTGTCGATCATCTGCATTGAGAACTGAAGCCCATGGCCGACTTGAACATGTGGTGTGGCGGCTGGAGGATACGCAATCGCACGCGCATCACAAGGCCACACAGAGTATCTAGCATTCGTTTACCAAGGCATCGCGCCCATAAAAGATCCGAGTGGAGAATTTGGTGTTCTGAGATCGAAAGCCCGCAAGACTTGTTGTGGAGGGTTAGCAATCATGTCTACTTCCGTCGTGTGGCTGGCTTGAGGTCGAGGACAAGTTGGAGCTGACGGAGTGGCCAAAATTAATCAAAGAAAAGGCCAATGGAATCCGTGGCAAGAAAAGAAAAGAAACAGCTTATATACGAAAAATCTCCGAGATGATGTAAGATCGATCGATGGCCAATCTGGTGTACCAGTCGCATATTGATGCTTTAGTCTGTAGCAGCCTGAAGGCCAATAGTAGGTATGTTCCGAACCCCATAAACCTGCATTTCCGGCCTCAATAACACTGCTAATGGGGCCCGATGGACCTGACCCATCTCGTTCAAAAGGCAGGTGAATATACGGTGAGCGAAGTTCTACAACAACCTGTATAATACTCGAAACCGGGATCTTGGGAAGTTTACTGTAGTGGGTTTACTGTAGTGACACCAGCAAGCAACAGCTCTTGCGAACTAAATATACATTTCGTTGCGATTGGAAGCCTGTCGGACAGGTGGTAATGCCGATTGGCATGTGATGCATGAAGACAGCATCAATTTGCATTCTTACACGCGTACCTAGTACTTACTACATGTATCAACTCGCATTATCATAAGTCCTTGACGACAAGGCGATAGGGAAGGGGACATCAACTCAAATAGCCTGAAGGTGCACGGCGGTATCCAAGGCATAGGTAGCGATGTTCTAGAAGAGGGGGGTACGGGGGGGGGGGGGATGCTACCTCTTGATTGGCAGCCAAGATGCTTGGACGGAGCCTTACGGGCAGGTGTTCATGCAAGATGCTGTTGGCTATCGGCCAGCGGCAATTGTCGTGTAGCTGCGGCAATTCGCGGTTCAGGGTCGGCCGAGCATTCGCAATGCTGCCAATTCCGCAGAGACCGACTCCACAACGGCCGGCGAGGCCACCTCGTGCATTCAGCCGCTTCATAGGGGGAGGATAGGGCAATTGTGGGACGGACGGGTGTTGGAGGGAGAGAATTCAACTATAAAAGATGGGTACACCGGCCTTGCCGCGGCTGCGATCTCGGACCGCAGTTATGTATTGTACATACATAGCAGCAGGTCAGTCGAGATTTTCATGACTGTTCAAAGCTTGGATTTCTGTCTTCACTATCCATGCTTGTTGTGCCCATGACACCAGCGCTGACGTTGTATGAAGCGGATGCAAGCGTCCTGCATGTAGGAACCCTTTCCCATGATTGGCAAATCGCATTGGCACGTTCTGAAATCGCAGTGCCTACGTACAATACCTGTCCCAATCTACGTACCCTAATGCATTCGTGCAGACAGCAGTGAGCACAGGCTGATAAGCGGCCATGGTAACTATACGTCCGCCATGAAAGACGCTTAGCTAGGACGGACCGTGTTAGTTACTCGGTCCCATCAAACAACCTTCTTCCATGCCTGGCCTCCATACAGTATCACCGTACCGCCGTATCACCGTCGGTATCACGCCCACACCACCCACCACCCACCACATGACTTGGAGCCGCCGCGTGCAACCGACCTCGACTAGAAGCCAACTAGGAAATGTTTCCACGAAGGGCCGGGTGCATAGTAGTAGCAGCATGCATTGTAGGTGAATGAGTATGTAATATGTAACCAGCCCGACTGCACAAATACACACTACTTTGTACGTACTATGTAGGTACTTCCTACGCTGGAGGCAAGTATTTACCGCTACAACAAAACGCTGCCGTCTCCAGATAGGATCCAGATTATCCCACGCCCCAGCGTCCACTTGGCACAGCGAACGCTCTGTTTGACCAAGCCAAACCGACAGGCCCAGTTGCAGTATTAGTCGGGACTTGCGGGGCTTTACATACACAAGCTGGGGAGTATACCGTGATAAGGTGGACGTGAACGTGGACGTGGACGTGGATGTAGACGTGGACGCCAGACGGTATCGAGGCAAGGCTCGATCAACTCCATACATACGTATGTATGAGCAGCTATACCGAGTTGGACTATACCGAGTTAGGGAGTCCTTGCCTGTCGATGCATCGATGAGTATTCCACATCCCGCATCCCTTAGGTAAAAACCAACACGGGTGGTATACGGTACGGGAACCCACCGCACTGGATCATGTCAAGGGAAGCGCCCTGCACTTGACGGGCAGTACTGCTACTAGCCCTTCTTTTGCCTTCTTTTTTTCTCTTGACCCTTTTTTCTCCTTTCCCGTCCAAGGGCGTTGGGAATTGACCAATGAGTCATTGGCGTCGTCTCCACGGCCTATCTGCCCGTCCGAGAAATTTATACCTGCTACGTATTATGTACCTTTTGCCTTTTTCTCTGCCTTCCGCCATCTGCTATTTCAGGTTTCTTCTTTTTCTTTTTCTTGACAATTTTCCCTTCCTTGCACCTTGAACAGATAACCAAAAAAGGGGGGCTTACTTATACTTCAACCCGGAGTCCGCCATACGAAGCAGAACCTTGTTTCTTGTCCCTTATCTTTCCCAACACACTCGCTACCTGAGCCCCAGTGCATTGGATAGTTCTGTGTTACCTGTTATCACTCGCTTGAAACAAAAAAGTGCTCCCAAGAAAAACAGGAAAACAAATAAAGATTCGCATCGGCATCATGTCGCCCTCCGCGGTTCCGGAAACCACCCACACCGGCGAGCAGGACCTTAACTTGACCGCTGCCGCCGTGGAACACCGATTGGCCGAGAACGATGCTCCCAACGGCAACGGCAACGGCGCCGCCACCGGGAACGGGAACGGCGTCGCACAGCCCAACGTGCAGGAGCTGGACGCCTCCAAGCTGACCTACACCTTCACGAAGGCGCCGCGCGACCTGCCGCCGCCGGGCGTCCACAGCCAGGACGGCCAGACGGTCGCGACGGACCACATGGTTTCGGTCCCGTGGACGGCGAGCGGCGGCTGGGGCACGCCGGAGCTGAAGCCGTACGGGCCCATCTCGCTGATGCCGACGGCGTCGGTGCTGCACTACGCGACGGAGTGCTTCGAGGGCCTGAAGGTGTACCGCGGCGACGACGGGCAGCTGCGGCTGTTCCGGCCCGACTGCAACGCGGCCCGCATGGTCATGTCGGCGACGCGCATCAGCCTGCCCTCGTTCGCGCCGGCGCAGCTCGAGCGCCTGATGGTGGCCCTGATGGCCGTCGACGGGCCCAAGTGGCTGCCCCGCGACCAGCCGGGCCGGTTCCTGTACCTGCGCCCGACGCTGATCGGCACGCAGGGCCAGCTCGGCGTGCAGGCGCCCTCCGAGGCCCTGCTGTACGTCATCGCCACCTTCATGCCGGTGCTGGACGCGCCGGCGGGCGGGCTGCGCCTCCACACCTCCCCCGACGACATGGTCCGCGCCTGGGTCGGCGGCTTCGGCTACGCCAAGGTCGGCGCCAACTACGGCCCTTCGCTGCTGGCCACCGCCGAGGCCCGCGCCCGCGGCTTCGGCCAGATCCTCTGGCTGTACGGCCCCGACGGCCAGTGCACCGAGGCCGGCGCCAGCAACTTCTTCGTCGTCTGGAAGGCCAGGGACTCCGGCCGCACCCAGGTCGTCACCGCCCCGCTCGACGACCGCCTCATCCTTGACGGCGTCACGCGCCGCAGCGCCCTGCAGCTCCTCCGCGAGCGCCTCGGCGCCGACGTCGACGTCGTCGAGCGCAAGTACACCATCGCTGAGGTTCTGGAGGCCGACGCCGAGGGCCGGATTGTCGAGGCTTTCGCGGCTGGTACTGCGGTTAGTTTTCTTCTTTCTTCTCCTTGGCTCTCTCTCTCTCTCTCCAACCCCACTCCCCCCCCTGTTTATCCTTCGGGATGAGACGAAGATGGGATAAATGAAAACGACTCGGAAATTTCATGCTAACTGCGACATTTTTAGTTCTTCATTTGCCCGGTATCGCTGGTCCACCACCGCGGCCGCGACATCCAGTTCCCGATGGGCAAGGCGGGCGAGGGTGGCCCCCTCACCAACCAGGTGAAGACCTGGATTGGTGACATCATGTACGGCCGCGTGAGCCACCCGTGGGGTGTTGTCGTGCCGGAGGAGCAGTAAAGAACAGACGGATACCCGCTCTCCGCGAAACCAACTCATTCTTTTTTTTCGTTGCACCACCCCGGATTATACCAGGCAACATCTTATCGTATTAAATGCATTGCGACGATGGCAGGGACGATCCCACATTTCTTCGAAGGAAGGATTATCTTATCCCAGCGATTTCCTGGGAGGTCCTTGCCAATGGCTAGCTAGGATAGGCCGGCACGATGACACGAGAAGAAAGGGAGTAAGAGGGCGAGGAAAAACAAACAGAAGAAAAACAGATACGACGACCAGCATGAGAATAGGTATTGGATGGATGAGACACGACCTCACAGACGCATATTTCCCGGCCGGCATAAGAGATGCATACTGTCACGAACGTGGAGGGATGGCATTGCATCATCATTGGGCATAGCATAAAATACAGCATACAACAGCAGCAACAACAACATACGAGCTCACGGAATTCATGACCTAGAAGAAGGGGGAGCGGTCCCTTCCCCCGACGTATGCATGGGGGCATTAAATATGCCCTCACATTGGATGGACATTGGGCAGCAGGCGTTCCGGATAGACAGACAGACCAATGGTGAGCAGGTGGCTGGCTGGGTGGCTAGCTAATTGCTTCCATGCTAAGCAATCTATTCTACCTAGGATGGAATATGCGTGCTTTCCTCATGATTTGAAGAGGAACGGGCACGGGTTGCGGGTTGCGAACCGACATGGTCCAACGCAGTACCTATAGATAGGTACAGAACAGATAGAAATCGCGTCCATAGCGTGCGGAAGTTCGCGCCGCATATATCCATATGACTTTTCTGGCTTGAAGATTTCACGATATATACAAATTTACACCAACTATTGTTTAGTGATTACTTGTGCTTCTCCCTACTATCCGTCTGCTTTCCAGTCTTCTATCATAGCCACACGGACACCTTCGTTCCCCGTCATCTTTCAAGTAGGCTGGCACGAGGTGATTTGTAAGAGATAACTGTCCCTTATCGCCACGAGCTAGTCTATGGCAATGATATTGGAGAATGACTGAACTGAGCGATCGTCGCATGCCTCGACTTCTTGCTTCCTAACCCATGGGGCATATCGTCGTCGCTGGTCGTTTCGGCAACGATGACGACGACGATGATGATGTTGATCCATGTTCTCATTCAACTACTTGTCATAGTCGATACGTGTATGCGTAATTATTCATTCGTTCATTCGTTCCGCCCGCTTCGCGCGGGTTATGCATGAGTTATGCTCCTATCTGATATATCGTGTCGATCCGCCGTGGCGGTGAACGATGAGTGCAACTGCCCGCCCGCCCACCACGCCACCCTCTGGGGACATCTAGCCCACACATAATATGCATAACATCACATCACATCACATCACATCATAGCTGTAAGCTAGTCGCCGGACCGCGGCTCGGCCCGCCCCTCAGGTGCGCTGACGAGTTCTTGAACAGGCTCTGCCAGATATACGCCTCGCTGAGCAGCAGCTCGATGTCCTTCTCGGTCCAGCCCTGCGTGGGCAGGGCCTGAAGGAACATCATGATCTCCTGGAAGTCCATCTTGACCAGCTTGCTCGACCACTTGACCAGAAATGCGGCGCACACGTATAGATGGAATTCGGAGAAGCCCTGCTCCTCCGCCTGCGCATGGTCAGATTCCAGGCATCAAAGAAGGGGCTCGCACGCATTCAGGGGTGCAATAGAGCTAGCTTACCAAATAAGTGTCCCACATCCGAATGGTGTTCCGGACGCTGATCTCCCTCATGAGGAGGCAGTTCATCCAGCGAAAACTGAACTGGATGAATTCGACGTGCTCATTTTCGAAGTGCTTCGCAAGATCCGCGTCGATCCTAGCAGTAAGGTCCCGCAGCGCAGCAACTTGCCGCTGTATTCCAGGCTGAGCTACAATGTAGTGATCCTGGATCCCGTCTAGTAGTTTGGTCAAACACCAGAAGGAATCGGCTTCCACTGCATCCAGCACTGCCCGGGGTAGCTGTCCCGGATCCATCCCGCTTTCGATGTTGGAGTCAGTGATGTAAGAGCCCAAGAATACCTCCCAGAAAGGCGAGACCAAATCATTGATGCCCTGTACGTAGCCGCTCGCAGGGTGCCGAATAGCCCAGAGATATAATATCCGTTCCAGCGACCGTTGTGTAGCTTCGTAACTATATAATTCGATATGCGGATTTGTCCTTGGTACATCGATGCTGATTTGGTGCCATATAGCCTCATCTAAGCCCCGTGTCCTGCCGGTTGGGGTGGGATTCGCCCCCCCTCTTTCGAAGGCTTGTCTCACCCCATCTAAATACTCCTTTCGTTTCCGCTCTAGAGTTGCGACTCGCCTCTCACTGCTTGTTGGAAGATAACTGAGTAACAGCTGCCAAGTCATGGCCCGCACCTCTTCGGGTACGCCAGACCAGGCTAACGCTCTCAGGTCCGTCAGTGAGATGGTGCTGGCTTGGAGAATCTTTTTAAACTTATTTATTCTCGTTACACGGGAATGTATGGCATCTATCTCTTTGGGGGTGGCGCTGGATGGTGTTGAGGGGTGATCAATTAGATGTAAAGCATTGGCAGGATCTAGAATCATTAGTGGGAGTCTTCGGTCGTAAACAAGGAGTAGCGAAGCAAACCTTTGAGGATGTCCTTATACTGTGGCCTCAAAATCTTACCCTCGCTCTTTTTGGGCATGGGATAGGTGGACGCCGGTCTCTCGATGGCTATATCGGCACTATTTGAATACCGTCGATTGGCCAGGCTAGATGAGTTGGCTAGGCTAGGCAAGTCGGTCTCAGAGGCTCTTCCTTGAGCGGCCGCTGCCCGTCTCGATTTCCGCTTCATATTCGACAAGCTTGGCAGACCGAAGTCGTCTCCATCATCATCCTCATATCCATATTCGTCTTCGCCCTCGGCATCATCGACAGTCCAGTCTTGGTTCGTGTCGGATAAGAAGTGAAAATACGACTTCAGTGGCGGCGAAGATAGGCCAGACGAATGTTTCGGTGGTGTGTTAACATTGCTCGTGCGACTCTTCTGGGAGGATGGAGGTGTCTTGGGTCTTGAAGAGGTGCTTGACAAGTTCCTACACTGGATTAATCACCAAGGAAACAATGGATGGGGTTAGGCCAATGGCTAGATTGATATACGCACAAGGAATCAAGACTGAGCATGTCCGCATGGGAGTACGCGGCTCCCTTAACCAGGTTTGAATCGCGAGTCGGGGTTGTTTTCTTCGACATGTTTTCTCTTTGAATCCGCCAGAAGGGGGAAGCCGACCTGGTTCCAGACTCAGCCGATGCTATTAAGCCATATACTTAAGAGGTGGGTTTGAGGGAGACAGCATGCGCCCGGCTGAACAGGGACTGTCGTTGCCTCCGAAGGGAAAGGTTCAGTACGTGCGACTTACTCGGATCTGTCTGTCAAGTCAAACAGCCTAGAATTAGCAGCTGAAATTCACGATCCAAAATCATGGGACATATGGGCCCTATACGGCATGACATGACAATAACGTATGTATATATAGAAGCATGCTGTCGGACTTACCAACTTGAACCATTTCCTACATGTACGTCATTGTCGCCAGCGGTCAGCTAGTGGCTGGCTTTGTGGGAGTGGACGATTGGGGTGGGGGTAAGGAAGGGAGCATTTAATTGAAGTTGGGAAGCTGGAAAGTTGGGAAAAACTCACTTGTTGTGGAGGCGGCTTCTTGCCGCTACCGGACGATGAGAACATGGCAAGATCGAGATGGTGAGGTTATAGGGTTGGCTATTTCACTTAGGTATTCCACGATATGTCACATTGTTCCAAGGTTGTTTACCGGCTTAGGAGGTGTAGAATTCTACGTGTAGGCTGTAGGCAAGTAGCCAGGTAGGTAGCTAGAGATGCTTGACCGTTTGCCGGACCCTTGACCATCCCATCTGTTAATGCTCTGTTCCAAGGTTAGGCAGGGAACTATAGGTAGTGAAGCGGCAGTTAAGGTTAGTTAACAGGCATGCATGAAGAGGTAGTAAGCCGCATCTGCCCCTCTTGTGGCTGACTTCGATCTTCCGTCGAAAGGTAAATAGGTGGTAGGTACATACATACAGAGGTACCTAGGCTGCTAGGTAACTAAAATTAATGGGCCCAGCCTTGCACCTGCCGGGCTGCAGCCTGGCAGCCTTGCTACATACTACATACTACATACATAGTGTGGGTAGGTATGTAGGTACCTCTAGTTGGTTGATAAGAACTTGGAAGATAGCAGTTATGTAGGTTAATGGCAGGCACAAATACATCGTAAACATGGTCTGTGCTTACCTATCTTCGTGCTGTTCGTGCTGCTAATCCAGCTGGTCCAGGCGGAAGAACAGCTAATAGATTCACTAATCAACCCACTGTAAATTCCCAAGCCCCCCATAGGCCCCCAAGTCTCCAGGTCTCCAGGGCTCCAATAGGCCATAACTAGTTTGTACCTAGCTACCTACCTACATACAAGGTAGGAGAACGAACTTGTTAGGCTGCAAGACGTCAAGTTTTAGTTTTTTTTCTGATCTTCATTCACCCTTGAAGCATCAACACCTGCAAGTGCATCCATCCCGGAATTCATTCACGTCGGCTTCACGTGTAGAGTTTCCTTCTCCGTCCCTCTGCATTTCCATTTCCATTCCCCATTCCTTTCTTGCGTCTCTACATTTCATCATTGACAGGTCTTCTTCAAGGACTTGGCGGTCCTGTTAGCACCCTCGTCGACTCGCAGCAAGACAAACGTTGGGTTGTCCTGTCGACTCCCGAGTTATCTAGATCTCGAGCTCCTTGCCGTAGTACTTTGAAAACATCCGACTTGGTACTCGGTCAATCGCATCCGAATCTCTTCCATCATGGCGGACCCCGAGAACTTCGATGATGATCTTTTCGCCGATCTGTAGGTTTCTTGCTTTCAACTCGCACTACTCGTGGACCTGCCTGGCACCCAGTTCACCACTACGTCGACCATTATCCATTGCACGATTGCTAACACTCCATAGTTACGACAATAACGAAGCTTCATCTGCTCCTGCCCCGGCTCCTGCTCCTGCAGCCGCACCTGCTCCGACAGCCCCTTCACAGCCCCAGCCAGTTCACGAACCAGTAGCTCAACCTGAGCCCGAATCCGCCCCTGCCGATGTGAGCATGAAGGTTGAGGATGGCGGTTATGGTGACGACTACCAGGAAGAAGCTTATGATGACGATGATGATGTGGACTTCAACTTGGGAAATGGCTCCAACAGTACCCCTGCCGCTCCCCAGTCCCAGTCTCAGTATCAACAAGATGTTTCTGCACCAGCATACCACTCCAACAGAGGATCCAGTGCTAAGGAAGATGGGTGAGTATTTTTCTTATGTTGTTTCTTGAATCCCTTTTCGGTGTTGAACACTACGTGTCGCGTTGGAAGCTTCCCCTCCCCTTGCCAATTCGTACCTCTTGCGAACCCTGTTCGGCTGGGGCTGTAGAGTATCTTTGATATCCACGGCGGGGTCAAGGATCGTGACTACTCTCCGGTCACGGCTACTGGCGATAGTCGCGGAAGGAGATGGTTATAAATCTGCATTGCTGGCCTAAAGGACTTTGGACAAGAGGGCACTCTGGCTTGCTGTCTGGCCTCAAAGAGAAGAGCAGATGAGAGGCGATAGAATCCCTCCCATATCGGTCAGTGCTTCGAAATAGGCCAAATCAATCCCGCCTGTCGAGTTTTTGAACAAGAGAGAAGGCGTTGAGGGTCAAAAGAGATATGAGCTGAGCACAAGGAGGATACGTTCACACATCTATCTACCTGAGAACCAACGATAAGCAGTCGACCATAGTTGAAGGGCAGACTTCTTCTGCCTTCCGTAGCCCTTCATCCAAGATAGGCCCTTAAAGACCGGCAATACTACTGCTTTCGGGGGGCTGTAACCAGAATTAGCAGCGAATAGCGCTCGAAGCCATGAGCTAGCTTGACGATAGCAGACAGACGAGAACAAGAAAAGAGAACAATTCGACAACCATTCTGGCATCGCAGCTGCAACAGCCCGTTCCTCTGGGTAGTGCTATGTGTGGCTTCCTAGTTGGATCTTACTCGATCACTGGCCATCATCCTCACCATCATTATTACCACCACCACCATCATCATCGTCACACCTGTTCCATCAGAACACCTACCTGCTCTAACCTGCATATGCAAACTCAACTCACCCATCATGGATACGCCGCACAGCCAAGAGAGCTACATATCTTGTCCTTCTGAAAGTGACGGCTCCGAAGACGACCAAGTGACTCCCAGCATTCCTTGGACTAGCTCGCAGATGGGGATATCGGCGCCTGTCCTCCGGCGTGTAGACGAACAGATTCCAAGGTTGGGGGGATGCTTCTGACAGACGTGCTACACCATATATACCATGCGCCAATCACATGACGCGGGCACATGATGTTTGCTCGAGTGAAAACTTCCCGAACTTTCCCTTGCACCGCCGTTATATGTACACACTTGTCATTGCTTGCGATGTGGAGCTTACTAACCATACTTACTATGTAGGAAGATGTTCATTGGCGGCTTGAACTGGGAGACAACTGACCGTAAGCATATATGATAAGTGCCTTCCGTTCTAGTCAACACCGTACTGATTCTCCCTACTAGAATCGCTCCGCGACTATTTCTCCCAGTTCGGTGAGGTGACAGAATGCACTGTCATGAGAGATGGCGCTACTGGGCGATCCCGTGGCTTTGGGTTTCTTACCTTCAAAGACCCCAAATGCGTCAACATTGTCATGGTGAAGGAGCATTTCCTTGACGGCAAGATCGTATGTTATATCATGATAGTCCCTTCCCTCGTGGTTTTTCTACTAACCTAGGACTTCCATCTTCCAGATCGACCCCAAGCGTGCTATCCCACGAGACGAGCAAGAGAAGACGAGCAAGATCTTCGTAGGCGGCGTCAGTCAGGAGACTACCGAGCAAGAGTTCAAGGACTATTTTGCCCAGTTCGGTCGTGTTGTTGACGCGACCCTTATGATGGACAAAGACACTGGCCGACCTCGGGGCTTTGGATTCGTCACCTTTGAAAGTGAAGCTGGTGTAGATGCATGCCTGAGCACTCACCTCGAGATCCATGGAAAACCGATTGAGGTCAAGAAGGCCCAGCCGAGAGGTAACATGCGAGAGGAGGAAGAGAACACGAGACGCGGCAAATTCCGAAAAGGCGGCAGCAGCGAAGACCAAGGCGGCAGCAACCAGAACCAAATGGCCAGTCAGATGGGTCAAGGAGGCATGACGCCCCAGGTCATGGCCCAGTACTTGCAGCGTATGCAACAGTACATGACCATGATGCAGCAGCAAATGGCCATGAGAGGCGGTATGGGAATGAATGGCATGAACCCGGCCATGGTGCAAATGATGCAGATGCAACAGATGCAGCAGTTGCAGCAGCAAATGGGCCAGGGCGGTGGGCAGGGAGCCCAGAACAGCCAAATGGCAGCTGCTATGGCCAACATGAACCCCCAGATGCTGCAGCAGATGCAGCAGCAGATGCAACAGCAGATGATGGCGGCCAACGGAGGTGGTGGTCAGGGCCCAGGCAGCGACCAAGGAGACGGAAGTCAGCAGGGCTTTAACAACTACAATCAGCAACAGATGTTCAACCAACGCGGCGGCGGTGGTAGACGAGGCGGCCGAGGTGGTTACAACCAAGGCTATGGCGGTGGAATGGGTGGTCCTGCTGCTGCTGCTGCTGCTGGCGATGCAACTTCGTGGGAGGGAATGTACGATGATGTACCGCAGCCCAACTTCAACCATGGAGGCCGAGGAGGCTTTCATCGGAACAGAGGTAGCCATCATGGAAGCCCAGGCCCCACGGATCCGACCCTCGCACCTCCGGCCAATGCGCCTACGGGCCCTAAGAACGCCGGCAAGCCCGGTGCTAACTACCGAGGAGGCGGCCGAGGAGGTAACCGCGGTTTCCACCCCTATGGTCGTTAAATTCCACAACGGGCCTAGGAAGATACTTCTGGCTGCTTTCGCCTCGCCTCTTCGAGATCCCATCCTTGCCAAGGCAATATGCTGTCATGTACTGGCAACGACTTTTCGACCCTCTATGCAATGTAATAATACAGTCCCGGGTTGAGACGACCTGACATTGCAACTAAATCCAAGACTGCGGAATACTAATAACCCAAAAACAAACATTTCCCACTCGGTCCCATCACTTTCACACGACACCGCAGCATGAGAAAGCGGACCGGGTTCTCAGCCGCCTCGTTTTCACCCCCAGACTTCTCGGTAGACGAAATTGACAGTCTGTTTGTACATTACCACAACGCTACGTTTTTATGCATACGATTCTGCCCTTTTCTCCTGCACAAATTCTGCAAATGGTAGTCACGGGGGTTCGTGTGACGCGATGTCGAGGGCTCGCTATATTGCATCAGGCCTTTACGAGGACTTTACGTGCCCCTTTCCCTCACTCTTGTTTGGTATGCAACAGATACTGCCTTGGTGGTCTGGCGGCTAATTGAGGAAAACCATCACCCGCTCGCAGCTATCACCACCCACTATGTCTGCCACCTTCACCAACCTGCCTACTTCCTCTACCTACCTTTTCCTATACGTCTATAGCTGCTGCTGCCGCCGCTAACACTGCGGATGCGGATGGAGCATTCGAGAAAGCAATGAAGAGCAAAGCAACGGGGACCAGCGCATTTGTCAGTACTACGACATCTGCAACCTCCTATTATACGTTGAACTCAGACAGCCGGGTGGGCAGACAGAGGCAGGGACGAGTAGTGAAGGACATACCGATAGGTCCTGGTATACTTTGCACATCTGTTGTTAGTTTACGTCAGTACCCAGCACCACCACATTAATTTTTTCGGATCAGTGAGTCGGTTTAGGTCACGGCGGCATAGTCTGAAATTTCGGTTCAGGTTCAGGTTCAGGTTCGGTTTTCGGTTTCGGTTTCGGTTTCGGTTTCATAGGGGAGAACCGGAGAAAGAATAAAGACTGTCTAATCACGGCTGCTAGTTAGCTAGTTCGATACCTGCCATCCTCGTGTATCTGTGCCCTGTGTGTGACCGTGTGTTTAATTATAATATCTCGATAGTAGTCAGTGTGCATATAGATCCCATAGATGGATGGGTGCATCTGCGGATGAGTGAGTACAAGGTCGAGTTTCGCTTCCGCGAGGTTCGGATTTTAGCAAGGGATGTCTAGTGGTATATATGTCCACATTTCCTTGTGTATTGCCCTTTCCGTACGCCAAAATGGATATACCAAAAGACTATCAAAGCACGAGGCATACATAGTCAATCGTGCTATGTCTATTCGACAACCAGTGGGTATTTCGCTATAAAGTATACATATAAGTAAGGGTCATCAAAATCCTACCGGAAACACCTTGTCCCTCGTCTTGCATTAGTAACTGGGAACCAACAACCCCCCTGCGCTCCCTGCCTCCTGATCTTTTCGACTCGTCTGGGCTTCGAGCAACCTTCCAGCAGGACTAGACCGGATGCACATCAGACCAGGAAGGCAGGCTTATTTGCCTGCTTTCAGCAGATCGTCTTGGTGGTCACCCCATCCGCAACAGCTTCCCGACCTTTGCATTTTACGAGACTTTACAGCGTAGTTCCAGGATGCCTCCGCTCCGCTCAGTCTGGTCTCGGGATAGCTGGATATCTTCCCACCCGCCTAGGCAGACGCTTCCCGGCGACGGCGATGCCTGCCAACCTGAATTGCTGAACTTCGACCAATCGGCCGATCTCGGCGTTCGGTTCCTTACTTCCATCCCCTTTTCTTCAACAAGGATATAAGGAGAAAAGAAACGCTAGCATTTCCCTCGCGAGAACCACCCATCTTCCATGCCGATATCCTTGTTTTATCCTTGGATTGACCAGCTCACTAACACCCGTCGATGTTCTCGCTCAAACACGGCTCCCAGATATCGATATCGGCGACGTACGTCAGCGTGAAGGGGTCGTCGGCGCTCCACGCGTACTGGCAGATAACCCAGTCCATCTCGAGGGCGGCGTAGTAGAACCCGGCGTGGTCTATCGCCACGCCGGCCTTGTCGCGGCTGGCGATGGAGCTGTTGCTCGTGCCGCCCACGAGCGCCACCGCGCGGTCGCGCGTCTCCCAAGCGCCGCCCGTGTACCAGCTGCCCTTCAGGTCCTGTCCGTAGCCGTTCGTCGTCACCGCCAGCGCGAACGCGTCCGCCTCCCCGTGCGCCGGCGCCGCCAGCACCTGCGGCAGGCTCTTGTAGTTGTAGGTGCCGCCGTACCAGCCCGGGTTGTCGCCCGATTCGAGGGAGCTGAGGATCGCTTTGTCTTCTGTTTTTTTCCCGCGTTGCCGATCGGAAAACGGTTGGAGCGGGGGTCAGCAAATTGTCTGTTGTTTTTCATTGGGGGCTAAGAGAAAGAGGCGGGATCGAAATACTCCCCTAAGAAAAAAGTAGGGGAGTTGGGGGGGAGGGGGGGGGGGGGGGGGACAATTGGAAATTCCTTTGCTCGCTCGCGACTCACCTACATCCCAAGAGGAATTGCTCCAGATGTGGAACAGCTTCACGGTCGTGTCCGTGTAGTGGAAGAGCTGCATCTCGCGGGCGATGGTCGCCGTGGCGTTGTTGCCGTCGGCCCCGGCCCCCTGCTGCTCGGAGACGAGGGGCACGAGCGCGAGCGCGCTCGCCGGGTGCGCGCTGTCGAGCTGCGTCGGCTCGTCCCAGTTGTCGCCGCACGCGAGCATCACGTTCTGGTCGCGGTTCTGGTACGCGTAGCAGAAGGCGTTCCGGCAACCGCTCCCGCTCCCGCTCTCGGCCGCGTCGCAGAAATCGGCCGCCGCCGTCAGCTGCGTCCAGTTCGCCGCGCTGCGCGCCGGGTGGCCCTCGCCGTACGCCCACGCGCCCAGGCCCTCGCCGTCCCGGCTCACCAGCTCCCGGATCTCGTTGTCGCTGTTCAGGTAGTACAGCACCGCCGCGAACGCCGTGCCGGACCCGCGCGTCGCGGGCGTCGCGGCCGCCGCCAGGGGCGTCCCGGCTTTCGCGCTCGGCACGTTGAGGTTCTGCGGCCAGAAGTCGGCGCTGGGTGGGGTTGCTGTTAGGTCGTACTATTCTGCAAACTTGTGGCTTGGTGAAAGTGGGATGGGAGGGGAGGGGACCGGTCGTATGATAGATACGAGCTCTCATCCTAACATCTTCCCTCCCACCGGCATCCAATGCCCGAACATGTGTAAGGGTTCGGAGGTGTGACTACCCTCATCGCATTGCTCACTCACCTGATGTTGTGCGAAACCCACGAGTTGTTATCCGAGTAGTACTGCTGGAGAAACAAGGCGCCCTTGACCTGGTAGAAAATGGCGTGCCGCGTCTCGTTGGCGCTGTCGGTCCAGTTGAGCGCCGTGAGCCTCCTCGCCTCCTCCGAATCTCTCAGTGTATCGTAGTCGCTCGGATCATAGCTCCCGCTAGCATGAAGGTTGTTGGTCTGGTCCATCAGTCCACCGGCGATACCGCCGGCTAGTATCGCGATGATGACCACGGTAGCCGTCACGCCGATGACCCACTTCCATTTCCGTGAGAGTCCGCAGCAGCCGCAACACCCGGCACATCGACGTTTCCCTTTCCCTCCCGATTGGTGGTCGCTACCTTCGGTCCCCTTCGCGGGCACCTCCCAATCCAACTGATCTTGCGAGCTCTGCGTGGGTAAGCTCTGCGGGGTTGGTTCGCCATGGCTATGCGTCGGTTGCGGTTGCGGTAGTGAGCTGGACGGCGGTCTCTCCACATGTTCCGGCAGCGAGCCATCACCGCTGCGTTGGAGCTGGGGGCCTGTGCCCACTGGGGTGCCGTCGGTCGGGATGGGTAGCAGCACCTTCGGAGACGTGAACATCTCGAAATCGTTGTAATCTGGCTCTTGCGCCGCCCTTGTAGGCAGCGGCGCCGGCGCCGGCATCGTAAGTAGTCTATTGACGCGTCGGGCGCGTTGGAGCCCGATGCTGCAGTGTCGGTAGAGGCTCGATGGGTAATTCGATAGGACTTAAAAGAGGGAAGGGAAGATCTCCCAGATTCTCCCCAGAAACATGCACGCACACACACGGATTGACAGGTGACGCAAGAGCTCGCTTCCTGCTTAGCTAGGTAGTCTAGAACAATCGTGGAGCCAACATGTTGGGAAATGCGACAGCCGCATAAAATTGACAGCATGCAGGGCTGGGCGGCGTTTCCCTCCCTACCGACTTCGACCCCGTGGCGGAGCCTTGAGGACACTCCATCGCCTTACGGTAGCCGCATAGGCGACCATGGCAAGTTCCGCAAAAATGATGCTCTTGGCTTCCCTATTACAGACGCCAAGGCTGAGTAGTTTTGGCCCCCTGAGACGGACCTGCCCACTCGTATATACTCTGAGTTGCATTCGCTGCCTACCTTGGCGGCGCATCGCCAACAGACGGAACGGTGCTGACAAGGGGGGATCCTGCGGGTCGCGAATCCTTCGCTGCGTCATATCATAGCCGCTTTCGATGTTCAGGGCGCTGCTTTCTGTATGTCATATGAGACGCCGGTTTTCGCTTTCGAGTAACCAGGGTATCCTCATTCCTTACATGAGTAGTATGTGCTATGAGATATATACATCTGACTAGCGATTGCATCTGGTGTGATTGAACGGAGGATACGATATATTCATAACCGCACGCGGATGTGTATAAATAGAGCTCGAACCATGACTGAACGAGTGAGCTACATTAGTGAAGGTTAGGCTGCATTGCCGATCTCATACGGGTAAAAATTCCCAGGGGGGGAGCGCGAGGGTGGGTAATAAGCAACTTGACCCCTGGCTGCCCTGGCACATACATATCTAGGTCATTTGAGGATTGCAGAAAGGAACAGATTCAGCCATGCTTTACTTTACGCTTACTTGCCCCATGAAGTTTAGACTTGACAGGGCTTCACCAGGCCCAAGGATATTGTGATCGCAGGAACTGGAATAAAGAGTTGACGACATACTAAGTATAAAATGTTGGAAAGATACGAGATACTTCGATGTTGCACTGCATGGTCTCAAGTGCTTCCTACGGAAGCCCTCCAAATACAGTCAGCAACACTTTCTTGTTCCATGACCCAGAATGGCTCGAAGACAATTTCATAAGGATATGCGGGCACATACTATAAACTCCCAAACCCCTAGCCACTGAGTGGTTCAATGTATCCCCTCTTCTCGGTAGAGCTTCGTGAAACCCTCTTTCGGCGGTTGTAGCCAGTTGCGCTCGTCATACCGGGTCCCCTCGCCTTCAATGACATGGAACGTGTAAATGATCCGACCTTTGTCGCTCGTGTTCCTCTCGCTCTTGTGCAGCAGGTTTCCGTGAATGAGAACCAACGAGCCGGCCTTCACCTCGCCCATCTTGTATTCTCCCTGCTCCTCCTCCCCCGCGGCCTTTTCCTCGCCGTACTCCTCCCCAGGGGGAAATCTCGGCCCCTCGTTGCTGGCGAATCCGGTGCCGGTGCCCTCGGGCAGGCGCACGAACCGCTGGCGCACGGGCGCCCACCGGTGGCTCCCCGGCAGGAAGCTGAGGCAGCCGTTCTCGGCCGTGGCGTCCTCGAGCGCGTACCAGAAGCCGACGGCGCTGGGCGGGTCCGTGTACAGGAAGGTGCTGTCCTGGTGGGGCGGCACGGCGCCGCCGATCTCCGGCTGCTTGCAGATGACCATGCTCTGCAGGACGCGGGGGTCGCGGAAGCCGAGGGCGCGGGCCACCGCGGCCGGGTGGCTCTCCTTGCGGCCGGCGGCCACGCTACTGCCGCCCGTCGCCGCCGAGCCCCGCAGGTCCGGGTTGCGCGCCGGGTCGAGGAGCGCGGCGAACGGCGCCGACAGGCCGTGCAGGTAGTGGCCGATCTTGTTGATGGCGCGGGCCTTGGGCTTGGCGAGCTGCCCCGTGGCCGGGTCGAAGGCGTCCTCCTCGAAGAAGAACCGCACCTGGTCGCCCGACGTCAGGAAGTAGTCGTCCCCGACGTGCGCCGACTTCTCGCCCGTGCTGAACCGCGTCATGGGATGCTCCGCCAGCGAGAACGAGTCCAGCAGCGAGTGCGTCTCGTCGAGCAGCGCCCGCACCGTCGTCGGCGGCAGCGCGTCCGGGATGATGAGATACCCGTCCCGGTGGAACTGCTCGAGCTGCTCGGGGGTGACGCCCCCGTGGGGAGGGGCGGCTGCTGAAGCCATGTTATGTTGTCTAGTGCCTCACGATGCAAATATGTGTTTCGTTCTGTTCTGACCCAGGGGCGAGGCAGACCTTATCTTATATTCTATACATAGGTAGGTAGGATGTAGGTAGTAACCGTAGCTGAGGGTATCGTGAGACACCTGGGTAAGCTAAGGTAAGTATGTGGCTGGACAGCTTGAGTACCTGTATAATACAAGTAATGTGAGAGGTTGATGATGGTGGGGTAGTTCTGGTTCAGTCGCTCAAAGTACTTACCTAGGTATCCTATAGTCGGGGACTCGGAGCTATCCGTCTCATGCCCCGCGATCGTTAGGTAGTACTACTATACAGTAAGACCCCAAGCACCCTCTTGCCCACATTGTGACTGATTGCCATGTGAAGTTCTTTATGGTATTTATTTAGAAGCATCTGGGCACTAAGATCTATGGCATGAAATACAATGTTAGCCGAAGCATATAAAAACATACCCATTTATTGACTGATCTTTTGAGGGCTGCTAAATACCTGTAGTAGGTACTGGTTAATTAGTACTTGTGGTTCTCAAGCTATAGGGGGTATGGGTATAAGCTGAGAATAGGGCATCTAATGAGGGGTTGTTATACAGTGCGAGGTTTAGCTAACTAGAATTTGCCCCTTGCTGTCCTTGGCCGCGCGGACCCGTAGAATACTGCGTGCTTGTTGACTGTGAACACTGTATAGGAGAGTAGGTACTAAGGATAGTTGGCAGGTGAACTGGATATAAACGGTGTAATTAAAACAACTACCTACTACCTACAGAGTAGTAGTAGGTACCTACCTTGGTACTATCAACATCCCACCGATAGACATAGTCCCGATTTTCGTTCAGCAGTTTATTACCTACATAGACAGATACCCAGGCAATTCTCTACCTACAGTTTGAAGGGTCTCGGAAACAGCAAGGAGCTGCATGCTTCGTCTTCCAAAAGAATGAGCTCGGAAGAAGAGGTCCTCTCGGGACCTCCCGCCCCAGAGATCCTCGAAGGTCGCATCTGGGTTGATGGCTGCTGGGACTTTTTCCACCATGGACACGCGGGCGCTATGCTGCAGGCCCGACAACTGGGCGATGAGCTATACGTGGGGATCCATTCCGACGAGTCGATACTGGAGAACAAGGGCCCAACTGTCATGAACCTGCAGGAACGGTAAGGATAGCTCGTAGATGGTGCTAGGTTGGCTAAGCTTTACCGACCCCCACCCCCTCCCCCTTTTCAGTCTGCCCCAAATAGGCCAAAAAGGCAATATGCTGACATAACATCATCCTATGAAGCATCGCTGCGGTAGATGCCTGCCGCTGGGTCACCCGGTCTGTCCCGTACGCACCGTACGTCACGCAGCTGTCGTTCATCAGCCACTTCGGGTGCAAGTACGTCGTGCACGGCGACGACATCACGTCGGACAGCAGCGGCGAGGACTGCTACCGGTTCGTCAAGGCCGCAGGGCGCTTCAAGGTGGTCAAGCGCACGCCGAGCATCTCCACCACCGACCTCGTCGGCCGCATGCTGCTGTGCACCCGCACGCACTTCATCCGGTCGCTCGAGCGGACGCTCGCCGGCGACGAGGGCGAGGAGGGCACCGCGCCCGAGCGCCTGGCCCGCGGCCGCGCCATGACCGAGCGCATCCGCCTGTACGCCACCGACGAGACCGGCAGGAACCCCGGCGCCGACGTCTGGTTCTGGTCCGCGTCGTCCGAGGGCACCGCCGCCCAGGTCAAGGGCGCCGCGGCCAAGGACGAGTCCGGCGCCTTCCGCCCCCTCCTGAAGGGGCAGGGGCCGAGACCCGGCCAGCGCGTCGTCTACGTCGACGGCGGCTTCGACCTCTTCTCCAGCGGCCACATCGAGTTCCTCCGGCAGGTGGCGGAGGCCGAGGAGAAGCTAGCGAGACAGCAAGGATGGTACGACCAGCAGAATGTGGACGAGCGCCGCGGAAAGGGCAACGACTACGGCCCCGTTTTCGTGGTGGCTGGTGTCCACGACGACCAGGTCATAAACCAGTGGAAGGGGGTCAACTATCCCATCATGAACATCTACGAGCGAGGACTCTGCGTACTGCAGTGCCGGGTAAGGCTGTTTCCATATTCGAGAAGCTATGATTAATCCTTACTAATCCCACTTCGCAGTACATACACGCGGTCGTATTCGGCGCCCCCTTCGTGCCGACCAAGTCGTACCTTACGTCTCTGCCCTGGGGGGCCCCCGACGCCGTATACCACGGCCCAACGTCGTTCATCCCGCTCGAGTCGGATCCGTACACGGCGCCGAAACTCATGGGAATCTTCCAGGAGATCCCGCGGCACCAGTACGAGGACGTCAACGCCGGCACCATCGTGCAGCGCATCATGAAGAGCCGCGACATGTACGAGGCCCGGCAGAGGAAGAAAGGGGTGAAAGCCGAGGTCGAGTCCGCTGCTAGGCAGAGAGAGATATTGGAGGCGGAGCAGCGCACCCGCGAGGAGAAAAACTGTGCTTGATCAAGTACGTTTTAAAGATCTCTCAATAAAGTACCTGTTTCTAGATTCATTGCGTATCCGAGTAAGCGGTTCGTGTTGCGTGTCGGGTATGAAAGGGCTCGTGTGTTAGATACATATATGCAATCATCCATTGGTTGCCACGTTCATAATAACCATCTAACTATCCCTTTTCCAAGTGATAAAACGCCACTTGGGAAAAGGACGGAATATTGATGCTGTGTTACCACACTACAACGATCCTCGGCGCCTGGCAAGGCTAAGGTCGGCTAGGTAACCCAAGATTTAATCGCTACCCCTCCCATCCTGCTCTTGTCTCACCAAGTTCAGATTCCAATGGTTCTCAGGGTAGAACCAAGGGAGCTGCGCCTTCGATCGTACGACCATCGACTTACTCTTTCTCTATCCGTAGAGTTTGTGGCATGTACGGAGTTTCGTGTTGGAGATCCTTGCGGATTTCGGCTTTTTAGCGTCCAATTCCAGGATGGCGCTGAATCGGCCCGGGCTGTTGGCATCATAAGATCTGGGGTCAGCCGAGGCACTATAAAATGTGGGTTGCGGAGAAGCGCTGGTAGCCTGACAGCTTCCTTCCACTGTGCCTCCCTTCATAAACCCCGACTGAAATCACCGGCCGAATCATTTATTACGGCACGAGGAGCTGACAATGCGGTAGCCTTACAATATGCCAATCGACATATTCTTTGTTATTTAGCAGGTTCATAGAACAAATCACATATGCCAATGCCACGACCCTATCAGCAGACTCAACACAGTGAACACACCATATCCATCTGCATATCTGCGTACTTACGCACATGGGACTCTTGACGGCCCCACTCCAACTCCGGTCATCCCGCTATAAAGGGTTCCACTGATTTTACAGTAAACGAGGTCTTACAAAGTGCAATCTAGCTTATACATAGGAATTGCAGGCCGTCTAGTCTAAGTCGAGGCCGTCCCACTTCAACTCTCCGCTAGAACATCTTATCACCATCAATCACACTTCCACCACCATCATGCCTTCCTCGTCGAAGACGAAGGCAGCCGGCAGCCACGAGCCGGTCATCATCGTCGGCGGCGGGCTCGCCGGGCTGGTGGCCGCGTTCGAGCTGACGCAGCGGGGGGTGCGCGCGGTGATCGTGGACCAGGAGAACGACAAGAACCTGGGGGGGCAGGCGTTCTGGTCGCTGGGGGGCATCTTCTGCGTGAACTCGGCGGAGCAGCGGCGGTGCGGCATCCAGGACTCGCGCGAGCTGGCGCGCCGCGACTGGCAGGGGTCGGCGGGCTTCGACCGCGAGCGCGAGGACCACTGGCCCCGCCGCTGGGCCGACGCCTTCGTCGACTTCGCCGCCGACGGCATGGAGGCCTACGTCAAGGCCCGCGGCATCTCCTTCATGGCCAACGTCGGCTGGGCCGAGCGCGGCGCCGGCCGCGCCGACGGCCACGGCAACTCCGTGCCCCGCTTCCACCTCACCTGGGGCACCGGCCCGCAGGTCGTCCGCGCCTTCGCCGATCCCGTCAAGAAGGCCGCCGAGGGAGGGGGCGAGGACGCGCTCGTCGGGTTCCGGTTCCGCCACCGCGTCGACGAGCTGATCCTCGACGAGAAGACCGGCCGTGCAATCGGCGTCCGGGGCAAGGTGCTCGAGGAGGACGACGCCGAGCGGGGCGTCAAGTCCTCGAGGGTCGTCGTGGACGACTTCGAAATCTACGGGTCGGCCGTGCTCGTCTCCTCGGGCGGCATCGGGGGCAACGTGGAGGCGGTCAAGGCGGCCTGGCCCGTCGACCGCCTGGGCCCGCGCGTGCCGCAGAAGTTCGTCATCGGCGTCCCTGCCCACGTCGACGGCCGCATGATCGGCATCGCGGAGGGCTCGGGCGCGAGCGTGGTGAACCGCGACCGCATGTGGCACTACACCGAGGGGCTCGCGAACTGGAACCCCATCTGGCCGAGCCACGGGATCCGGGTGCTGCCGGCGCCGTCGTCGCTGTGGCTGGACGCCACGGGCAAGCGGCTGCCGCCGTTCCTGTACCCCGGGTCGGACACGCTGGCCACGCTGCGGTACATCTGTAGCACGGGGTACGACTACACGTGGTTCATCCTGACCAAGGCCATCATCGCGCGCGAGTTCGCCCTGTCGGGCTCGGAGCAGAACCCGGACCTGACCAACAAGAGCATCTGGCAGCTGCTGACGACGCGGGTGTTCGGGCGGAGCGGCACGGTGCCGGTGCAGAACTTCCAGAAGCACGGCGAGGACTTCGTGGTGCGCGACACGCTCGAGGAGCTCGTGGCCGGCATGAACGCGCTGGCGCAGCGGTCGGGGAGCGAGGCGCCGCCGCTCGAGCTCGAGCGCGTCCGCGAGGTCGTGGAGGCGCGCGACGGGCAGTTCGCCAACCGCTACGCCAAGGACGCGCAGGCGATGCTGATCCACAACGCTCGGGGGTACTGGCCGGACCGGCTCGGGCGCGTGGCGCCGCCGCACCGCCTGCTCGACCCGGCCTACGGCCCGCTGATCGCCGTGCGCATGAACCTTCTGACGCGCAAGACCCTGGGCGGCATCGAGACCAACCTGCAGAGCAACGTGATCCGGGCCGCCGACGGCGCGCCCTTCCCGGGGCTCTACGCCGCGGGCGAGGCGGCCGGCTTCGGCGGCGGCGGCGTCCACGGCTACAACTCGCTCGAGGGCACCTTCCTCGGCGGTTGCATCTTCTCGGGCCGCGCGGCCGGCATCGCCATGGCGGAGGAGGTCCTGGGGATGGAGGGGAGTGGCTTGAAGAAGCCCTCTTGACTGCCTACTTACATATGTACTTAGGTAGGCGCTTACCTGCCTAACCCAGACTGCACAGGTACATCATGCATGCATAGCTGGCTATGTACAAGTAAACCTGGAAGTGTGCGGGTTTCATCTTTCCCCTGTACGTAGTTAAACTCATGCTCATGCTGGCTTGGCTCGAGCCTCTGAGCGCACTCCACTGTGCTCACGTTTTTCTCTTGACAGGGCTCGGCAATTCCGAGCACGGATAACCACGTGATGGAACGATCTAGGTATGCTGTAACTAAGACTTTCACGGACATGGACCGTTATTAGAGGATCGTTATGAAGGCCTTCGTAGGTCTTCCACAATACTACGTAGTATTCATACATCAATTTATCTGCATATCATCGTATTTCCGAATTGGGGTTTTATCTGAAGCTACGTACCTTTATTTTACCTCGGTCCCTTGAGTATTTGTGTGTCGTTCTGTATGAAGAGCTACATCCATACATATAGATTCGAGGTCTAGGTAGCTCATTGTCAGAAATAGGCACCTGAATGCACCCGGACCAGAACAGCCTGAGTCATTCAAATGAGTGTCTGCATATGACTGCAGGTGATATTGATTGATGGTAACGTCGTCGGGCTTATGTCATTCTCGCCAGGAGTGCCCGAGTTCGGTGTATGAAGCTTAGACCATGCCTTTCCTTCTAGAAGGAGCGTAGAACAATCGACTTCGGGAACACGCTACAGGCTACAGCCCTATTGCAATTTTCAGCAGCCACACAGGGCCGACGGGATCCCCTTTTCTTCCTTGAACCGAATGTTCCCGAAGAGGATAGGATCACAAATACCTCGGTACATGGTAATCCCATATCGAACGATAGTCAAAAGCTGTAATCAACAAGGTACCTACTTCATATCGGAACCCACGAATTGAAGCATCAAAGCTGGACAGCTGCGGGAGATGAGTCGCAGGGAGGCGCCTGCCGGTCGCGTCACTGGGCACTTGGCAATGACACGGTGCCTTGGTTCATCGGCAGCTGGGCAGATGAGAAACTGGGGTCGCACTCGGTTGTGGCCTGTGCTCCTTTCTAGAAGGAATCCAAGAGGGGGAAGGCCCGGTTTTTGGCAGCATGGCCCCGCTCTTGAAAGGACACACCCGCAGCTGCTTTGATTGATGTGAATCACCGAATTCCTTCCAGAAAGTGGAATGAACCACCTGCAGTCCACAGCACTGAAAGGCTGCTGGCTGCCTGATGTTCCCCGGCCCCCCTGAAGCCCCTCAGTAGTAGCTACCACTGTCCATAATGTATCCATGGATGCCTACAGGTACACACTGCATGTAGCCCTGGAGGTGTCTACCTAGGTAGGCTGGTAGGTAGGTACCGACGACGTTGGATATCGTCACTGCCAGGTTTTTGCCACCACCCTCAACCTCAACCTTAAAGTGACTAGAAATAGAGCCTGTCAACCTTGAACCTAATAAACCATTCATCAAATATGCGATAGGCAACAGAGAGTAGGCACTTCCAACAGCTTTGCCTTCCGCAATTCGTCTCACTCCCCCCTTTATCATTTAGTCGTAATAAATGTAGGTGTTACATACCCCCCCTTCTTTATGCAACCTTGGAACATACCTGCCTGCTTGCGATACCACTGAAGCAAGCTAATAAGAGCCTGCCCACCCATCACCTAGTCGCTAATAAAAGAGCCAGTCCTTGACTCCTTGCCAGCCCCCGTCTCTTTGACCGTCCCCAAAGTGTCAGCCAGACCCTGCAGACCCTGGTAACCCTGTAGCCGAATAACTTTATCTCGGGGACTCTTCCCTTATGGTCTGTGCTTTCTCTCTGCCCCTCCATTCATTCACCACAATTGAGCTCATCGCTCATCCACCTGCAGCAGCAAAGAACCCCCCGATGATGTGTCCCATCTGTACGGAATAGCTCGATCCTGACTATGTCCTATAGTTCTACTCTCTCTGGCTTCCATTCACTACTATCTTCTTTGCAAATTCGAGAACATCGGTCAGAAGACGCTTTACCCTCCAGGCAGCTAGTAAATTGAGGACTGAGGCCGTTTTGTTTAGTTCCACCTTTGGAGCTACATTTCTATCATCTAAAACCAAACCGCAGCGGCCAATCGAGCCGTCGAAACCTTGCTAAATTGCGGAGTAAGTGACGCCCGCCTTTTACCTCCTCGACATTACCTTACGAAGGAGGTATGCGTGTGTGCGCATAACCTAGCCATACACCACATACCTACCACACACCACACACCTGCACCATACACCCATACATCCATACACCATACCTACACAAGCACCTGCCTGCGTCTTTCATCTCCCATATCATCTCCCGCTTTTCTCGTACTCATTTTCCCCTTCTCCATTGTATCCCGCTTACCTATCCTCGATTCCCCTTGCTTACCTTATCTTCTGCCTCTTACACAAGAGCCGACAGGACTTGTCCTATACTTATTCTACACCTAGCTACCTATCTACATTACCTACCTATCACTGTTGTCTACAGAGGTCGCGTTGAACGACAAGCATCTACACCTTGCCTCTAAACCTGCTCTCCATATTAGCATTCTTTGTACGTTTGTCATCCTTCGTTTAGCCGTCTTACGTTATTGTCACCTCTTGTTCCCTAGGCAGGCAAGCGAGCCTCGTCCCCTGCTGCCCCCAAGTTCCCTATATTTATTTATACAACGCCGGCTCCCGACACATACGCTCCAATTGCAACAACAATATACGATACTTGGACTAGCATCTTCATAGCTAACAAGCACGCCTGTTGAACCTGTAGATTTCGGTCGACTAGCTGTTGATTGGGTTAGTAGCCTTCATTCACATTGCATATGTCTCTCTCCTAGTCCATTCTCGGGTATATGCAAGATGCATTATGTCATAATTGAACGCTCACTCACTAGAAACAGAGAACCTTGAAACCCATATCGGTCTTCCGAACCTATCCTATATCCCGAAATACTGCGCCGACCTCACTCAGAATCGCCTAGCGGATCAACGGGCGGAACAGCGATCCAAAAGGAACCCCTCCCATTCACAAAGTCCCCATTATCGTTGTCATGTCGGGTCCTACGTTCACGAGCCCCTTTGCGGCAAATTCCAACCCCTTTAGTCCCGAGGAGACCAGACTCGATACGGGCAATGGTCCGTCTGGTGAACTGCTGAACGTGATTGAAGAAGATGAGAACGACACAATCACTTCTCCCACCACCCCGAACTTTGGCGTGCTGAACGGATCCGCTGCGCCCTTCCGCGGACCATTTGGCGGGGATGGTTCCACGGACGGCCCACCCTCCGCTCTGAGGACACCTCCGAATCCGGACTCGTATCCTGCGCAATACAACTTTGGTCGTCGTACTTCAGTGTCAGCAGAGTCGCTGAAGCCTGTAGCCGATGCCAATGATAACTGGACGCCGCCTTCATACCCTAAAACCGAGGAGCAAATCGCGCGACTCAAGAAGTCCATCGAGGGGAACTTCCTCTTCAGCCACATGGACGATGAGCAAGGCGCGCAAATCTTGGGAGCGTTGCAGGAAAAACCCATCCCAGCCAAGGATATTAAGGTACGCACTCCGGGCATAGAGCATATAGCGTCTCCGAAGGCTCACACCACTAACCGTATGCTAGGTGATTATACAAGGCGATGCAGGAGATTACTTCTACATTGTGGAAAGAGGCTCCTTTGATGTATATGTCCATGAAAAGGGTGCACTACAACCTGGTCCCGATGGATTGGGCCAGAGAGTCAACACTATCCAACCGGGGGGCTCATTTGGTGAACTCGCTCTGATGTACAATGCCCCTCGAGCTGCTACCGTAGTCTCGGCTGAGTCCAACTGCAACCTCTGGGCTCTCGACCGAGTCACGTTCCGCCGTATTCTTATGGAGTCAACCTTCGCACGAAGGCGACTATACGAAAGCTTCCTGGAGGAGGTGCCACTTCTCTCATCTCTCACGCCCTATGAACGATCCAAGATTGCCGATGCCCTTGAGACTTTGAAGTTTCCAGCAGGACACCGTATAATTAGCCAGGGAGATATTGGCGAGTCTTTCTTCCTGCTTGAATCAGGCGAAGCAGATGCGTTCAAGGCTGGAGAGTCTCAATCCGTCAAGCACTACAAGAAAGGTGACTTCTTTGGCGAGCTCGCTTTGTTGAATGATGCGCCGCGTGCTGCGAGCGTTGTCAGCGCAACAGAGGTTAAGGTTGCAACCATGGGGAAAAGAGCGTTTGCAAGGCTCTTGGGACCTGTTGAGGGTATCATGAGGAGAACGCAATACGTAGGGGTCGAATCGGGTGTTGAAGATATGGACCCCCTTCATACCTGAATTTCAACTCATACATGGAAGGGACGGGCCGGGATTGGACTGGGCGTGTAAGAACGGGAAACCCAGAAGACTACAAAGCTAGAAGGAAGGGCGCGGCGGTTTTCCTGGGGACTCCAGAATGGCGTTAATGGTTATTACCTTCGCTTGTTGTCAGATAAGCATGTTTTTACGAGTGTTCAAGATACCGCAATTAGAAGTAGTATCGTCATTGGTACTTGTTTCCACCTATATAGAATTCCATTGGGCATCTCCTTTTGAGCCCAAATTCCGCTGTCCCCGCTCCATTAATGTGGTGTGTCATGAATTAAATGGATTCCTGTCCATTTACAGGACTCTCAGTTTTGTCGCGTTCTCGTACCTTATCGCCAAGGATGATGAAGCGTAGCCCTACTACGAAGTAGACTTTTCTCCGGCAAAGCGCTGCAACAGCAATCTATCGATGTGGCTATCACCACCATCACCAGGTACGAAAAGCAGTGCATATCGTTCTCAAGTTGGGGGGGGGGGGGGGGGGGGGGGGGGGGGGGGGGGGGGGGGGGGGGGGGGG